>OY829471.1:5181374-5679557 GCA_963691745.1 Ditula angustiorana
TCGCAAGGACATCCGAACCAAGGTCACAACTCAACCGTTAGCCAGGAGCCGAAGAGAAAAAGGAATACCTGCTCAGCATTTTTTTTCTGGTAAAGTGCGTTATTTATGCAGTTATTCGTATGTAGTGGTATTTTTTTTTATTATTAGTTTTTTTTTTTACTTTCAGTATAATTATGACCTTAAATTTGTAACCAAATTAATTCGTAGTTTAATATTTGAAAATTTTAATGCATATTTGAACGATGAACTGTAACATGATAATTTCGCTAAGTTTTGTATACGTGTACGACATAGACATGTATTAAGTAGTTAATATTCTGATTTGGCCGCTTGTTGACGAGATTTTATCCTGCTACAATAAAAATTCAAGATATGTAACATTTATCCCGGCTCTACAAAATCCATTTCCATGTTTTCCATTTATTAAATTTTACACTTTTTGCATCAACTGAACATTTTTATTATTACATTTAGAGAATTCTTAAAATAGATACGTGTTGTTTAAGTTTAGGTTGGATGATGTCATCTAGGGCATCAGTCATCTATGGATTGGCATTTCGCGTCTGTTATTACAGCTCATATTACCTAAGGTAAGACAGTTACCGTGCACTCTTTTAAGAATATTTACATTATTACGTTGTTGATTTTTTTTATACATTACTTTTGATCTGTTGATATTTATGAGCATTTTAACTGGTTCAATATTTTAAAGATAATGCATCGATAATAAGAAAGGATAAACTAGACACGGACATGACAAAAATAACGAAAATTCGTTATAATTATGGATAATACGTAGGTTAGTACAAGTTTTATAGTAAGAGTGAATGGTAAAGAAACGTCGGAAAGTTCAGTTTTATTGGAAAATATATGAAAAATCTTTAGTCACCATGGAGTGCAAGTAGTTATATTTCCCATTAATTTTATTTTGAGACAGGTTAGTAGAAATTATTTAAGAAAAGTTTTTTTTTACAATGAAATGTTTTTTTTTTCATATTAATAGATCTTTCTTCTTAATGCTGCAGTTCATTAAGAAGGAAGGAACAAAATAGTTTAATTTTGTTACTGGACTGATCATCCAGCGACAACTTTAGATTATTATTACCAGGTATTTTTAATTATAATGCATGAACTTAATAGTACAGTCAGATAGATAAATACAGGACGAGTTAAAATATTGAAGATTTCATATTGAAAGGTTAATAAAGGATTAGTTTTGAAAAGTAATAATAAGAGTTAGAGATCGGAAATGAAAAGGTTTTTTTAAATAGAGTAGGGAATGGTTCAGTCTGAAAGAATGCTTTAAGCAACGTGGTTGGGAAAGCCAAAGCAAATAAGATTTACAATGAACGATTAGACTGGCCATCTAAAAGTTTTTGGAATTTTTAAATGCTGAAGTTTTCATTTAAGTATGAGTATTTGATAGTAATTATGAATGGTAATTATTTAAGCGATGGAAAAACGACACTAGGTTAAGTTTACCAAAAACCATTCGTTATCAACAGTAGCCCGAGATGCGCTGTTGAACAAAGAGGTAAATGAGGCAAGGTACACCAGGATACAAGGCAGGCACGGAATCCTTGCTCTCTGATCATGATTCGGTCGAGCATCAATCGTGAAGAGACTTGGACACATGGTATGCTTAAAGAAAGGAAGTGTTAAAAGAACTGCCTGAATGTACGATGTTATAAATGGTATTTGTGTATGTGCGCGCACGAAATTAAAATATCCTTGTATCCTGAACAATAAATAAATGTATAATTTAAGGTCGGCCGACCACGTAATATAATGTGCTGTGTACCTTGCATAAAGTGATGCCAAAGCTGCACACTTCGATAATTAAAAGTGTTAAGGAGGTATATAATAAATAATGAATTAAAAAAGTGACGTCACTGAGATATAAATACTTAAAGTAAAAGAAAAAAGACTTGCAAGCCAATGCTAAATCGAGCGTTGTTGTCATTACATTAAGATAATATTAAAGAAGTAGGATCGAAATATGTGCACAGAAGATATACTAAGACCAGTAACTTTTACTTTTAAAATTATTTATAGTATTCATTGGTCATTTTATTTGAATACAAAAGTACAGATGTTGTTTAGTTAGAGTATATTTAAAATGCATATTTGGTTGTGAATCATTGAAAATTTAATAAATAAGAAAAAAATATTTTGATTGCTTCATGTTATTTAAAATTGGCATTTAAATTCTATGTTTTTTTAAGTTATTAATACACTTAAATTATATCATTTTAACTAACGACTAACTTTATTAGTCATCTTTAAATTGTAAAACAGTCAATTACTTTTCTAAATTCTTTTTTCACTTTTATGCTAAAAAAAAACTATTAATAGTTTTTTTTCCTTAAGGAGGGAGGTGTAGTGTGAGTCCTGCTACAGTCACAAATCTCCCATTAGGTAACCGATATATATGTAAGCTCTTAGAATATTAAACCAGTATTTACTCAGCATTCATTGGTTTCACTTGCATCCCAACTCCCAACATCTCAGGAGGGACCCTTTGACGCTCCGTCCATAACGGACGTTGAGCTGATAAGGGTCATCCACCGCCTAAGGGGGTGCAAGAAGGCACCCGGGCCGAATGGGGTGCCGGGCAAGGTGCTACCGCGGGCCCTCAAACACCTGAGGGAACGCCTCAGGGACCTCTATGAGGACTGCTTGAGGGAGTGGCGGTTCCCCCGGGTTTGGAAAGAGGGGCGGCTTTGCCTCCTTCGGAAGGAGGGTCGTCCGCCGGACTCCCCCTCTGCCTACCGCCCCATAGTCCTGTTGGACGAAGTCGGGAAGATGGTGGAGCGCATAATCGCCTCCCGCATTTCCCGACACCTCGCGGAGGCCGGTCCGAACATCTCGGATCGGCAGTTCGGGTTCCGCGAGGAAAGGTCCACGATAGATGCGTTGGGGGCCCTGAGGGGGTTCGTCGAGGACGCTGAGGGGAGAGGGGAGGGGGTTGTGGCGATATCCCTAACGTTAACGCAACGTGCCCATTGTAAGTGGACGTGTTATCGGTTCCTATTATTTTTCTTACAAACATCCATACGCTATTTTGATATTTAATTCGAACAGTCTTAAGGCTAATTCCCCGTGAGTGCTTTTACAAGTAGTGCGCCGGCCGCTGGCTTACCTCGTCCCCCTCTCCACTTCGAGTAAACGAGACTGCAACTTACTTTTTTGTTTATCCCTGTTCCACGCGCTACCTGCGTAGTGCTCGCGTTGCCCACTGTTGCAGCGCGTGATCACCCGCTGCGCATACACGTGGATACATCGTGACATCTGAGCCCTGCTTATAACTATGACTGCTAAATGCGAAGCTTGCGGCAAATTCGTCGCTAATGGCGAAATTATGGGATGCGCTTCTTGCACTCGCACTTTTCACTTTCAGTGCCTATCTATCGCGACTGACGAATTTAAAAAGTTGGCGTTGGAGGACCGGAGGGTCGAGAAGTGCTCGGTCTGTATAATGGAGGAAAGAAGTGGAAAAACACCTACGCGCGGCCAGCCTAAGAGCGCGAGCGCGAACACTAGTAAACCTGCGAGGTTGACCGTAAGCATCGCATCAGCTGAACCTCCTGCAGTAGTGGCACCGCTATCACGCCCCTCTACCCCCTCTACGCCCAGGGCCTCGGCATCAACACCAGTGGGACCTCAGCCGCCGGTTTCTTGCCTGCCCTCAGATTTGGAAAATAGGTTAACGAGCTTAATTAAAAGCTCCAACGAAACCTTAAAGGCACAAATTTGGGAGGTAATTAAGTCTGAGATTGAGAAACAGGTTACTGTAGTGACGGAGGAGTTGAACCGAAAAATCGATGTCCTAGAGGAGAAGGTAAACAAGATTCAGGACCTGGAGGAAAAGCTGGAGGCGTCGCAGCTGCGTGTGCTGGAACTTGAAAGCGAGTTTGCCGCGCACCAGCAGTGGTTGCGCTTGAGTAATCTGGAGGTATCAGGAGTACCGGAATTGTCTAACGAGTCTCCCTGCAATATTGCCATCCAAATTGCAAAACATGCTGGCATCACCCTTCTACCGCAAGACATTGAGTTCGCCCATCGAGTCCAGCCCGCGCGTTCGATTCCCGACCGACCAAAGAATATTGTTGTTAAGTTGAGGCAGCGTCAACTGAAAGATGACATACTATCCGGCTTACGAAAATGCCGTGGGATTAAAACAGCTGACATTGGCTACGGCGGCGAATCCACGAAAATCTTCGTGCACGACCATCTAACGCCGGCGAACAAAAAACTCCTTAAAGACTGCAAACAACTTTGCACAGCAAAGAGTTATGAGTATGTCTGGGTCAGGAGTTGCAATATATATGCCCGTAAAGCGGACAAGGCCCCATTGATTCATATTCGGTCCGCCGCCGACTTTCGCAAAATTGTTTAAATTTGCTTTTTACGCATGCTTCAATTTGTTAAAATTTATTTCTTTTTTTATCAACCAATTATTTTTCAATATGTTTAAACGATCGTTTTGGCATAACATTAGCCCTTCACAACTACACCACACACACCCATACACGCACGACTACACAACACGAAAGCACAAAACTACAAATTGTTACATAATAGTTGTTTACCTAAAAGTAACGTTGCGCTGCGCGCATCCTGCCGGCCTAGCCACTCTCATTCTTGATAATTGTCAACTTAACTTCACCTTTATGTTTTATTTATTATCTCAGCACTTTCTCTTTACAAAATGGCCCCCTTAGCTAATTTAAATGTTTTTTATCAAAACACTCGTGGCTTAAGAACAAAAACTCACCAATTTTATTGCAATGTTTTAAATAATAGTTATGATATAATAATTATAACCGAGAGTTGGCTTTGCGACGGCATCTTAGATACGGAACTGTGCGATAATAGGTACGAGGTATTTAGACTGGACAGGAATAGGACTCTGAGCGGTAAATCTGATGGCGGAGGCGTCATGATATTAGTACTGCGCTCGCTAGGCGCTCGCGCACGTCCGGAGTGGTCGGAGCCCGGCACAGAGTGCCTGTGGGTGACCATTCCTGCCGCTGCGTTACGCGCGCGCTGTACCATTGGGTCCACGCCGCCTCCTTCCAAAGACTTACATGTATGTTCAATTTATGCGCCTCCCGGCCCTTCTTTATCTAACCACATTAATAATTTGATATGTCTGTTTGATAGGGTGTTTAATGAGAGTACAAATTCAAATTTTTTTTTGGCCGGTGATTTTAACGTTCCTCATATTAAATGGGATATTAACTGTTGTCCCGTATTTGAGCGACGAGGCGCCATCGATGTTCGGACCGCGGCGGTCAAGCTTGTTGAAAGCCTGTGTTTGTCGAGTCTTGACCAATATAATGTTATTAAGAATTCAAGTGGTAATATTTTGGACCTGATATTTAGTAATTTCGCTGTGGAGGTACAAAGTTCAAAATATCCTCTTGTGAAACCGGATGTGTATCACCCTCCACTCGAGGTAACCATCAGCGACATATTCTCGGCCCCCCTAAAGGAGACTCCCAACCAAAAATTTAGGTTCCGTAAGGGTAACTACAATGCCATAAACGACCATCTCCAGCAGGTTGACTGGACTACTTATCTAGCTGCAGATTCCATGGACGAAGCCCTGTCGAAGTTTTACAACGTTTTAAGTGGAGTTATAAGTGCCCATATTCCTCTGAACACTCGTAGTCGTAAGGAAACTTTTCCGATTTGGTATAAGAGTAGCCTGATAGAAATTATTAAAGAAAAGGATAAAAAGCATCGTAAATGGAAAAAATTCCGCAACCCACTAGATTACGATGAATTTTCTTTATTACGGAAGCGTCAAAAACTTGTTCAGGAGGAATGTTGGTCTGACTATCTCCAAATAGTGCAAAATAACATCAAGCACAATCCTAAACAACTTTGGTCTTTTATTAAGGCCCGTCGCGGTGGTTCGTCTTATCCTAAATCCTTTGAGTACAAGGGACAAACTTTGGATAGTAGCACAGATATTTGTGAAGGTTTTAACGATTTCTTTCAATCTGTATTTTGTAAACCATTAGGCGTATACCCTGATTGTCCACTAGCACCGCCTTTTTGTGATACCGGGGAAACTATTTCCTCAATTTGTATTTCGTCCGAGCAGGTTGCTAATGTTTTATCTAAATTAGACCCGAATGGTGGAGCAGGTAGTGACGGTATTCCTTCTTTTTTTATAAAAAGCTGTGCTTCAGAATTAGGCCTGCCGCTCTCCTTACTTTATAATCGCTCTTTATCCGAAGGTTTGTTTCCTTCAAAATGGAAAGAAGCTTTGATCGTGCCTATCTACAAAAAAGGACCCAAAACTAAAATCTCTAACTATCGTCCTATATCTATTTTGAACCAATTTGCAAAGACATTTGAAAAAATAATTTTATCGCATATATATAAAATAATAAGTAGGGGCATTCCTCCGCAGCAGCACGGTTTTTTGGGAGGTCGGTCGACTATGTCCAATCTTATTGAGTTTACTAACTTTGTACTTATGAAAATGGATAAAAGGAGGCAGGTTGACGTGGTTTACACAGATTTTGAGAAAGCTTTTGATCGTGTTGATCACGTCATCCTGCTTCGCAAACTTTACTGGCTAGGTCTTCGCGGTGACGTTTTCAGATGGGTGTCCTCGTATGTTGCCAATCGACGGCAGGCGGTCGTATTGGGTGGCTGTAGGTCTGACTTTGTGCGTGTCCCATCAGGGGTACCACAGGGATCTCACCTGGGCCCGTTGTTTTCGCGCTTTCGGCTCCCTCCCCTATGGAGTCATAAAAGAGGCGCTCCGATACCACGGAGTGCCTCCATACCTGAGGGCCATCATGGGGCACTACCTAGAGGGAAGGGTAGTGCTCTACAACGGGCGAGAAGGCAAGCGGTTTGCCAGGAATATGGCATGTGGGGTTCCACAGGGGTCCGTGCTCGGGCCCCTCCTGTGGAACCTCGGGTTCGATTGGGCCATCCGAGGAACACAGCTGCCCCGGATGACCACCATCTGTTATGCGGATGATACGATGGTGGCCGTTCGGGGCAAAGAGAGGGCGGAGACGTTGCACAGGGCCTCTGTGGCGGCGCAACTGGTGGTAGACCGCATCTCAGCGCTGGGACTAAAGGTGGCGGTGTCAAAAACTGACGCCATCGTCTTCGCCAAAGGAGAAGGCGAATGGCGGGTCCCTGCTGGGGCGGCAATTGAGATCGGGGGGAGATGGTCCAGCTGAAGCCCCATATAAAATACCTGGGGCTCATCCTGGACCAAAGATGGAACTTCGGGGAGCATTTTACGCAGCTTGCTCCCCGAATAGTCGGCGCCGCCTCAGCGCTGAGTCGGTTACTGCCAAACGTGGGTGGCCCGTCCGTTAAATGCCGGAAGCTCTTCGCTGGGGTCCTCCGCAGCATGGCCCTTTACGGAGCCCCAATCTGGGCGGATAAGCTCAAGGAAAGTACGGGAGGCTATTGAAATTGGACGTCATCCGAATTTTAATCGTGATGGTGGATGGTCGGTGCCATCCAGCTGGAAAACGGTGTTGAGTACTACGTCGGAGACGGGTGTGTCCGAGCCTTTAGAGAGTGATGTGGTTAGTGTAGTATGCAACCCTATATTTGACATTAAAAATAATGAAGCAACCGAGGGCAGTTGTTCGCCGCCGCCCGAGCCGCCTGTGCCGAGTAGCCGAGCTGTCAGGGCTTCGGTACGCAGTCGTCGTCGCGCCACCGCCGCGGGGGCTCATGATTAAGGACCACGGACTGGTCCGAAACATGTCGGGCATTTCCCGACGCAAAAATACGTGAGTGATCCGTTTTATTAATATTTCGGAAATGATTTTAAATTTTTGCTAACTTTTTTTTTGGGCTCTTCTAGCCACGCCTGACGAGTACTACTCGCAAGTTTTTGTTTGGTTACGATCGGACCGTCTGTCCGGGAGTTACCAAAAACTTGTGAGTTGCTCGTCGCATTTGCTAAGGCGCAGAAAATTACCAACCATAAGTTGGTAATTCTTTCTTTTCGGCCTTATAGAGGCCCGGAAAACACGTTTTACGACGCGTCGGCCTCCTCTATAAGTCCCATAGGGACCTCTCAGCGGAAAGAGGAAAAGTGCTGATTTTTTAGGGATAAGTTTGTAACTTATCCCATACAAATCGGCACTTCAACTCTGGTCGGCAACCGACCGTAAATTTGTAATAACTTTTTCGTGGGTTGATTTTTTGAAGATTTTTCAACGCATTCGGGGAGTTCGTTTGTTGCTGTAAATTCCTTGCCTCAACGGTGCTCTTCTAGCACCGTTAGTTTCGGAGGCCCGAATTTTTGAAATTCGGTTGAAATTTGACTCGGAAATTTCAAATAACACAACTTGCCCGAAATTTTTGAAAAATTTTCAAAAATTAGTTGGACCTTCATTTTTGAAAGTTTCTTGGTTTGATAATTTGCGCATTTAGTGGGACTAGTGATCCCTTTTAAATTTGCGTCTCCCGGACATCCCGTTCAGGAGATAAAAATTCGGAAATGGATTGCTCGTTGGTCTCACTAGGCGCTGCACTTTGCGTTTTCCGGTGTAAAATTATCCTTGGAAAATTTGCCACCGGAAAAGTTGCGAGAGGGGGTCCGATCGGACAACGGGGGTGTGTGGGGCAACTAAAGGGCCACCTTTTGGTACCCCGCGCACTTCTCTGAAAGCATTGGTTACCGAGATATTTGAGGTCGAGTGTCGAATTTTGGGGTTCCGGCCCGCTTAAAAAAGTTCGGGCTTGACCGGTCCGAACTTCGGAGTCTCATATCTCGAGAACTACAAGTCCCAGAGACATGGGGGAAACTCCCAGAAGGGAAAGTTGGCTATCGCCCGCCACTTGGGAGCCTGTTTTTCGGAACTTTGTAGGGGGGAAACAAAACTCGAATTTCTCGAGTTGGTTTTTTCTTCCAACCAAGTTGGGTGGAGGTTTTTGTTCAAACTGCCCCATAAAGGGGTGGTTTTTGGATAGGAATTCTGGTTAAGGAAGTGACCATGTCTGTAGCGTCGGAGGTACCGGCCTCTAGCCGGGCCACCACCGATTCCGAGGGTGAACTCCAGGACGTCTGGGACGATCTGGACCTGGTGTCAAAACCGGGCAAGAGGGCTCTCGTGAGCGACCAGGAGGACGCCGACAATGAGGCTGTGAGAGGGCCTAAATTAAACACGGCCCGTCGATCCGGCACAGGCCGGGTCCCAGGGGCCAAGGGGTCTTATGCGGGGGTCTCGAAGGCCAAGGCTCTTCTAAAGAGCCTAGAAGCGGAAGCCTTCGAGGCAGAGACGGACGCGGATTCCGCATACAGGCTGGAATTTCCAGTACTAAGATCCCAGACCCGGAGGGCGGAATTTAAAGTCGCGGGAAAACCTGGAGGAAACCCTGGTGAGGGAGAAAGAGACCGTAGCCCGGTCCCCACACTGGCCGAGAGCCCCATCGAGGTCGCCCGAAGGGCTGTCCAGGTAGTGCTTACCGAAGCGGGCAAGTCAGGGAACTTGAGCGGCAAGGTGTGGGGCCGCATGAAGCGGGCATGCGGAGAAATTCTCGAGGCCATGGACTCCCTAGACAAGCCGGAGGAGGACGAACTGCGGATTCTAAAGGCGGACAATAAGAGGATGAGGGAACAGCTGGCTCTCCTTCAAGCGGAAACTAAGGCCCTCTGCAAGGCCTTCTCGGAAAGGGGCCCACGAGAAGAAACCCCTAAAACAACGACTGCAGCGGATCTAGCCGAGGTTATCGCAGAACTAAAGAGGGATCTATTTGTCTCCTTAGGGGACATGATCAACGTCCGCTTGGGGGACATGGCCAAGAGGCTCCCCGCTGAGCCGATCTTGCGCCCGCCGCTTGCGGCTGACCGCAAGAGAGAGGAACAGGGCGCAAAGCCTGCGACGGCCCCAAAAAAAGGAGGCGGCAGCGGTACGGTCTCCGCAAGTCAGCCGACGGGAAGCGGTAACAGTGTAGCTCCCGCTAGCCAGCCGAGGGCCACTAATAAGGCCCCTCAACAGCAGCTGCGCCAGCGTCAATCCCAGCCTACTGCTGCCCCGCGCAAGCGGACTGCGACCCCAGTCCCCCCCCCCCCCCCCAAGGAGGGAAGAGGGAAATGTGAAGGGGCGGCCCCGCGCCCCCTCTCAGGGCGCGCCCTCCCACGGCGCACCCTCTCAGGGCGCACCACCTCCTGCCCAGGACTCCTGGACCGAGGTGGTCAAAAAGAACAAGGGTAAGTCGAAAAAGGCTACCCCGCCGGTCCAGCCCAAGAAGGCGGCAAAGCCGGAGTCGGGGCCTAAGCTTCCCACTCCAAAGACAGCAGCGGTGGTCCTCGCACTCAAGCCAGAGGCCAAAGTGTCCTATGCCACCATGATGGCGACGGCGATAGGCGCGCTCAGCCTCGCTGAGGTGGGACTTGAGCATGTGCGGGTCCGGAAAACCGCGACAGGGGCGCGAATGATCGAGGTCCCTGGAGCGGACAGTGGCAGGGCTGCCGACGACCTGGCCAAAAGACTTGAGAGCATTGTGGGAGAGGTAGCTTCAGTCAGCCGACCAGTAAAAATTGCGGGAGTGCGGGTCTCTGGATTGGACGAGTCAGTCACACCGGAGGCCATCAAAACGGCGATCACCGCAAAGACCAAGTGCCTGGAGGAGCACCTCAAAGTAGGGCTGATCCGGGCACTTCCAAACGGAACGGGGTCGGTCCTGGTGCAGTGCCCCGTCACTACAGCCAACGCTCTGAAGGCGGAGGGCAGATTATTGGTGGGGTGGTCCTTGGCTCGGGTGGTGACCCTTGAGCCGACACCAATGAGGTGCTACAAATGTATGGGGTCGGGGCACACCAGAGCACTGTGCCCATCACCGATCGACAGAGGGATCCTGTGCTTCCGGTGTAGCAAGCCGGGGCACCGGGCAGAGAACTGTGAGGCAGCCTGCTTCTGCGCCGTGTGCCACCACGCTAAGCTCCCTGCCGGACACGTGATGGGGGGAAACTCGTGCTCCCACCCATACACTAGAGGACTAACGACCCCCGCCAAGACCACGGGACCTACTAATCTGCGGACCGCCGGCCCAAGGGCTGGTACAGAGGGACAAATCATGGATGTCTAAATGCCAGCACACCGGTACTTAGACATCCTCCAGGTGGACGCCAACCACTCCGCCCGTGCTCAAGACCTGCTCATGCAGGTCGTAGCCGAGTGGGGTATCGGGTTGGTGATCGTGGCGGAGCCGTATTTTGTCCCTCCCCAGCCCAACTGGCTAGGGTCGACGGATGGGCGGGTGGCAGTGACGGTCCCGACGTCGGGAAATTTCCCTCCCCTGACGCGGGTCGAAAGTGGCGAGGGCTACGTCGCGGCCAAGTGGGATAAGTCCGTCGTTGTCGCGGTCTATTTCTCCCCTAACCGCCCAAGTACGCCCACCAACGGGCTACGCGAGGTGACAAATCCTTTTTAGTCATGGTGGATTTGATGGCGTTGCAATCGGTAATAATTTTGAAGTGTATACCAAGGAGGTAAACTCGAATAACACCACATCCTATCCCATTTATTGATAACCTGTGCGGTATAATATTACACTGGAGGCGTAACGCGATACTTTTACGAATTAAACTGCAATTAGCTCCAGTGTCTATTAGTGACTCTATAACGGAACCGTAAATTGAAACTTTAGTAAGTTTCAATTCTGTCCTAAAAAATTGACTTGATTAGTAGCAGTCTTATTACTGGCAGACTTGTCTGCGTTAACGGAAATACGGGCCTTATGAAAGCACACCGCTTCAGTGTAACCCCTTTTTTTGCAAAATGAACAAAAAAACTCAACTAATTTAGTAAATGGTACTGTAGTGTTGTTTTTGAATTAGCAGCCTGAGGTACCCTACACTGCGACTGGACATGACCTATCTTGCCACACGAGAAACAACTGCGGAGATCTGGCTTCAGGCGTTTAGGTCTGCTCGAACCTGCTGCATTATCAGGAATGCTTTGCTCCAAGGACCTTTTCTTAGGTTTGACATATGATGTAAAAAGTGAAATAAGCTCAGATGTACTTTTAACACTATTATTGAAGGAGGCCATCTTAACATTAGCATCAGTGATGCCGCCACAAACTAGTTCAATCAGTTCGGCTTCAGTGAAAGCTACCTTGGTATTGCGAAGTAGCCTAACCTTTTCCCGTGCATATTCGCAATAAGATTCTGCTGAGTCAGAGGTATATGATACAGCCTTAGAGAGTTTATCAGCAAGGTTACGTTTCTCAGGGTATAAATCTGTCAAGGCATTTCGGAACGTCGCCCATGTTCGTCCCCCAGTTGGATTCCATGATTCAAACCATATTAAAACTGAGCCCTTAAAGGCCTTACCGGCTTTTGCTACAGTTGCGACGCCACTCCACCCAAACTCCTTGATGAGATCTTCGATGTTCTTACACCAGCTTTCTGCGCTCGTGTGCTGCGCGCGTGTCGCTCGTGGCTGGATTGAAGACCGGTAGCGCCACGTCGTCATCCGGGCGACGTTGAGTTGAGACAGCATCGCGGATTACTTTCAGCAAACTTTCCAGTACACCTGGATCCATTTTCTGAAACTTGTAATTTCATGAATTAATAAAGGGTAGTATATATTTGTATATACTAGGTATCCCACTTCTGATGATAGAATGGTAAATACGGAGGGCTCAATAAGTGGTATTTTCTTTCGTTGTTGGTATAAGAATGACACTACTTATTGGTTTTAAAACAAGAAACGAGGTAAGTGTTTTATTGTTAAGGGTTGAAAGATAGTTTTGTGTTTCAAGAGGGTAGTATGTCCTATGTTAATATCAATATAATAACTTCAACGAAAGACTAACAACGGACTAGTTTTTGAACTTAATTAATGATTTTAGTTATTAGATATTAAAAGGAAAAGTAGGAATAGCGACAGTTACTCCAAGTTATGAAAGAGGACCTAAGGTCAACTAGAGAAAATAAACTCATTAAATACTAATTTCAATTGCTTTTATTCCAGGTCATATTTTGTGATGTGAATTTACAAGCGATTCGAGAGAATCTTTGTTTGGAGGTTACATCCTTCCCAAATCAAGGACACTAATACTCCTCTTACATAAAAATAGTCCATAAAGTAGACGCTGTGTTAAAATTCTGTTTATACGAGTATTTTTTTAAATACGGGTACATCGTAACTTTCACAGATTTAAGGACTTAAAATGCTCATTCATTAGATAAACCCGATATCAAGGACACAGAATCAGTAACACAGTGTTTATGGATTATCATCACACATTATAACACATACAGTAATAAATAAAGATGGTTTGTACAATAGTAAAGTGATATAGTATTTTGACTTACCCTTGCTGGTTCTCGATCACGATAAGATTGATTTGATTTTGCAACTACATGGGTTTTTATACCCAGTTCATAGAAGAAGGGTAGTGTGAATGCTTAGGCCTTATAACCAATCACAATCGAGAACCAATCAGGGATTATCATTACAGTGTTTTAATTATCCAAACACTTATGTAAGGGTCGTAACAAAGATCATATTATAATTATTTAAATTAAGTAAGGCTACATATAACCATAAATACTTAATTTTCAAACTACTGCCATATTCATTTAAAGAGGAACTTCATTCTACTGGACTGGATTCTTGTAACGGTTTAAACCAATCACGTACAGACAATTTAGCAATTGTTTTCAAATGACATTGATAATTTCCCAACTTATACAAACAAAATATCTTACTGTTTAATAATTAGAACTTAGCTGTAGAGAAACAATAGGCATCTTATACAATTACTTATTTTGGCTAACGGAAACTAACGGAAACTAAAGAATATAAGTTGCCAGTCCAAAATAATATTAGTGACAGGGGTAAATTAGTATAACACTGTAATATTTTGATCTATCAAACGCATGTGTGTATTTAAATCGATGTAAGTCTTTAACCATGCCTTTTGTTCAAACTTTAAAATTCTGTGATTTTTTAGCAAACGTAAACCAGATTTTAAACATTGTTTTAGATTTCGATAGTGAATCACATAGTTCACTTTGTTATTTAAATTAGGAATCAGCTTTTTTTCTTTGGTATCACCTAAACAAACGTTATCTGGGCAGAATGAAAATCGTGTAAGTTATTTGGGTATTCCAAATCAACTTCTAAAATGTATCCGTGTTCAGCATCATCAGAAATATAAAAATCAGTATTATTATCCACCCATTCAAACTTAACAATGGGAAGGCATTGTGACATCGCCCAACTGGAAAGATTATTTGCATCTAGATACATCAAAAATGAAGATGGTAACGTAGGATCATATTCAGACATAAATATATTATTAGCTTTCCCATGTCTGTTACTACATTGAGAAATACCACCTCTTATGTTATTTGCGATAAAAGAAATTTTGTCGATGTCCGTTAGAAGTTCTAGATTAATTTTAGTACACATTAACATAGCATCCCAACATAATCCAGGTGCCGTGTAATATTGTGCAGGATCCAATCCATATGTTTCTTTATAAAAATTTCTAAAATTTTTAAACACATCTGCTAACAACAAAACATCCGTTTTTAAGTAAAGATTTGAATAATCCCCCATGTTTTTACATTTAAAGTGATTCCATACGTCACGTGCATGTTTATAATCATTTTCTGATATGTGGTTATCATTTAATGAGCTGTAAAATCATCGTGATTGGGAAGACTAACCAATTCTAATGATTCAAAAGATGTCATATGTTCATATGGATATATTCCTTTTCGTATTAAGCGTTTGAAGTCTTCTTCAGATGGAAAATTTAACCGAAGTTCATGAAACTGATCGGGCAGTAAATTTTTGGCTAACTTATCAAGACTGCTACTCATAAATTTTAAGGAATCGAGAAATCTTAATTTCATTACATGGTTATTGATATGAAATTGCTTGGAGAAAGAAATATATTTTTCTTTGTTTTGTGGGATAACTTCTATGTCCCCCTCTTCAAATCCAAGCCCGTGTACAATGAAATGAGCATCATAGCTACTCAAATTGTGTAAAACCACAGGTAAGAAATTAGGGGTTCGATATTACTCAGAACAGGATGGATGAGCGACTCCATCAAAAGCACCGGTATGTTGGTTATGAGACACCATGAATTCTTCATTTAATTTTTTTTTCACAAATGAAACAGGTATCACTTTGTGCAATAGTTACTTTATCTTGTTCCGTTAAGGGTAAAGGACATTTTACAAAAGTGTTCTTCTTGCTAATGTTCTCTAAATCTTTTTTTAATAATTTCATAAATGATTCGGCACAATTTTGACCTGTGTATGTTCTATAAACAGATAAACTGTCATCATATGAACATTTAATATAGTATCCAAAACTGTACATTACATGTTCCTGAACATTGGTTGTTGAGGATTTATTCGGGTCGTTGATAGAAGTTTCAATGGGTTTTAAAAATGCTTCGAAATCGGCATATATAACAAATGGGACCCTCAATTTACGATCGTAGTTATTGAATAATATTTGGTTCGAGGGAACCAATTCATTAAACCAGTTTCTTTAACTATCGTTTTCAGAGGTTAAGTTTGTACATACATGAAAACAGTCATGTTTTTGATGTTTCTGCAGATTTTCATGTAAAGTGAAATAAATTAAACAACCATCACATAAGTGAATTGCATGCTCTGATGTCGTCATTTGTTTTGATACTAATCGCGAAAGACTTTTTATGTAAAATAATGGCCCTTAGTACCGTGATTTAAATACAGCAAGTTTAAATGGATAGTTCTCCTACTTTTCACACAATCACAATCAGTTGAAAGAGATCAGTTTGTGTCTCTTCTGAAGTCATTTAATTTAGATTGCTCTTTTAACGAACCAACCAGAGTCACACCCACTTCGGCCACATGCATAGATAACATTTGTTTAAATTGTAGATTTTTAGAGAAAGCTATTATAAGCGGAGTTCGCTCGGACCATAAAGCGCAATTAGTAAAGTTGCCTCGGGCCAAGGGCAGTACAGATCAAATCATCGCAGTTAGGCCGTTAGATAAACATAGACTTGATCGTCTCAAAACCAACATCGCGCAAAAAATTACCAATCTAGAAGGAATCTCAAACGAACCCAATAAACATTTCAAAATACTCCTAAATACCGTGTGTAAAGAATTCGATAAAACTTGTGCTAAAAAACGTATTAAAGTAGGAAGTAAATTAACATTTAATGAATGGGCTACGACTGGAATAAGAAAGAGTAGAAACGTCTTTATATGAGCTGTATGATAGAAAATCCTGTACTACTGACGAACGCTTCCACCAATACGTTAGGGATTATTCAAATTTATTTAAAATCGTATGTAATAAAGCAAAAGCAGCACACGTTAATAATAAAATAAAATTATCAAATGATAAAGTCAAAACAACTTGGAAAATATTAAATAACGAAACAGGCCGACGAAAAAACACAGACTCATCTATTTCACTAAAAATAAATGATACTATAATAACGGACGCCGTTAAAGTAGCTGACGAATATAATACATACTTCTCAGAAATTCCCGCCAAAACGACAAAGTGTCTCGCGTCCTCTTCAAAATTCGCTGAAGCCCTATTTGAACATAATGTTAGTATCCAAAACATTAGTCAATTCAAATTTACAAAAGTCTCTCCTTTCGATATTCTTAAATCCTTTAAATCATTAAAAATAAAAAGACGGAAGACTTGTGGGGCGTATCAGTCAAGGTTTTACATGCCATCTTGGACGTCATTGCGCCAACTCTGGCTACCATTTTTAATAACTGTATAGACGTAGGCGTATTCCCCAATCTAATGAAATGTAGTAAAGTAGTTCCTATCTTTAAATCAGGTAATAAGGATAATTCTTCTGATTATCGCCCAGTGTCCATTCTACCAGCGTTTAGCAAAATATTCGAAAAAATAATGCTAACGCAAATGATTTCTCATTTCAATACAAATAAAATCTTACATTCGCAGCAATTTGGATTCACTAAGGGTAGATCTACTGCAGATGCAGGTCACAGTTTGATTAAATTTATTTTGCAAGCTTGGGAAGAGTCGCATGACGCCATAGGTGTCTTTTGCGACCTTTCCAAAGCATTTGATTGTGTAGACCATGACACCTTAATTTGTAAATTAAATTTCTATGGCATTCGTGGCATCTCTTTAGATCTAGTCTTTAGATCTAGTCTTACCTAGTGCAGAGAAATCAGAAGGTAGCGATAAATGGAGCAATATCATCGGGATCTGTGTTCGAGATGGGAGTGCCTCAAGGATCAATTCTTGCTCCATTCCTGTACCTTGTTTATGTAAATGACCTTACATATATGGTGAGCCGAAGATCAGGCATCGTCATGTTTGCTGACGACACTTCTTTACTCTTCAAGGTTAATAGGAAAGATACTGAATTCATTGAACCCAACGACACCCTGTCCAAGGTATCTGAATGGTTTGCTGCCAATAACTTATTATTAAATCGTAACAAAACTAAATGTATTAAATTTTCATTGTTAAATTTCAACTAATATACTTTCAATCTCAAATATCAAATTAGATGGTCAAACGATTGAATTCATAAAATCAACTGTATTTTTAGGAATAAAACTCGATTCTAAACTGCAGTGGGGTTCCCACGTCACAGCGATAGCAAGTAGGTAGAGTGCTTTTGCAGTAAGAAAAATTCGGCAGCTAACAAATGTAGCAACGGCACGGTTGGTATATTTTGCCTATTTTAATAGCATTATTTGGTACGGCCTTATTTTATGGGGATCTGCTGCAGATATTGAGTCAGTTTTCATTTTACAAAAAAGGGCAGTTAGAGCAATTTATAATATGGATACTCGTGCGTGAGTCATTAAGGGAATTTTTCAAGAAAATAGACATCTTAACCCTACCGTCGCTATACATTTTTGAAATAATCATGTATGTACGTTAGGAAAAATATATGCAATTTCCCTACCAACGTCGATAAGCCAAAGGCTACTAGAAATACAGGAAAGCTTAAAGTTCCAACTTACAGACTGGACTTACAGACTTCATGGAAAATTGTGTAAGATTTTACAATAAAATTCCAAAAAACATAATTGAACTAAATGATACAAAATTTAAATCTATTGTCAAGAAGACATTAATTTCTCGGGCGTATTATAAAGTCAATGACTATATCTTGGACAAGGATGTTTGGAAATGATCCCGACCTGTATTGGCGATCCCTGGCTCCAAAGATTGTACACCTGCTGTGTTAAATTGTGAAAATTTTAAATATTTGAGATGTAAAATAACATTGTAATTTTGATTTATTTAAAAAATAACACCTCGTTGAGTTTCTTGCCGGTATCTTCTCATCAGAGGTTTTTCCGAACCGGTGGTAAATTTTTTGACATTCATAAGTGCTACCTGTAAGCCTAATCTGAATAAAATATTTTGACTTTGACTTTCGTTAAGTGTAACGGACCAATAACTTTATTTTGCTTGCTTTCCGAATCGTACTCCAAGCCAAAAACATTAATGCTTAGATCATTCATTTTCTCGAATTTATGAATATCGTTTATTTTTATTGGGAAGGAAAGATTTTCAAATTTCAATTTATTTCTGTGCAATTTGTACGACGAGACCATGTAAGAGTTGTTATTTGGCTCATATAAACCTGATAGTATAGCCCAACGGAAGCATTCATGGTCTTTGTTTTTAACGTTGGTAACTGCTTTTTTGTTTTTTTTTATATCCAATGGTAAGTTTATGTAAGATGAACCACGCAAAGGATTGAATTTATTGATATTCATGTTTAAATATTTTATTTTAACTAAACTCCATCCGCTGTCTTTTTTTTTCAAAATTGGTTACTTTGTTAACAATTTCAGTTACAAGTGATGCATAAATATCATCTGTGGCGTCCCCCTTGCAAACGACGTAATTTAACGATTGAAAGTCAAAAATATTATTATGTTGCTTAGTTTGTTGTGTAAAATCTGCATTAAGAATGAAATTTACTTTTACGACAGTTTGTTCTGCTATGGATCGTTCCAGTAATTTAAACACTTTTCCCTTGATATTATGCAAAAATAATTCTGGTGTTTCAAATGCATTGGTAGTAACGGAATCAGGTAAAATTCTGTAAGTAACTATTCTATTCCCGAACGCGCTTTCAATTAACTGAACGTTTGTAAATTCCTTGTCAGAACTTATCACGTTGTTTTTATGAGTATTACTTTTCAAGTGGTTGGAATAATATTTTCTAGATACTGACACGTGACACACAGGACATTCAATTTTGTGATTACTTTCTGTACTCACGTTTTGGTGTCCAACTGATACTGTTGACGTTGCCACAGCAGCGTAGCTAGTTGAATTGTTCAAAGGTGTTTTTTTCTTTGTTGGTGGTTCGGCAGTCACAGTTGACATTGCTGTTCTTTTTTTATTTACACCTCCTCGGCCAACTTGTAAAGATCTGCAAAAATAAAACAATTATTAATATTACAAATAAGTGACAATTATAAAATAAACGAAAACACCTAAAAGTTTAATACTAACTCATTTCTCGTCTACAATTTAAGCAATATGCTTGCATTGGCAGTACACCATCAATTTCATCGGATGTGTCTGATTTATGAGTGTGTATGATGTGTCCACTGCATGGCGTGAAATATGGCATAATCTCCGTATCCTCTAACCACGAAATGGGTAAAACCTTTCTTAAGTACCACATCCTTATTTGATTATGAAATTTGGACAAGATCAAAGATTTTTCTAAGCTTGTAATTTCACTTTGTTATCTTTGTTGTCTTTGTTTGTTAAATAACAAAAGACAGCGGCGGTTCTTTTGATACAAAGACAACAATAAAGCAATTATACAATGCCGCCCGCGTTCTTGAGGTCCTTTATGCGTAGTGCAATTTAACAAGTTTAAACCAGTATCTTCAAAGACATACACTCGAAAAAACATAACGCTCCTTGTATTGACGACAGTCAGGTAAATAAACGGTTCGCCTAGTGAGCACGTTCAAACTAGCTGTTTTTTCAAAAAGCTCTCTTTGCATAGTGTATTAATTTTAAGTAATTGAATAATAAAAGATCGCGGTGCATTTGATACAAAGAAAACAGTAAAGCTACTGAAACCGTTTACTGTATTATGTAAACTCTCTATCTATATATATATATATTTATTCATAATATAAACTTAAGCTATATAAACTAGTATTTCTAAGGAGTACGTAATAAGGTCAGAAGTGGAAAGCAATAAAGCAACAAAATTCTTGTTTTAAACTGAAACCATTTACTATTTAGCGTAACAATATTCTCCAAAACGTAGGTTAGGATAGGTTTATGATAATTCTGAAAGTTATGTCTTACGAATGTCTCCAAAACATAGGTTAGGTTAGGTTAGGTTAGATTTATGAACGTCCTGAAAGTTATGGGTTACGAATTTCTCCAAAATGTAGGTTAGGTTCGATTTATCACAGTCCTGAAAGTTATGGCTTACGAATTTCTCCAAAACGTAGGTTAGGTTAGGTTAGATTTATGAAAGTTCTAAAAGTTATGTCTTAAGAATAAAAGTAGTAGTTCGCAAAATAAGAATTTGTCCAACGAGGTCTATGAAACATCGAGTTGCGAATCAAAAGTGCAGGGTATAAAATGAAGAATCAAATAGTTGTGTACTGCGATAGGATATTTATGTGCTGATAAAAAAATTAATTAAAAGTGGACTAACGAAAAGACATGATATTATTTGTACAGAGCGTGGCGGATGATCAGGTACCCAGAAAAAAAAGGTAGGCACCGAACCCCGAGTGGTCGCAGGTAAGAAGTTGAACGTAACAAAGGGTGAGTCGATAACAAAGGAAAGGGTCTATCTTTTTATGAGTATGTGATTAGGTATTGCTATTATGTTGCAATGGAAGTACATATATAACAGAAAGAGTGGGCTGACTGTGATGAGACCCCGTCCAATCGCTTTAAATGGGGTGTTAATCTTTTTTTTTTTAAGAATTCGTTGCCCCCTAAGCCGCCATTTTGAGCGACAAAAAAGTGATCCAGAACCGGATCCAGAAATTCGATATGGGATTTAAACGAGAGTGCTTCATCAATTATAACACCCAAATACTTTATCTTGTTAGTAATAGCTATATTTGGACACTTACACAAGTTATTCCCAGTGTCCTTGCAATGGTGCGCATAGAGCTTTGGGTTAGGTGAAGTGGAACCTGATTTTCGCATACAAAATTGTACGTAATTTGTTTTTTTTGCATTTAGTGTTAGTAGATGTTGCTGGAGCCAATTAGTTACAACATTGAAGCCTTGTTGTGCAACTTTATAGACCTCTTGGTCTGAATTTGCAGAAAACAGTAGAGCAGTATCATCAGCAAATGAGATAATTCTACCCCCATCTAATTTTAGGTTACAGAGGTCATTTATACAGACCAAAAATAGAGTAGGGCCTAAAATACTTCCTTGGGGAACCCCAAAAGAGGAATTTTTCAGGTCAGAGCTAATAATAATATCAATTTTTACACATTGACTACGCTCGTCCAGATAATCTGCGAATAATTTAAGCTGGGTGCCTCTTATACCTAAGGATTCAAGCTTTTGCAAAAGAATGGGTATGGAAACGGTGTCAAAAGCTTTTGCAAGGTCTAAGAATATTCCCACCGTCCGCTTGCCCTTGTTCAGGGCCTGTACGACATAGTCAGTCAGTTGATGCATAGCATCACCAGTCGATAATTTCGGTCTAAAACCAAACTGAGTTTCGGACAAAATTGATTTTTTTTCCAAGTATTTAACAAGTCTGTTATTTATGATTTTTTGAGAGCCGCGGTCGGCCCTGACCGCGGCCATAGGGGCGGACACATTGCTGCCGGCTCTCATCAGAGCTATGGTAAGGGACGCGGAGACATGGCAGACGGTCGTCGCTTTCTGCGAGGCCGTCATGACCCAAAAGGAGGCGGCAGAGCGGGAGCGCGAGGAAGATCCCTCGGCGCCACCAATCCGCCGCAGAAGAACCGGGCGCAGGCGGTTCACTTATGACCGCAACCTGCCCCCCTAACCGGGAATTAAAAAAGGTTAGGTTAGGTTAGGTTCCCCCCCCCGACGTGTCGCCATCTTGTCGTGGTGGGGGGCCTTGAGGCTTGACCCGACCAAGAGCGACACAGCCCCGGCGGGGCCCATACTGGGCCTGCCAGGTGGGGCAGACGTCACCACGTCATCGGGCGCGCCGCAAACCTGCCTCCTACCTTGCTTGCTTGCTACTGTTGTGTTCCGGTGTGGAGAGCAAGACAGCCGGTGTAATTACTGGCACAAGAGGTATTTCATCTTAGCCCTCTGGGTTGGCAACGCATCTGCACTCTCTTTGTTGTTGCAGGTGTCTATAGGCGGTGGTGATCACTTACCATCAGGTGACCCACTTGCTTGTTTGCCTTCCTATGTTGTGTAAAAAAAAAAACCTCCCCTGTGCCAGGGGACTCCGGGGGCAGAGGCGGTGGGTCCGCTCCCGTACCACCCTGATCATCAGGGCAGACAGGGATGCGGACGTGAGGAGGAGGGCGCTTCTCGCGCGTTAGGGAATAAGTTAATTTAAGCTCGGTTAGATCAGGTGATGGGTAGGTTAGGTTAGGATAGTTTAGTTTTATTATTAGGGAACTCAGCTTACAAAAAAGAGGGGAGCCGCTCACTCCTTAAAGAGAGCAGGGGAGCTACCCCTATATCAAAGCGTAATGGGTGATCTAAATAATAAACTACCCCAGGAGGGTACCGCCTTAACGGGCGGAGAGTCCCTCCCCGTGTCTTCGGACACGGACTGCCCCTCGTATTCTGGGGGGGGGTCAAAGATCGCTCCGTGGGCTCCCAGAGCCCACGTATAAACATCAGCGCCGCGGCCATCCAAATCACGGCAAGGGAAGGAAGCAGCTCCAAATTGCGTGACTGCCAAGTCCGCCTCACGCGGACCCAGAAGAAGGATGGGGAGATCTTTTTTCCTCCTTTCTCAATAAGGACCAGGCAAAAAAGAGCCCCGAGGCAGAGTTGGCACCTCCTAGCGTCGAGGAGGAGCCTTCCGCCTCAAAGGTGCCATCCTCGGGAGGCACCTCGAAGGGAAAGGGAAAGGGGAAGAAAACCAGGCAGAAGCGTTTCCGCCCGAACCTTTCCCAATCCACCTTCAGCGAGGAATCGACGGCAGCCGATAGCTTGGCCTCTGCGGCGAAGGGAAGAGGCCGCCCGCCAACAACGGGCGAGTACGTTGGCCTCGCCAAGGCCAAGGCGAAGTACAACAGGGCCCTCTGGGACGAGATCCGGCTTCAGGCCGAGAAGGAGGTGCTCCGCTGGCCGCAGACCGGAGAAGGCAAGAGGAAACACCGACAGCTGTACCTCTGAAGGATAGGCTGAACGTAATAGCCTCTTCTTCTTGCAACACCCCGGTCACCCCATGAGAAGAACAGGTAAAGAAGAAGGCCACCAAAAAAAAGAAAAAGAAAGGCGCTGCACAGGTAGCTGTCGCCCCGAATAACCCCCGTCCATTGCCACCGGTGCCAGTTTCAATGGAAACGCCGTAGACGACGGTGGTAAAGAGGGGCTCCAAACAGAAGGCGAGAAAAGACACCGCTCCTAAGCCTTAGGTGTCTAAAAACAAGGCCCAGCAATTGCGTACACCCCGCTCGACGGCGGTAGTTATCACGCTGCTGCAGCCTGCTGCGGAGGCAAAAGGGGCCAATTTTGGCACTGTCCTCGCAGAAGCAAAAAGGAGACTCGACATCGAGAAAGAGTTGGACATCTCGGGGGTACGGGTCCGTCGGACGATCAAGGATGCGAGAATTTTCGAGATAACTGGAACCACTAGTAGGTAAAAAGCGGATATCCTAACAAAAAAGCTGGAGGAAATCTTTGACCCCACCATAGTACGGGTAAGCAGACCCTCTGTAACGAAGCGTTTGGCGACATCTAGCGACATCTAACGAGAGCGGTATAAACTACGTGTGCGGCTCGTTACCATAGTTGCATTTATTGATTCTTTAGCAATTGTCTTCTTTAATTGACGTGTATCGGAACGCAGGTTTTACAGTGACAGTGACAGTGACATTTGGTTGATGTTGAAAATTGTTCGGCTGTCAAATGCGCAGAGATGGCGGAGGACGTTAATTTAGAGCTGCGAACGCGGTGGGGAGGCTTGCAAAAATTAATTCTTCTTCATCTCTCCATTTTGAGCCCTCATAGATGAGATACATAAGCAACTTCAGAGTAGTAAGTTTATGTCATTTTGGAATTATTTTGGCTGTATTTCTGAATTTTTGATGTTAACACGAGGTTCTTCTTTCAGACCATATAATGAACTTTTAAAATAAAATATGCTACCTGGGAACAAATAATATTTCGGCTTTCATCAGCTCCTCAGGTGAGTTACATTTTGCACTAAGCTTTCTTCCTATTTTTCCATAAATTCTTGTGCTTAAGCTTGTTCTTTTCTTTCAGTACAAAAACAGTCACATAAAGCACATTATTTTAAGAGTTTTGGGATACGGATAAGCTTCCGGATCTTCGAGGTAAGCTTCTGCCACATTTTCTAACATGTGCGTCCTGGAAACTTTACATTTACAGTAGTTACCTAATTTTCTTCTTTTTCAGGGCGGGATACCCTTAGTAGTAGGGATTCGCCGGTTCTGGATCACTTTTTTGTCGCTCAAAATGGCGGTTTGGGGGGCAACGAATTCTAAAAAAAAAAACAAAAGGTCAAAACCCCATTTAAAGCGATTGGACGGGGTCTCATCACGCTCCGCCCACTCTTTCTGGTATATATGTACTTCCATTGCAACATAATACCAACACATAATCACATACTCATAAAAGGATAGACCCTTTCCTGTGTTACGGACCCACCCTTTGTTAGGTTCAGCTTTTTACCTGCGCCCACTTGGGGTTTCGGTGCCGACCTTTTTTTTTCCTGGGTACCTAATCGCCCGCCACGCTCCGTACAAATAATACCATGTCTTTTCGTAAGTCCGCTTTCAATTAATTATTCTATCAGCACATAAATGTCCTATCGCATTATTCGCAGTACACTTTTATTCGTAAATCATTACTTTTTGGACTATCATAAATCTAACCTAACCTAACCTACATTTTGGAGAAATTCAAACCTAACCTACGTTTTAGACTAATTCGTAAGCCATAACTTTCAGGACTATCTTAAATCTAACCTAACCTAACCTACGTTTTGGAGAAATTCGTAAGCCCTAACTTTCAGGACTATTTTAAATCTAACCTAACCTAAGTTTTGGAGAATATTGTCATGCTATATGGTACTTGGTTTGTACTTTTGATTCGCACCTTGATGTTTCGTAGACATACCTTTTGACAAATTCTTATTTTGCAAACTACTTATTTTATTCTGCAGCCATAACTTTCAGGACTATCATAAATCTAACCTAACCTAACCGACGTTTTGGAGAATATTGTTACGCTAAATAGTAAATGGTTTCAGTTAAAAACAAGAATTTTGTTGCTTAATTGCTTTTTACTTCTAATCTTACTAAGTACTCCTTAGAAATACTAGTTTTAACGTGTTTGTTACGCAATTCGATTATTTAAATACTAGTCAAAACTTGTAGGAGTGCCCTATGGATAAAGGATATGAAGAACGCAGCCTTGTGTTTCGCTTACACAGTAGGTACTATCCTACATTTTGTGGACATATTATATAGCTTAAGTTTATATTATGAATATATATATATATATATATACATATAGATAGAGAGTTTACATAATACAGTAAACGGTTTCAGTAGTTTTATTGTTTTCTTTGTATCAAACGCACCACGCTCTTTTATTATTCAATTACTTAACATCAATACACTATGCAAAGAGAGCTTTTTGAAAAAACAGCTAGTTTGGACGTGTTCACTAGGCGAACCGTTTATTTACCTGACTGTCGTCAATAAGAGGAGCGTTATGTTTTTTCGAGTGTATGGCTTTGAAGATACTGGTTTAAACTTGTTAAATTGCACTACGCATAAAGGACCTCAAGAACGCGGGCGGCATCGTTTAATTGCTTAATTGTTGTCTTTGTATCAAAAGAACCGCCGCTGTCTTTTGTTATTCAACACACCGCGTCTGGAGAATACGAGTTTATACCTGTTCACTAAGCGAAGCCCTTCTTTAAAAAAATACGTGTCCCAACTTGTAGGGATTGCGCTGGGTATAAAAGCGCGCCATCACATCTCAACTTCATTGCGCCCCAAAAATTCTCCGAGCAAGGTCTTCGAGTAAGAGAGTCGTGAGTCGTGAAGTTTAGTGCAAGGTTGCTGAAAGCAGTGTTTCGTTGCTGAAATGATTGTAAGTATGTAGTCATAATTTTATGTGAGTAGTAGGGATTCGCCGGTTCTGGATCACTTTTTGCGGATAAGCTTCCGGATCTTCGAGGTAAGCTTCTGCCACATTTTCTAACATGTGCGTCCTGGAAACTTTACATTTACAGTAGTTACCTAATTTTCTTCTTTTTCAGGGCGGGATACCCTTAGTAGTAGGGATTCGCCGGTTCTGGATCACTTTTTTGTCGCTCAAAATGGCGGTTTGGGGGGCAACGAATTCTAAAAAAAAAAACAAAAGGTCAAAACCCCATTTAAAGCGATTGGACGGGGTCTCATCACGCTCCGCCCACTCTTTCTGGTATATATGTACTTCCATTGCAACATAATAGCAACACCTAATCACATACTCATAAAAGGATACAGACCCTTTCCTTTGTTATGGACCCACCTTTTGTTAGGTTCAGCTTTTTACCTGCGCCCACTTGGGGGTTCGGTGCCGACCTTTTTTTTCCTGGGTACCTGATCGCCCGCCACGCTCCGTACAAATAATACCATGTGTTTTCGTAAGTCCACTTTCTATTCATTATTCTATCAGCACATAAATATCCTATCGCATTACTATCAGGACTATCTTAAATCTAACCTAACCTACGTTTTGGAGAATATTGTCACGCTATATGGTACTTGGTTTGTACTTTTGATTCGCAACTCGATGTTTTGTAGACATACCTTTTGACAAATTCTTATTTTGCAAACTACTTATTTTATTCTGAAGCCATAACTTTCAAGACTATCATAAATCTAACCTAACCTAACCTACGTTTTGGAGAATATTGTTACGCTAAATAGTAAATGGTTTCAGTTAAAAACAAGAATTTTGTTGCTTTATTGCTTTTCACTTCTAATCTTATTAAGTATTCCTTAGAAATACTACTTTTAACGTGTTTGTTACGCAATTCGATTATTTAAATACTAGTCAAAACTTGTAGGATTGCACTATGTATAAAGGATATTAAGAACGCAGCCTTGTGTTTCGCTTACACAGTAGGTACCTAATATCCTACATTTTGTGGACATATTATATAGCTAAAGTTTATATTATGAATATACATATAGATAGAGAGTTTACATTATACAGTAAACGGTTTCAGTACCTTTATTGTTTTCTTTGTATCAAACGCACCACGATCTTTTATTATTCAATTACTTAACATCAATACACTATGCAAAGAGAGCTTTTTGAAAAAACGGCTAGTTTGAACGTGTTCACTAGGCGAACCGTTTATTTACCTGGCCGTCGTCAATAAGAGGAGCGTTATGTTTTTTTGAGTTTATGTCTTTGAAGATACTGGTTTAAACCAGTTAAATTGCACTACGCATAAAGGACCTTAAGAACGCGGACGGCATAGTATAATTGCTTTATTGTTGTCTTTGTATCAAAAGAACCGCCGCTGTCTTTTGTTCTTCAATAACCGCGTCTAGAGAATACGAGTTTATACTTGTTCACTAAACGAAGCCCTTTTTAAAAAAAATACGTCTCCAAACTTGTGGGGATTGCGCTGGGTATAAAAGCGTGCCGTCACAACTCGTCTTCATTGCGTCCCAAACAATTCATCGAACAAGATCTTCGTGTAAGAGAGTAGTGAGTCGTGAAGTGTAAAAAAGTTTAGTGCATTGTTCCTGAAAGCAGTGTTTCGTTGCTGAAATGGATGTAAGTATGTAGTCATAATTTAATGTGTGCCCATTTATTTCAGATTTTGATTGATTGTAACATAACCTTCATTTATTTTTGTGTTTACCATGTAAATCTACTTTGAAGGACCGTTTGAATAATGTTTTAATATTGTTACAGGAAAACACATTTAAAAATTATTACTATCCCGACGACGAAGCAAGTGATGAAGAAGGAACGTTGGCCTATAAAGTCAAAAAAGCTATTGCTAACACTAACAAGAGGCCTAATAACAGCATAGATGGCTTCTTTGAAAAACGGAAGAAAAGGAAAGTTGCAGTAAAGTCGTCGAGCGTCAGCCAAGCCACTGCGGAAGGCGTGGCTTTTATAAAGTCCAATAAAGACGATGCATCACACGCCTCACATCTTATAAAAATTGAGGTGTATGATGCGCGAAAAATAAAAAATGTTCCGCCAAAGGAGCATTGGAAACATGCGGAAGTGCGTGTTAAATACTACGCTTACTCCGAAGAGGACGCTCACGTGGAATCCACAAGAGATGTGATTTACCAAATCACCAAACAGTTAGCGGAAAAAAGTGACAGTGTTAATTATGTTATAGACAATACAAAATAAGTGGAAAAGTAGTTTTAAGATCTTAATTTGTTCCTTTTATCTTTTTGTACTCGATTGTCTGCGTTTTGTTTGTTTAATTGCTTTATAACTCGTACCGAACATTTTTCTTTGTATACCGAACACCTTTTGTATTCTAAGCTTCCTTTCTAGTTATTTTTTTTCCGACAAAGAGTCATTGTTGTTAATATTAGATAAGTAACACAAGTTCCAAGTACCGATGTTCCGAGTATAATTAGACCATAGCCTTGACTTTGAATAAAGTTTTACTGAATATCATGTTTTCATTTTTATGTTTTATCCACAAATATACTTCCCTTAAAGAAAACGTAGACTTAACTAAGAACAGTAAAAGAGTTCGTTTTATATTAAATTGTTTATTTCAAAAAAATGGACTTAAACATATTTCTTACAATTAGATCGTTACATAGAGAACTCTCAGTAAACAAATTTACCAAGTCACACATAGTTTTTCCTTTAATCTTAAAATACAGATAGACTAAACAATATTCCCCGCAGACCGAGGTAAAAGGATTTTGAAATGAGTAGTGGTTATAAACCCATCTCCTGGAATTTCTTTTCAAAAATAGCTTATGACTACCTGTAGGTTTTCGACCAAATGAGTCAAAATATTCACCAATGCCATTAATATCAATGTGTATAGCTATCCAGTGAGACCCCGGTTTTGAGTCGGGATCTAAATTGCTTATAATATAAGCAGGTAAATTTACCCAAATAGGCAATCGGTTTGCAGCAAAAACATTTGATTTAAAACTGGAACTTATTTTATTCATACAGAGCTGTATTTCATTTGTATCCATGATAAATATAAATTTAGCTGCTTATTAATGATTCTGTTAACAACGTTTAAGATCAAATGAAGTAGCCTTATCAAAAACAAAGTATTTATTAACTGTTATAATCCACAGTTACGTCACGATTCTTGTTTATTTCAATTACATTATCAAATTCTGCGTATACAATACAGTTAACAGTTTGACTAAGAGACGAATCAAAGCGAACTTCTAACCGAACACTTCCATGTCTGACGAGATTCCAATGTGACGTTGAACTAGCAGATAAATCAGGAGTCAAATCAAAACATAGCAAACAATATCCGTCTCCGTAGTTTGTTCTACTTATTGCGTTACCTTCGTTGTGAAAATGAATACCAGTCCCAGAAAATAAAGTGTGATATGGTGATGCTATTAAACCAGAGCTAAATGATGGTTGTAATGTTCTAGAAGGTATTTCATGACCGTCTACATACAAGCTGAATGAATTCATATTAAAATGTTGAAAATTGAAAGGATTCAATGCTAAATTACCGTTAAACGCTGAATTTAAGACAAAACCGACAATACATCTTTTAGGAACTTGTCCAAGGAATATATTATCTAGTGTTTTACCTTGCACACCTGCCGGTATTGTCAGAACCTTAACTTCCGCTCTTGTTATAGGATACTTTGCAGTTGTTGACGCTAGTACTTTTTGATGGGCTAACAAAACGCTAGGGTTGACTCTTGCTCTTCTTATAATAAGACTAGCATCCATTATTTGTACTTTAAATTTTTTATCTTGATGACAAATAAGATTAAATGTTTCTTTTGAGCGCACTAACTTAACACGCATTTCTACGCCATTTATTAAAAATTTCTCATGGTTAAACATGTCACCATGCAAGTGACCAATCATTTCAACTTGTCTACTCTCTTTGACAAATTCCATTCTTTTGTGAAACCCTTTGTTCGTTGCGTCAACGGCATCCATATGATGTGCAGTATCTTCGTACCACAATCCACAAGTTAGATGAGATTCTTTGGCTGCTGGGCCATAGTTAAGAAGATTCTCCAAATAAGCACGATAGGCATATGTGTTGTTCGGAGGTGATATTAGTTTTTGATTTAAATATATGTCTAGTTGGTTGAAAAGGGAATGCAACCAATTGTTAACAGGCGAAACTTGGACATCTGCTTTTAAATTTGTGCCATCCTGATTCAATACTTTCGCATTGACATGCAGTAACGTATGTGACAAGTCAATATAGTCATCACCTGATCCGGGAACTTGAAATTCTATAGGGCCGTCGTCGTTTAAAGATGAAATTGGTTTGTAATGAACCCACTGTCCACTTTCAATACTGGTTTGAGTTGACGGCAGGGCAAATATATCTAACTCAGATTTTGCACATTCACATGAATGATTATGTAAGAATGACATTATTTAATATGAAAATATATCTTCGACGTTATACTTTTTAATTTTTTTACTTCCTCTTCCTCGTGATGCTTTTAACGGAATGAGTCGTTCTCGTCTTTTAGTTGACATTTTATACCCAGATCCTGACATTGGAGAATCAATTTTTTCATCAGCTTTTCTTTTTAAGTTAGCACTTGCATCTTTGAATCGAGACTTAATCGAACTCTCCATAGGACGTGAATTTACCATATCAGACAGCAGGCCGATCCCCGCATCTAATGTTTCTTTCCCTACAGCCCTAAAACCACTGGATAACAAAGGAATCACAGACCTAAATAGCCCACCCAAAAAGCTTCCAATCCCATGACCTCGTTGAAATGGAACACCTTTATAGACAATTCCTACACCAGAGCCAGCTTGATGTAAATAATAATGTTCATATGGACAAGAGGCAGACGATCGTTTGTGAGTCATTTTATTCGTTGAAAATGTAGCTTCACACAAGAAGATCCAAATTGAAATGGTACTCTGGCCCCGGTAGTCGTTCTTATATCTATTTCAATCGTATCGAACTCTCTACGTAAAACAGGTACATAATGAGCAGGTGAGAAGACATGCATTTTGTAAGCTCCATAAACGAACTGAGTTGGATCCAATGGATATATTCTCAACAATGATGTTATAACATCCCCCACTACTTGCGGTTCAATGATATCGGTATACACAAATATTTGTGATGGTAACCCTAAATACAAATTTACTGGATTTTTCCCAATTGAAATTTGTTTTAAATTAGATCGTGGTTTGAAACCTAACTGCAAACTCAGTATCGGTGATGTTATGATAGATGTTATATCTTCAGTTGCAGTTATAGCCACCATTTTTGATATTTTATCACACCTAAATTTCACCTTATTTTTTAATTGCGGGTTTTCATTAAACGCGTCAAGGAAAGTGTCAACGCTATCATATGTAGTAGCGGGTATGTGAGTTTTTATATCTATGATTTTGTCAAACTTGTCATTAGGTAATCGTACTTTCTTTTTTATATAGATGATATTTTCTTGATCTTGAACATTGTACATGGAACGTGGGTATTGAAATTCCACTAAACCAACAACCCATTCTCCTTCTAATTTAACGGTCTTAGGTAGTTTGGTCATGAAATGGGCTGTTGTATTATCAGTATAATAAGCCGTCGAGCTATTGCTTAACAAAGTTATATAAAAACTTCCTTCACTCATATTTTTTCTAAGTTTGATGCAAGAATCCAAGAATTAAATTTACTCGGATAACCTTGCCACTTCACTAACACTTCCTTTCTGCCACCAACACGACGAGAGCGTATTATTTTATCAATTTTATACTTCATGGAGGGGTGATAAGTTGTTTTTTGTAATTCTTTAGAATAAAATGTACCTACGATTGGTTCACCATCCAAGTCCTTTAAGGTATAGACAAGTCTCGGAGATCGTCTAATGATTGCATCAATTATAAAAATTTCATCACTCCAATTAGTTTCATAACCCTTTTGAAATATATGTTTATATTTAGTTATTCGGACATGATCACCTACATTCAGTTTTGTGGTTTCTAATGAAATTTGATTGTCTTTTTTTCTATCATATAAGTTACACCAAACAGTCATTATATTATTAAAATTAACATCAATTGGTCGCATTTTGATACTAGAATGATAACTATGGTTATAAGAGTGAAGAAGATCTTGTAATATATTAGTGTAGTTGTAAGTATTTCTATGAGTAAAATAACGCCACATTTTCATTTTAAGAGTTCTTTGAAACCTTTCAACTATACTTGCTTTAATGTCTGGATTATTAGTGGTGTAATAATTAATGTTTTTGCTTTTAAAGTAGTCTCTTACCACCTTTGAAACAAATTCTGTGCCTTTATCGGATTGGATATGACGAGGGGTAGATTTGGCTTCTGCAAATATGCTTTCAAAACATTGTTTAACTGTTTCTGAATCCTTCTTTTTCATGGCTCTTGCAAAAGCATATTTACTAAAAACATCAATAATACAAAGAATATATTTATATCCATCATTATATTGACTATAAGTACGCATATCACTGAGATCAGCCTGCCAGAGTTCATTATAATTAGATAGGATGTATCGATTCCTAGTAAATCGTCGGTGGACAGGTTTATGTAAAGTATACGTTTCCTGAGACTGTAACCATTTTTTTACTTCCTCCTTGCTCATATTACCTTTCATTTCCTTCGCTAACTTATCTATACTACTGTAACCAGCTGGGTTGGACACATCGTAGTAAATCTTATTTATATCTAATAGGGGGTCCATTTTTCCCAATCTAATTTCTTTTTGGTCGACTCAATTGTTTTAGCAGAAATAGGTGTAGATGCGTTTTTTACTTTAAATGATGAATCCCTTGTATTTTTAGAAGATGATGATGATGCGCGAAACTCGTTGGTGTAATCTCTCTTCATATACTCCAAGTTAACAGGATTACCAATACAAAATGTAGGAACTCTTATATCTTTTAAAACCAATGCAAATTCTTCCCAACCTATTGGTTTTGCGCGTTTTAGAGGTCTTGATACATCGTTTATCAGATCGACAATATTGCTATTTGGGATCACTCGATTGTTTAACACAACTTCCCCTCCTGTCTTCCACCAAATTTTTTTTTTATTAAGGATAATAATGTCCATTAAAGTTTGGGTTTTCGATCGATAAGATTTCGGTATTCCTTGTACGATATGAGATGGAGTTAATTCCACAGGATAGTATTGATTCGTTTTATCAAGTGGTGGTGTAGCAGGAACATCATCTTCCAGCAAAGTTGGGCTTGCGACTGAGTCATTATTTGCATTTTCCTGCTTTTTTAACTTTGAATCTAAGTCACTGTTGAAGTTGTCTAAGTGATCAACTCCATCCATTACTATTGGTATTTTGAAAGGCTTTCGATCTGCTTCGGCAAAATGTAAAAATCGCTGCAGTGCTTGGGAATATAATGCCCATTTTTCACGATCATCCATTTTACTTTTCAATATTTTTTTCATCTCTCCATCCAGACGAGACGATGAGTTCTCTGATAGCTCATTATTTTTAAGTCTTTCAATAAAATCTTGTTCTACCAAAAGCATTTTTTTTGTGTTCTCCATTTTGGTTATAAAGAGTTTATTAAAGCACTTAAAACTGCACCTAAAATAACAGGTAGAAATGCACCACCCTTTTGAATGATGATAGTTTTTCTTAGTTTTTGTTTTCCCTTTGAAACTAGCTTGCGTAATATGTTCTTGTGTTTATTTAATTTAGATTTTTCTTTTTTTTCTAATGGAATTTTTCCTTTTAGCACGTTATAAATACACTCGCAAATAATATTGATTTCATCATCATCACAAGCTTTGAGTAAAGCCGTGCGATATTTTGGTTTAAGTACTTGCAACGCTTCAAGCATTAATGTTTTTGGTTTGGAGTACGATTCAGAAAGCAAGCAAAACAAGGTTATTGGACCATTACACTTAACGAAAAGTAGGAAAGCTACCCATTTAAACTTGTTGTACTTAAGTCAAGGTACAAAGGGTCATTACTGTTATATCAAAAATCTTTCGCGATTAGTGTCAAAACAAATGACAACGTCAGAACATGCAATCCACTTATGTGACGGTTGTTTAATTTATTTCACTTCGCTTGAAAATTTGCAGAAACATCAAGAACGTGATTGTTTTCATGTATGTACAAACTTACCTTCCGAAAACGATAGTAAAAAAAATTGGTTTAATGAATTAGTTCCAACCAACCAAATTTCATTTAACAATTATGAGCGTAAATTGAGGGTCCCGTTTGTTATCTATGCTGATTTCGAAGCATTTTTAAAACCCATTGAAACTTGTATCAACGATCCGAGTAAATCCTCAACAACTAATATTCAGGAACATGTAATGTACAGTTTTGGGTATTATATTAAATGTTCATATGATAACAGTTTATCTGTGTATAGAACATATACAGGTGAGAATTGTGCTGAATCATTTATGAAATTCATAAAAAAAGATTTAGAGAACATTTGCAAAAAAAACACCTTTGTAAAATGTCCTTTACCTTTATCAGAACAAGATAAAGCAACCATTGCTCAAAGTAATACCTGTTATATTTGTGAAAATAATTTGAATGATCATTTAACGGTTTCCCATAACCATCATACCGGTGTCTTTGAAGGAGTTGCTCATTCATATTGTTCTGAGAAGTATCGAACCCCTAATTTTGTACCTGTGTTTTTACACAATTTAAGTAACTATGATGCACATTTTATTGTACATGGTCTTGGGTTTGAAGAGGGTGACATAGAAATTATTCCACAAAACAAAGAGAAATATATTTATTTTTCAAAGCATTTGCATATTAATAACCGAGTCATAAAATTAAGATTTCTCGATTCCTTAAAATTTATGAGTAGTAGCCTTGATAAATTATCCAAAAATTTATTACCCGAACAGTTTCATGAACTCCGGTTGAATTTTCCATGTGAAGAAGACTTCAAACGTTTATTACGGAAAGGTATATATCCATATGAACACATGACATCTTTCGAATCCTTAAAATTGACGAGTCTTCCCAATCACAACGAGTTTTATAGCTCATTAAATGATGATCACATATCAGAAAAGGATTATCAACATGCGTGTGACGTATGGAATCATTTCAAATGCGAGAATATGGGAGATTATTCAAATCTTTATTTAAAAACAGACGTTTTATTATTAGCAGATGTTTTCGAAAATTTTAGAAATGTTTGCATAAAAACATATGGTTTGGATCCTGCACAGTATTATACAGCGCCTGGATTAAGTTGGGATGCTATGTTAATGTTTACTAAAATAAATCTGGAACTTCTAACGGATATTGACAAAATTTCTTTCATTGCAAATAATATACGGGGTGGTATTTCTCAATGTAGTAACAGACATGGAAAAGCTAATAACAAATTTATGTCTGAATATGATCCTACTTTGCCATCTTCGTTTTTGATGTATCTAGATGCAAATAATCTTTACGGTTGGGCAATGTCTCAATGCCTTCCCATTGGCAAGTTTGAATGGGTGGATGTAAATACTGATTTTAATGTTCCCGATGACGCTGAACACGGCTATATTTTAGAAGTTGATTTGGAATACCCAAATAACTTACATGATTTTCATTCTGATTTACCATTCTGTCCAGAAAACGTATGTTTAGGTGATACCAAGGAAAAAAAATTGATTCCAAATTTAAATAACAAAACTAATTATGTGATCCACTATCGAAATTTAAAACAATGTTTAAAATCTGGTTTACGTTTGCTAAAAATTCATAGAATTCTAAAATTTGAACAAAAGGCGTGGTTAAAGTCTTACATCGATTTAAACACATACATGCGTTCGTTGGCTAGATCAGAGTTTGAAAAAGACTTCTTTAAACTCATGAACAATTCAGTTTTCGGTAAAACTATGGAAAACATAAATAAAAGAGTAAATGTTAAACTACTTGACCACTGGCAAAACCGTGGAAAAACTCAAGGCGTTCAATCTTTAATAGCTAGACCCGAATTTCACAGCCTTTCCATATTTTCGGAAAATTTGGTTGCAGTACAATTAAAAAAAATAAAAGTTTTGTACAACAAACCTATTTACTTAGGGTTTTGTATATTAGATCTATCTAAAACATTAATGTATGAATTTCACTATGACTTCATGAAAACCAAATATCATGATAAACTTAAATTGCTTTACACAGACACGGACAGCTTGGTATATCAAATATTTACGAATAACTTTTATGCTGATATACAATCAGATTTAGAATCTTACTTTGACACCTCCGATTATCCTCCCAACAATCAATACGGTTTGCCATTAGTAAATAAAAAACAATTAGGTTTTTTTAAAGATGAAAATAATGGTAAAATTTTTAAAGAATTTATTGGTCTTCGGTCTAAAATGTATGCAATGGATATACAAAACGATTTTATTGCGAAAGCGAAAGGAGTTAATAAAAGTATTACCAAAAAATTTAACATTGACAATTATAAAACATGTTTGTTCAATAAAAATGATCAGTTGTGTGAAATGTTGCGGTTTAGGTCTATAAAACATGTAATATTTACACAAAAAATAAACAAAATATCTTTATCACACAGTGATACGAAACGATATTTATTAGAAAATTCCACTGACACACTTGCTTGGGGTCACTATAGAATAAAGGACATTCAGCGTTAATATCACTTTCTGTACTATATGAATATCGATGCTTATAATTTATTTTCTCAATTCTTGCAACTGTTTCTACAGTCTTATATAGTTAAGGAGATATGTATTGACGGAGTGTTATCTATTTTGCAATCTTTTGTTTTGTATTAACAATAACCCAACAATATTTTTTCACAAAGTACTCGATCTAATCATATCTCCTGAACTATAAGCGATACTTTTGTAATTATTAATTATGCATGCACTAGTAATAATATACCTAATAAAAACATCTTTTTTTCGTTATTCTTAGAAATAGTGTTTAGTTTTTTATGTTTTATAAAAAAATATATAAATTGTACTCTTACTTTTTATGTTAAGTACTTACTATGTATAGTTCTGTAAATGTGTTGTAAAAACATAACAAAGAAAAAAAAAGATTAACTGCTGAGTTTCTTGCGGCGTTTCTTCTCAGCAGATTTTTTTCCGAAGCGCTAGTAGAAGCAGACATTTAAAAAGGTAATTTCGATAAATAAAGTGCTTACACTTTTATTGTGTGGTTTTATTAAAAAGTTACGGAGGTGTGAAAAACTGATGCAAAACCCAGTCAAAACTATAAAACCATGTTTGGAGTTTAACATTTATCATTAGCGACTTAGTACCTTTAGATTCAGCACGTGTTTCATATCACAACAGAAGATGATTCACTTTTGCCATCCTTTCACGGCCATTGTTGCTGGTCCAAGTGGATGCGGAAAATCAAAATTTGTTACAAACTTTTTAAATGATTGCAAAGTACTATGCGATGTAAATTTTTCGGAAGTTATTTGGTGTTATGATGAAATGCAACCTTTGTACAATCTGGAAAATGTTAATTATAGTCAAGGCATACCTGATATTAACATGTTTGATGGGAAACAACCTAAACTTCTTATTATCGATGATTTGATGAGGGAGTCAGATGGACGGATCGTTGACATTTTCACGAAGGGTAGTCACCACAGAAACTTAAGCGTTTTTTATATTACACAAAATATATTTCACCAGGGACGAGGTCAACGTGACATCTCGCTAAACACAAGTTACATTGTATATTTTAAAAATCCTAGAGATAAAACTCAAATACGATACTTGTCGCGACAAGTTTATCCTGAAAATTCAAAATTCGTGGATGAAGCCTATAAAGATGCTACTAAGGATGCCCATGGATATCTCATGATTGATCTGAAACAAAATACAGATGACTTATGTCGTTTTAAAACTAAAATATTTCCTTTTGATAAATATTGCACAGTTTATATTCCTAAAAAAGGATTTAAATATAACAGGAATCAACAAGTTTTAGTCAGTTCTAAATGATGCACTCGAGTGTGAACACATATAAACACTTACTTGAAGCGTTGCAAGTACTTAAACCAAAATATCGCACGGCTTTACTCAAAGCTTGTGATGATGATGAAATCAATATTATTTGCGAGTGTATTTATAACGTGCTAAAAGGAAAAATTCCATTAGAAAAAAAAGAAAAATCTAAATTAAATAAACACAAGAACATATTACGCAAGCTAGTTTCAAAGGGAAAACAAAAACTAAGAAAAACTATCATCATTCAAAAGAGTGGTGCATTTCTACCTGTTATTTTAGGTGCAGTTTTAAGTGCTTTAATAAATTCTTTATAACCAAAATGGAGAACACAAAAAAAATGCTTTTGGTAGAACAAGATTTTATTGAAAGACTTAAAAATAATGAGCTATCAGAGAACTCATCGTCTCGTCTGGATGGAGAGATGAAAAAAATATTGAAAAGTAAAATGGATGATCGTGAAAAATGGGCATTATATTCCCAAGCACTGCAGCGATTTTTACATTTTGCCGAAGCAGATCGAAAGCCTTTCAAAATACCAATAGTAATGGATGGAGTTGATCACTTAGACAACTTCAACAGTGACTTAGATTCAAAGTTAAAAAAGCAGGAAAATGCAAATAATGACTCAGTCGCAAGCCCAACTTTGCTGGAAGATGATGTTCCTGCTACACCACCACTTGATAAAACGAATCAATACTATCCTGTGGAATTAACTCCATCTCATATCGTACAAGGAATACCGAAATCTTATCGATCGAAAACCCAAACTTTAATGGACATTATTATCCTTAATAAAAAAAAAATTTGGTGGAAGACAGGAGGGGAAGTTGTGTTAAACAATCGAGTGATCCCAAATAGCAATATTGTCGATCTGATAAACGATGTAATAAGACCTCTAAAACGCGCAAAACCAATAGGCTGGGAAGAATTTGCATTGGTTTTAAAAGATATAAGAGTTCCTACATTTTGTATTGGTAATCCTGCTAACTTGGAGTATATGAAGAGAGATTACACCAACGAGTTTCGCGCATCATCATCATCTTCTAAAAATACAAGGGATTCATCATTTAAAGTAAAAAACGCATCTACACCTATTTCTGCTAAAACAATTGAGTCGACCAAAAAGAAATTAGATTGGGAAAAATGGACCCCCTATTAGATATAAATAAGATTTACTACGATGTGTCCAACCCAGCTGGTTACAGTAGTATAGATAAGTTAGCGAAGGAAATGAAAGGTAATATGAGCAAGGAGGAAGTAAAAAAATGGTTACAGTCTCAGGAAACGTATACTTTACATAAACCTGTCCACCGACGATTTACTAGGAATCGATACATCCTATCTAATTATAATGAACTCTGGCAGGCTGATCTCAGTGATATGCGTACTTATAGTCAATATAATGATGGATATAAATATATTCTTTGTATTATTGATGTTTTTAGTAAATATGCTTTTGCAAGAGCCATGAAAAAGAAGGATTCAGAAACAGTTAAACAATGTTTTGAAAGCATATTTGCAGAAGCCAAATCTACCCCTCGTCATATCCAATCCGATAAAGGCACAGAATTTGTTTCAAAGGTGGTAAGAGACTACTTTAAAAGCAAAAACATTAATTATTACACCACTAATAATCCAGACATTAAAGCAAGTATAGTTGAAAGGTTTCAAAGAACTCTTAAAATGAAAATGTGGCGTTATTTTACTCATAGAAATACTTACAACTACACTAATATATTACAAGATCTTCTTCACTCTTATAACCATAGTTATCATTCTAGTATCAAAATGCGACCAATTGATGTTAATTTTAATAATATAATGACTGTTTGGTGTAACTTATATGATAGAAAAAAAGACAATCAAATTTCATTAGAAACCACAAAACTGAATGTAGGTGATCATGTCCGAATAACTAAATATAAACATATATTTCAAAAGGGTTATGAAACTAATTGGAGTGATGAAATTTTTATAATTGATGCAATCATTAGACGATCTCCGAGACTTGTCTATACCTTAAAGGACTTGGATGGTGAACCAATCGTAGGTACATTTTATTCTAAAGAATTACAAAAAACAACTTATCACCCCTCCATGAAGTATAAAATTGATAAAATAATACGCTCTCGTCGTGTTGGTGGCAGAAAGGAAGTGTTAGTGAAGTGGCAAGGTTATCCGAGTAAATTTAATTCTTGGATTCTTGCATCAAACTTAGAAAAAATATGAGTGAAGGAAGTTTTTATATAACTTTGTTAAGCAATAGCTCGACGGCTTATTATACTGATAATACAACAGCCCATTTCATGACCAAACTACCTAAGACCGTTAAATTAGAAGGAGAATGGGTTGTTGGTTTAGTGGAATTTCAATACCCACGTTCCATGTACAATGTTCAAGATCAAGAAAATATCATCTATATAAAAAAGAAAGTACGATTACCTAATGACAAGTTTGACAAAATCATAGATATAAAAACTCACATACCCGCTACTACATATGATAGCGTTGACACTTTCCTTGACGCGTTTAATGAAAACCCGCAATTAAAAAATAAGGTGAAATTTAGGTGTGATAAAATATCAAAAATGGTGGCTACTAATGGTGACGACTACCGGGGCCAGAGTACCATTTCAATTTGGATCTTCTTGTGTGAAGCTACATTTTCAACGAATAAAATGACTCACAAACGATCGTCTGCCTCTTGTCCATATGAACATTATTATTTACATCAAGCTGGCTCTGGTGTAGGAATTGTCTATAAAGGTGTTCCATTTCAACGAGGTCATGGGATTGGAAGCTTTTTGGGTGGGCTATTTAGGTCTGTGATTCCTTTGTTATCCAGTGGTTTTAGGGCTGTAGGGAAAGAAACATTAGATGCGGGGATCGGCCTGCTGTCTGATATGGTAAATTCACGTCCTATGGAGAGTTCGATTAAGTCTCGATTCAAAGATGCAAGTGCTAACTTAAAAAGAAAAGCTGATGAACAAATTGATTCTCTAATGTCAGGATCTGGGTATAAAATGTCAACTAAAAGACGAGAACGACTCATTCCGTTAAAAGCATCACGAGGAAGAGGAAGTAAAAAAATTAAAAAGTATAACGTCGAAGATATATTTTCATATTAAATAATGTCATTCTTACATAATCATTCATGTGAATGTGCAAAATCTGAGTTAGATATATTTGCCCTGCCGTCAACTCAAACCAGTATTGAAAGTGGACAGTGGGTTCATTACAAACCAATTTCATCTTTAAACGACGACGGCCCTATAGAATTTCAAGTTCCCGGATCAGGTGATGACTATATTGACTTGTCACATACGTTACTGCATGTCAATGCGAAAGTATTGAATCAGGATGGCACAAATTTAAAAGCAGATGTCCAAGTTTCGCCTGTTAACAATTGGTTGCATTCCCTTTTCAACCAACTAGACATATATTTAAATCAAAAACTAATATCACCTCCGAACAACACATATGCCTATCGTGCTTATTTGGAGAATCTTCTTAACTATGGCCCAGCAGCCAAAGAATCTCATCTAACTTGTGGATTGTGGTACGAAGATACTGCACATCATATGGATGCCGTTGACGCAACGAACAAAGGGTTTCACAAAAGAATGGAATTTGTCAAAGAGAGTAGACAAGTTGAAATGATTGGTCACTTGCATGGTGACATGTTTAACCATGAGAAATTTTTAATAAATGGCGTAGAAATGCGTGTTAAGTTAGTGCGCTCAAAAGAAACATTTAATCTTATTTGTCATCAAGATAAAAAATTTAAAGTACAAATAATGGATGCTAGTCTTATTATAAGAAGAGCAAGAGTCAACCCTAGCGTTTTGTTAGCCCATCAAAAAGTACTAGCGTCAACAACTGCAAAGTATCCTATAACAAGAGCGGAAGTTAAGGTTCTGACAATACCGGCAGGTGTGCAAGGTAAAACACTAGATAATATATTCCTTGGACAAGTTCCTAAAAGATGTATTGTCGGTTTTGTCTTAATTTCAGCGTTTAACGGTAATTTAGCATTGAATCCTTTCAATTTTCAACATTTTAATATGAATTCATTCAGCTTGTATGTAGACGGTCATGAAATACCTTCTAGAACATTACAACCATCATTTAGCTCTGGTTTAATAGCATCACCATATCACACTTTATTTTCTGGGACTGGTATTCATTTTCACAACGAAAGTAACGCAATAAGTAGAACAAACTACGGAGACGGATATTGTTTGCTATGTTTTGATTTGACTCCTGATTTATCTGCTAGTTCAACGTCACATTGGAATCTCGTCAGACATGGAAGTGTTCGGTTAGAAGTTCGCTTTGATTCGTCTCTTAGTCAAACTGTTAACTGTATTGTATACGCAGAATTTGATAATGTAATTGAAATAAACAAGAATCGTGACGTAACTGTGGATTATAACAGTTAATAAATACTTTGTTTTTGATAAGGCTACTTCATTTGATCTTAAACGTTGTTAACAGAATCATTAATAAGCAGCTAAATTTATATTTATCATGGATACAAATGAAATACAGCTCTGTATGAATAAAATAAGTTCCAGTTTTAAATCAAATGTTTTTGCTGCAAACCGATTGCCTATTTGGGTAAATTTACCTGCTTATATTATAAGCAATTTAGATCCCGACTCAAAACCGGGGTCTCACTGGATAGCTATACACATTGATATTAATGGCATTGGTGAATATTTTGACTCATTTGGTCGAAAACCTACAGGTAGTCATAAGCTATTTATGAAAAGAAATTCCAGGAGATGGGTTTATAACCACAACTCATTCCAAAATCCTTTTACCTCGGTCTGCGGGGAATATTGTTTAGTCTATCTGTATTTTAAGATTAAAGGAAAAACTATGTGTGACTTGGTAAATTTGTTTACTGAGAGTTCTCTATGTAACGATCTAATTGTAAGAAATATGTTTAAGTCCATTTTTTTGAAATAAACAATTTAATATAAAACGAACTCTTTTACTGTTCTTAGTTAAGTCTACGTTTTCTTTAAGGGAAGTATATTTGTGGATAAAACATAAAAATGAAAACATGATATTCAGTAAAACTTTATTCAAAGTCAAGGCTATGGTCTAATTATACTCGGAACATCGGTACTTGGAACTTGTGTTACTTATCTAATATTAACAACAATGACTCTTTGTCGGAAAAAAAATAACTAGAAAGGAAGCTTAGAATACAAAAGGTGTTCGGTATACAAAGAAAAATGTTCGGTACGAGTTATAAAGCAATTAAACAAACAAAACGCAGACAATCGAGTACAAAAAGATAAAAGGAACAAATTAAGATCTTAAAACTACTTTTCCACTTATTTTGTATTGTCTATAACATAATTAACACTGTCACTTTTTTCCGCTAACTGTTTGGTGATTTGGTAAATCACATCTCTTGTGGATTCCACGTGAGCGTCCTCTTCGGAGTAAGCGTAGTATTTAACACGCACTTCCGCATGTTTCCAATGCTCCGTTGGCGGAACATTTTTTATTTTTCGCGCATCATACACCTCAATTTTTATAAGATGTGAGGCGTATGATGCATCGTCTTTATTGGACTTTATAAAAGCCACGCCTTCCGCAGTGGCTTGGCTGACGCTCGACGACTTTACTGCAACTTTCCTTTTCTTCCGTTTTTCAAAGAAGCCATCTATGCTGTTATTAGGCCTCTTGTTAGTGTTAGCAATAGCTTTTTTGACTTTATAGGCCAACGTTCCTTCTTCATCACTTGCTTCGTCGTCGGGATAGTAATAATTTTTAAATGTGTTTTCCTGTAACAATATTAAAACATTATTCAAACGGTCCTTCAAAGTAGATTTACATGGTAAACACAAAAATAAATGAAGGTTATGTTACAATCAATCAAAATCTGAAATAAATGGGCACACATTAAATTATGACTACATACTTACATCCATTTCAGCAACGAAACACTGCTTTCAGGAACAATGCACTAAACTTTTTTACACTTCACGACTCACTACTCTCTTACACGAAGATCTTGTTCGATGAATTGTTTGGGACGCAATGAAGACGAGTTGTGACGGCACGCTTTTATACCCAGCGCAATCCCCACAAGTTTGGAGACGTATTTTTTTTAAAAAGGGCTTCGTTTAGTGAACAAGTATAAACTCGTATTCTCTAGACGCGGTTATTGAAGAACAAAAGACAGCGGCGGTTCTTTTGATACAAAGACAACAATAAAGCAATTATACTATGCCGTCCGCGTTCTTAAGGTCCTTTATGCGTAGTGCAATTTAACTGGTTTAAACCAGTATCTTCAAAGACATAAACTCAAAAAAACATAACGCTCCTCTTATTGACGACGGCCAGGTAAATAAACGGTTCGCCTAGTGAACACGTTCAAACTAGCCGTTTTTTCAAAAAGCTCTCTTTGCATAGTGTATTGATGTTAAGTAATTGAATAATAAAAGATCGTGGTGCGTTTGATACAAAGAAAACAATAAAGGTACTGAAACCGTTTACTGTATAATGTAAACTCTCTATCTATATGTATATTCATAATATAAACTTTAGCTATATAATATGTCCACAAAATGTAGGATATTAGGTACCTACTGTGTAAGCGAAACACAAGGCTGCGTTCTTAATATCCTTTATACATAGTGCAATCCTACAAGTTTTGACTAGTATTTAAATAATCGAATTGCGTAACAAACACGTTAAAAGTAGTATTTCTAAGGAATACTTAATAAGATTAGAAGTGAAAAGCAATAAAGCAACAAAATTCTTGTTTTTAACTGAAACCATTTACTATTTAGCGTAACAATATTCTCCAAAACGTAGGTTAGGTTAGGTTAGATTTATGATAGTCTTGAAAGTTATGGCTTCAGAATAAAATAAGTAGTTTGCAAAATAAGAATTTGTCAAAAGGTATGTCTACAAAACATCGAGTTGCGAATCAAAAGTACAAACCAAGTACCATATAGCGTGACAATATTCTCCAAAACGTAGGTTAGGTTAGATTTAAGATAGTCCTGATAGTAATGCGATAGGATATTTATGTGCTGATAGAATAATGAATAGAAAGTGGACTTACGAAAACACATGGTATTATTTGTACGGAGCGTGGCGGGCGATCAGGTACCCAGGAAAAAAAAGGTCGGCACCGAACCCCCAAGTGGGCGCAGGTAAAAAGCTGAACCTAACAAAAGGTGGGTCCATAACAAAGGAAAGGGTCTGTATCCTTTTATGAGTATGTGATTAAGTGTTGCTATTATGTTGCAATGGAAGTACATATATACCAGAAAGAGTGGGCGGAGCGTGATGAGACCCCGTCCAATCGCTTTAAATGGGGTGTTGACCTTTTTTTTTTTTTTTTTTTAGAAATCGTTGCCCCCCAAGCCGCCATTTTGAGCGACAAAAAAGTGATCCAGAACCGGCAAATCCCTACTACTTATGTGTGCCCACTTATTTCAGATTTTGATTGATTGTTACATAACCTTCATCTATTTTTGTGTTTACCATGTAAATCTACTTTGAAGGACCGTTTGAAGAATGTTTTTATATTGTTACAGGAAAACACATTTAAAAATTATTACTATCCCGACGACGAAGCAAGTGATGAAGAAGGAACGTTGGCCTATAAAGTCAAAAAAGCTATTGCCAACACTAACAAGAGACCTAATAACAGCATAGATGGCTTCTTTGAAAAACTGAAGAAAAGGAAAGTTGCAGTAAAGTCGTCGAGCGTCAGCCAAGCCACTGCGGAAGGCGTGGCTTTTATAAAGTCCAACAAAGACGATTCATCATACGCCTCACATCTCATAAAAATTGAGGTGTATGATGCGCGGAAAATAAAAAATATTCCGCCAACGGAGCATTGGAAGCATGCGGAAGTGCGTGTTAAATACTACGCTCACTCCGAAGAGGACGCTCACGTCGAATCTACGAGGGATGTGATTTACCAAATCACCAAACAGTTAGCGGACAAAAGTGATTGTGTAAATTACGTTATAGACAATACAAAATAAGTATAAAAGTAGTTTTAAGATATTAATTTGTTCCTTTTATCTTTTTTTTACTCGATTTTGTGCGTTTTGTTTGTTTACTTTGCTTTATAACTCGTACCGAACATTTTTCTTTGTATATCGAACACCTTTTGTATTCTAAGCTTCCTTTGTAGTTATTTTTTTCCGACAAAGAGTCATTGTCTTTCATATTAGATAAGTAACACAAGTTCCAAGCGCCAATGTTCATAGTATAAATAGAACATAGCCGTGACTTTGAATAAAGTTTTAATGAATATCATGTGTTCATTTTTATGTTTTATCCACAAATACACTTCCCTTGACGAAAATGTAGACTTAACTTAGAACAATAAAAGAGTTTGTTTTATATTTAATTGTTTATTTAAAAAAAATAGACTTAAACATATTTCTTACAATTAGATCGTTATATAGAGAACTCTCAGTAAACACATTTACCAAGTCACACATAGTTTTTCCTTTAATCTTAAAATACAGATAGACTAAACAATATTCCCCGCAGACCGAGGTAAAAGAATTTTGGAATGAGTTGTGGTTATAAACCCATCTCCCGGAATTTCTTTTCAAAAGTAGCTTATGACTACCTGTAGGTTTTCGACCAAATGAATCAAAATATTCACCAATGCCATTAATATCAACGTGTATAGCTATCCAGTGAGACCCCGGTTTTGAGTCGGGATCTAAATTGCTTATGATAAAAGCAGGTAAATTTACCCAAATAGGCAATCGGTTTGCAGCAAAAACATTTGATTTAAAACTGGAACTTATTTTATTCATACAGAGCTGTATTTCATTTGTATCCATGATAAATATAAATTTAGCTGCTTATTAATGATTCTGTTTACAACGTTTAAGAACAAATGATGTATCCCTATTAAAAACAAAGTATTTATTAACTGTTATAATCCACAGTTACGTCACGATTCTTGTTTATTTCAATTACATTATCAAATTCTGCGTATACAATACAGTTAACAGTTTGACTAAGAGACGAATCAAAGCGAACTTCTAATCGAACACTTCCATGTCTGACGAGATTCCAATGTGACGTTGAACTAGCAGATAAATCAGGAGTCAAATCACACAATCAACACAGCAAACAATATCCGTCTCCGTAGTCTGTTCTACTTATTGCGTTACCTTCGTTGTGAAAATGAATACCAGTCCCAGAAAATAAAGTGTGATATGGTGATGCTATTAAACCAGAGCTAAATGATGGTTGTAATGTTCTAGAAGGTATTTCATGACCGTCTACATACAAACTGAATGAATTCATATTAAAATGTTGAAAATTGAAAGGATTCAATGCTAAATTACCGTTAAACGCTGAATTTAAGACAAAACCGACAATACATCTCTTAGGAACTTGTCCAAGGAATATATTATCTAATGTTTTACCTTGCACACCTGCCGGTATTGTCAGAACCTTAACTTCCGCTCTTGTTATAGGATACTTTGCAGTTGTTGACGCTAGTACTTTTTGATGGGCTAACAAAACGCTAGGGTTGACTCTTGCTCTTCTTATAATAAGACTAGCATCCATTATTTGTACTTTAAATTTTTTGTCTTGATGACAAATAAGATTAAATGTTTCTTTTGAACGCACTAACTTAACACGCATTTCTACGCCATTTATTAAAAATTTCTCTTGGTTAAACATGTCACCATGCAAGTGACCAATCATTTCAACTTGTCTACTTTCTTTGACAAATTCCATTCTTTTGTGAAACCCTTTGTTCGTTGCGTCAACGGCATCCATATGATGTACAGTATCTTCGTACCACAATCCACAAGTTAGATGAGATTCTTTGGCTGCTGGACCGTAGTTAAGAAGATTTTCCAAATAAGCACGATAGGCATATGTGTTGTTCGGAGGTGATATTAGTTTTTGATTTAAATATATGTCTAGTTGGTTGAAAAGGGAATGCAACCAATTGTTAACAGGCGAAACTTGGACATCTGCTTTTAAATTTGTGCCATCCTGATTCAATACTTTCGCATTGACATGCAGTAACGTATGTGACAAGTCAATATAGTCATCACCTGATCCGGGAACTTGAAATTCTATAGGGCCGTCGTCGTTTAAAGATGAAATTGGTTTGTAATGAACCCACTGTCCACTTTCAATACTGGTTTGAGTTGACGGCAGGGCAAATATATCTAACTCAGATTTTGCACATTCACATGAATGATTATGTAAGAATGACATTATTTAATATGAAAATATATCTTCGACGTTATACTTTTTAATTTTTTTACTTCCTCTTCCTCGTGATGCTTTTAACGGAATGAGTCGTTCTCGTCTTTTAGTTGACATTTTATACCCAGATCCTGACATTAGAGAATCAATTTTTTCATCAGCTTTTCTTTTTAAGTTAGCACTTGCATCTTTGAATCGAGACTTAATCGAACTCTCCATAGGACGTGAATTTACCATATCAGACAGCAGGCCGATCCCCGCATCTAATGTTTCTTTCCCTACAGCCCTAAAACCACTGGATAACAAAGGAATCACAGACCTAAATAGCCCACCCAAAAAGCTTCCAATCCCATGACCTCGTTGAAATGGAACACCTTTATAGACAATTCCTACACCAGAGCCAGCTTGATGTAAATAATAATGTTCATATGGACAAGAGGCAGACGATCGTTTGTGAGTCATTTTATTCGTTGAAAATGTAGCTTCACACAAGAAGATCCAAATTGAAATGGTACTCTGGCCCCGGTAGTCGTTCTTATATCTATTTCAATCGTATCGAACTCTCTACGTAAAACAGGTACATAATGAGCAGGTGAGAAGACATGCATTTTGTAAGCTCCATAAACGAACTGAGTTGGATCCAATGGAATTATTCTCAACAATGATGTTATAACATCCCCCACTACTTGCGGTTCAATGATATCGGTATACACAAATATTTGTGATCGTAACCCTAAATACAAATTTACTGGATTTTTCCCAATTGAAATTTGTTTTAAATTAGATCGTGGTTTGAAACCTAACTGCAAACTCAGTATCGGTGATGTTATGATAGATGTTATATCTTCAGTTGCAGTTATAGCCACCATTTTTGATATTTTATCACATCTAAATTTCACCTCATTTTTTAATTGCGGGTTTTCATTAAACGCGTCAAGGAAAGTGTCAACGCTATCATATGTAGTAGCGGGTATGTGAGTTTTTATATCTATGATTTTGTCAAACTTGTCATTAGGTAATCGTACTTTCTTTTTTATATAGATGATATTTTCTTGATCTTGAACATTGTACATGGAACGTGGGTATTGAAATTCCACTAAACCAACAACCCATTCTCCTTCTAATTTAACGGTCTTAGGTAGTTTGGTCATGAAATGTGCTGCTGTATTATCAGTATGATAAGCCGTCGAGCTATTGCTTAGCAAAGTTATATAAAAACTTCCTTCACTCATATTTTTTCTAAGTTTGATGCAAGAATCCAAGAATTAAATTTACTCGGATAATCTTGCCACTTCACTAACACTTCCTTTCTGCCACCAACACGACGAGAGCGTATTATTTTATCAATTTTATACTTTATGGAGGGGTGATAAGTTGTTTTTGGTAATTCTTTAGAATAAAATGTACCTACGATTGGTTCACCATCCAAGTCCTTTAAAGTATAGACAAGTCTCGGAGATCGTCTAATGATTGCATCAATTATAAAAATTTCATCACTCCAATTAGTTTCATAACCCTTTTGAAATATGTGTTTATATTTAGTTATTCGAACATGATCACCTACATTCAGTTGTGTGGTTTCTAATGAAATATGTTTGTCTTTTTTTCTATCATATAAGTTACACCAAACAGTCATGATATTATTAAATTTAACATCAATTGGTCGCATTTTGATACTAGAATGATAACTATGGTTATAAGAGTGAAGAAGATCTTGTAATATATTAGTGTAGTTGTAAGTATTTCTATGAGTATAATAACGCCACATTTTCATTTTAAGAGTTCTTTGAAACCTTTCAACTTTACTTGCTTTAATGTCTGGATTATTAGTGGTGTAATAATTAATGTTTTTGCTTTTAAAGTAGTCTCTTACCACCTTTGAAACAAATTCTGTGCCTTTATCGGATTGGATATGACGAGGGGTAGATTTGGCTTCTGCAAATATGCTTTCAAAACATTGTTTAACTGTTTCTGAATCCTTCTTTTTCATGGCTCTTGCAAAAGCATATTTACTAAAAACATCAATAACACAAAGAATATATTTATATCCATCATTATATTGACTATAAGTACGCATATCACTGAGATCAGCCTGCCAGAGTTCATTATAATTAGATAGGATGTATCGATTCCTAGTAAATCGTCGGTGGACATGTTTATGTAAAGTATACGTTTCCTGAGACTGTAACCATTTTTTTGCTTCCTCCTTGCTCATATTACCTTTCATGTCCTTCGCTAACTTATCTATACTACTGTAACCAGCTGGGTTGGACACATCGTAGTAAATCTTATTTATATCTAATAGGGGGTCCATTTTTCCCAATCTAATTTCTTTTTGGTCGACTCAATTGTTTTAGCAGAAATAGGTGTAGATGCGTTTTTTACTTTAAATGATGAATCCCTTGTATTTTTAGAAGATGATGATGATGCGCGAAACTCGTTGGTGTAATCTCTCTTCATATACTCCAAGTTAGCAGGATTACCAATACAAAATGTAGGAACTCTTATATCTTTTAAAACCAATGCAAATTCTTCCCAGCCTATTGGTTTTGCGCGTTTTAGAGGTCTTATTACATCGTTTATCAGATCGACAATATTAATATTTGGGATCATTCGATTGTTTAACACAACTTCCCCTCCTGTCTTCCACCAAATTTTTTTTTTATTAAGGATAATAATGTCCATTAAAGTTTGGGTTTTCGATCGATAAGATTTCGGTATTCCTTGTACGATATGAGATGGAGTTAATTCCACAGGATAGTATTGATTCGTTTTATCAAGTGGTGGTGTAGCAGGAACATCATCTTCCAGCAAAGTTGGGCTTGCGACTGAGTCATTATTTGCATTTTCCTGCTTTTTTAACTTTGAATCTAAGTCACTGTTGAGGTTGTTTAAGTGATCAACTCCTTCCATTACTATTGGTATTTTGAAAGGCTTTCGATTTGCTTCGGCAAAATGTAAAAATCGCTGCAGTGCTTGGGAATATAATGCCCATTTTTCACGATCATCCATTTTACTTTTCAAAATTTTTTTCATCTCTCCATCCAGACGAGACGATGAGTTCTCTGATAGCTCATTATTTTTAAGTCTTTCAATAAAATCTTGTTCTACCAAAAGCATTTTTTTTGTGTTCTCCATTTTGGTTATAAAGAGTTTATTAAAGCACGTATCAAGTTTCGTGCACAGAGCGTTCGGAAACGGACGTATCACACAACACTGTTTGATTTTTTTTTTAATCGCGTAGCGCGCGGCTCTAGCCGCTGCCCGCCATCGTCGCTATGGGTTCGCAACAACTTATAGCGAATGTGTTGTTGGCGTTTATTCAAAATGCTATCGACACCATGGATGAAGTCAGCATCGTGCAGATCTGCAAGTCTAACTTCAAGGAAGACGAGATTTGCAGTGGCAAGACGCTGCTTTTCCAGACGCTCGGCAAGACTGACCAGATGCCCTCCCGCCGAAGAGATGGAGGTGCAAAAAGTATCCAGGACATCATAACGTTGTTCAAGGGGACCGATCCAGACGACGTGCCTTCTTTCGTGGCGAAGGATCTGCATAAGCTGCCCCCCGTCACTTTCGATCATGTCGATGTTACCAGGCTGCTGAAGGACATCACGTTCCTGAAAAGTAGTTTGGCCGATGTGCAGTCCAAATTAGAGGTGTCAAGTAACACCATAAGCGAGCTGCGGGCCGAGGTAGTGTTGTTACGCAACACTGTTTCGGTAAGTAGGTCGCACGTGCCCTCTAACGTGGACGCATGTCGCGGAGTGCATAGTGCATCCGTCGGCGGTGTGACGTCACCGGCTGCCGTCACAACACCAGATGCCCCCCGCCCCGCTGCTCTCGTTTCTGCTCCCGGGGAGATGATGACCACAAATACGTCGACTCCTCGTCGCGCGTACGCCGCAGTCGTCCAGAAGCCGAAGGTGAAGCAGACCCCATGTGAACGTGTCCACGTCGATCTGCTGCAGCCAAGTTCGAAGGGGGATAGTCGCCGTTGCGACAAGGATGGCTTCATCAAGGTGGAGAGGAAGAAGAAGCCCAAATGTCGCAATCAGTGCGGCACCGCCCTGACTGGACCGAACCACCTGCTGCGTCCTGCAACACCAACGACGCAGCTGTACGTGTCCCGTCTGCATCACTCCACGAAGGTCGCGGACATCGTGGAATATTTGCGAGTGAAGACCAAGCTCACTCTGAGGGTCGAGCGGTTGGAGTCCCGCCATGATGTGAATTTTAATTCATTTGTGGTGAGAGTTCCGACTGACCAGCTGTTGACCTTCACAAAAGAAGAGTTTTGGCCGAAAGGTGTCACATTCCGGCGGTTCCGTGGCCGGTTAACTGACACTGCGAAAGTGCTCACGTTACAGACTTCACGTGCTAGTAATTAAGTTATTTTAGTCTATATATTTTTATATATGTTAGTTTGTAAGGTATTTTTTATCTATGGGCCTTTGTTGCCTGATAATAAATGATTTTGAATTTGAATTTGAAAAGCACTTCAAACTGCACCTAAAATAACAGGTAGAAATGCACCACCCTTTTGAATGATGATAGTTTTTCTTAGTTTTTGTTTTCCCTTTGAGACTAGCTTGCGTAATACGTTCTTGTGTTTATTTAATTTAGATTTTTCTTTTTTTTCTAAGGGAATTTTTCCTTTTTGCACGTTATAAATACACTCGCAAATAATATTGATTTCATCATCATCACAAGCTTTTAGTAAAGCCGTGCGATATTTTGGTTTAAGTACTTGCAACGCTTCAAGTAAGTGTTTATACGTGGTCACACTCGAGTGCATCATTTAGAACTGACTAAAACTTGTTGATTCCTGTTATATTTAAATCCTTTTTTAGGAATATAAACTGTGCAATATTTATCGCACGGAAATATTTTAGTTTTGAAACGACATAAGTCATCTGTATTTTGTTTCAGATCTATCATGAGATATCCATGGGCATCCTTAGTTGCATCTTTATAGGCTTCATCCGCGAATTTTGAATTTTCAGGATAAACTTGTCGCGACAAGTATCGTATTTGAGTTTTATCTCTAGGATTTTTAAAATATACAATGTAACTTGTGTTTAGCGATATGTCACGTTGACCTCGTCCTTGGTGAAATATATTTTGTGTAATATAAAACACGCTTAAGTTTCTGTGATGACTACCCTTCGTGAAAATGTCAACGATCCGTCCATCTGACTCCCTCATCAAATCATCGATAATAAGAAGTTTCGGTTGCTTCCCATCAAACATGTTAATATCAGGTATTCCTTGACTATAATTAACATTTTCCAGATTGTACAAAGGTTGCATTTCATCATAACACCAAATAACTTCCGAAAAATTTACATCGCATAGTACTTTGCAATCATTTAAAAAGTTTGTGACAAATTTTGATTTTCCACACCCACTGGGACCAGCAACAATGGCTGTAAAAGGATGACAAATGTGAATCATTATATAGATCTGTTATACGTGTTGAATCTAAAAGTACCGAAACACTAATGATTTTTTTTTAAGTCCAAACAAGGTATATATAGTTTTGTCACACCTGAATAATTTTTAAATAAAAACACATGAAATTTATCTAAACACTTTATTTAATTAAAAAAAAAGTAAATTACATCTTTCAACAACTTAAATTTATAAAAAATGTCTAAAAACATTCTGAAATTTTATAATTATACATAAATTACAACTTTCTATTATCTTATTACCAGTCCATACTCAATAATTACAAAAAAATGTTACAAATTCTGGGGCCCTAGTGAAAAGGGTGTTAAGTCTGAAATAGTCATTTTTCACTAGAGCCAAAAAACAAATGATTTTCGAAAAAAAAAAATAACTTTTCAATGGAAAATGATAAACAAGTACCAAAACTACCGTTGTAAATATGAGCTTTTCCCGCTAATAAGTATATATGTAACATTGCCCTAATGTTGATAGTTTCTGAAATTAGACCAATAAAGAAGGGTACAAGTACTAAAAAGGAATAAATCGTTCATGTATAAGGTTATGACTCCGAAACATACCTTTTTACACAGTGTATTGTCTTTGTGTAAGGAGGCACCTCACTAATTTGATCGGCGAATATTTCTAAAAGTCGTCAAAAGTTTGGAACTTTGTCCATATAAACAATATTTTTTATGTAAATGAGAAAACATTTAAACAAAGAAATATGTAGTTATATGTAAATTTAGGACTTACACCATTATTCACGTTCTTGTTCACTACGTTGTAATAGATAAAGTATTCTTGTATCCTTGCTAAATTGCCGATTATTCTACTTATACCTTTTAGACTCGTAAACATAGTAAAGCAAATACAATTTTTAAAAATTTCACCTCTTAATTTTAAATTACAGTAGTTAGAATGAAAACTTTCTTAATCTCTTGCCTTTAGGACTGTTTTTTTTCAGTTTTTTTTATCTTCTACTACTATTAGAGACTTCATGTATTCCGCTCTTTTAATTTTATCCCTAATCCCCAATAGCAATCAAACACCTTTTTCCTAAAATCTTCTGAGATCCGATCAACGCATTTTAGTCTGCATTGTTTTAATGATTTTGGAGACCTAGCGTCATTTGTTTTCCTTTTAATATTTCATAACTTTTTCCTGTATTCCTGCAGCGTTTTTTATTTTCTCTATATATTCTTCTCTCTTTTGTATTCGTTTTTGTTTTTCCTTTTTTTTCCACCTATAACTCCTTCTCTTTCCCAAAAGCTACATTCATTTTGTTCGTCATCTAAAGCTGCAATTATTATATTTTCTTTATTACTACTTTTCTTTTTCTTTGGATAATCACTTGAACAGGATTAATCTGTAATGGTATAAATTTGTCACTACTTCCATAACTAAAATCAATCATAGATTGATCAGAATTACTATCATCGGTTACATCAATATTACGTGATGTTGTTGGCACTGGCTCATCGTTACAGGTTGGAGTAAGATATGCAGCACTGGTACCATCAATACCGTATTTAGGTTCCAACAGGGGTGGTTTATCTTCTATTTATGATACCTATACGTATGGAACAAAAATTTACAAAGCTACTACTATGACTATTTAGTCTGTCTATGTACTGTGAATAACAAATAAGTCACGTAAATAGACACGTTATATGATGAACCAATAACAAGTATAATTGTAAATTTGTAAAATTTAATAGTTGTACCAAGTAAACGTTATAGCCTGGCCTGTAATAAGTTTCGTAGACTTTAGTGATAAATAAACAATTATTTACTCTTGCAAATTTAATCTTCACGGTCCTTTTTTGTAAATTTTACCCGTGTTGGTATAGAAAACGTAATTCTACAATACTTTGTGCGTAAGGATATACTAACCTATAAACTACTTTAAAGTACATCAGTTCAAATTCAAATTATGGTATAAAATTGTGTGAAAGGGTATTACTCGTCGCTTTGGTAGCCAACCTCACCACTCCGCAGCACGACGTCCATTGTCGACCGGCGAAGCGGGAAGCGGCCTAGAGCGTTTCCCTCTCCCCTGTGTCTCTATTACGTGTAAATCATAATTGTACCCTATTTTACGAAACTAAAACCCTACACGCTTTTTATAATTGCACCTGAACCCAGATACACTAACTAAACTTCGTTTTAATAGTGTGTATAACAACATAACATCAGTTAAAAACAAAAATATATAAAAAAAGATTGTGTAAAAAGTTGCCACTCAACTAACAACTTATTGCACGTTGTGAAAATGAAATTTTTTCAAAAGTGAAAAACGTCATGTCACCACTTCTAGCGGTTATCACTTTTTTCTTGAAAATAAATGGTATTTTAACTCGTTTTACCTACTATAAATAGGAAAATAGCGACGTGAAAAAAAAATACATCAAGTGTTATAACCTTCCGATGTGGTTTTTAGCTCTGACTTATATCCTTTTAACAAACGAAGGTCCATGTTTTAAGAGGATTATGTTATACCGTTGTACACCAACATATGCAGTTTTTTTTTTCTGATTTCAACCATATATATAACTTAAAAACCGCCTATTTACACTTAACCCCCTTTTCACTAGGGCCCCAGAATTTAGGAACAGTCTTGCGTACAGAAAAGTAATATTAACACTGAATGTCCTTTATTCCGTAGTGGCCCCAAGCAAGCGTGTCAGTGGAATTTTCTAATAAATATCGTTTTGTATCACTGTGTGATAAAGATATTTTGTTTATTTTTTGTGTAAATATAACATGTTTTATAGACCTGAACCGCAACATTTCACACAACAAATTATCTTTTTTGAACAAACATGTTTTATAATTGTCAATGTTAAATTTTTTAGTAATACATTTATTAACTCCTTTTGCTTTTGCTATAAATTCGTTTTGTATATCCATTGCATACATTTTTGATCGAAGGCCAATAAACTCTTTAAAATTTTTACCATTATTTTCATCTTTAAAAAAACCCAATTGCTTTTTATTTACTAATGGCAAACCGTATTGATTGTCAGGAGGATAATCAGAAGTATCAAAGTAAGATTCTAGATCTATTAGTATATCAGCGTAAAAGTTATCCGTAAATATTTGATATACCAAACTGTCCGTGTCCGTGTAAAGCAATTTCAGTTTATCTGGATATTTGGTTTTCATGAAGTCATAGTGAAATTCATACATTAAAGTTTTTGACAAATCTAATATACAAAATCCTAAATAAATAGGTTTGTTGTACAAGACTTTTGTTTTTTTCAACTGTACTGCAACCAAATTCTCCGAAAATATAGAAAGGCTGTGAAATTCAGGTCTTGATATTAAAGATTGAACTCCTTGAGTTTTTCCGTGGTTTTGCCAGTGGTTAAGTAATTTAACATTCACTCTTTTATTTATATTTTCCATAGTTTTACCGAAAACATAATTGTTCATGAGTTTGAAGAAGTCTTTTTCAAATTCTGATCTGGCCAACGAACGCATGTGTGTATTTAAATCGATGTAAGTCTTTAACCATGCCTTTTGTTCAAACTTTAAAATTCTGTGAATTTTTAGCAAACGTAAACCAGAATTTAAACATTGTTATAGATTTCGATAGTGAATCACATAGTTCGCTTTGTTATTTAAATTAGGAATCAGCTTTTTTTCTTTGGTATCACCTAAACAAACGTTTTCTGGACAGAATGGTAAATCAGAATGAAAATCGTGTAAGTTATTTGGGTATTCCAAATCAACTTCTAAAATGTATCCGTGTTCAGCATCATCAGAAACATTAAAATCAGTATTATTATCCACCCATTCGAACTTGCCAATGGGAAGGCATTGTGACATTGCCCAACCGTAAAGATTATTTGCATCTAGATACATCAAAAATGAAGATGGTAACGTAGGATCATATTCAGACATAAATATATTATTAGCTTTCCCATGTCTGTTACTACATTGAGAAATACCACCTCTTATGTTATTTGCGATAAAAGAAATTTTGTCAATGTCCGTTAGAAGTTCTAGATTAATTTTAGTAGACATTAACATAGCATCCCGACTTAATCCAGGTGCCGTGTAATATTGTGCAGGATCCAATCCATATGTTTCTTTACAAACATTTCTAAAATTTTCAAACACATCTGCTAGCAACAAAACATCAGTTTTTAAGTAAAGATTTGAATAATCCCCCATGTTTTTACATTTAAAGTGATTTCATACGTCACGTGCATGTTTATAATCATTTTCTGAAATGTGGTTATCATTTAATGAGCTGTAAAATCATTGTGATTGGGAAGACTAACCAATTCTAATGATTCAAAAGATGTCATATGTTCATATGGATATATTCCTTATCGTATTAAGCGTTTGAAGTCTTCTTCAGATGGAAAATTTAACCGAAAATCATGAAACTGATCGGGCAGTAAATTTTTGGCTAACTTATCAAGACTGCTACTCATAAATTTTAAGGAATCAAGAAATCTTAATTTCATTACATGGTTATTGATGTGAAATTGCTTGGAGAAAGAAATATATTTTTCTTTGTTTTGTGGGATAACTTCTATGTCCCCCTCTTCAAATCCAAGCCCGTGTACAATAAAATGAGCATCATAGCTACTCAAATTGTGTAAAAACACAGGTAAGAAATTAGGGGTTCGATATTTCTCAGAACAGGATGGATGAGCGACTCCTTCAAAAGCACCGGTATGTTGGTTATGAGACACAATGAATTCTTCATTTAATTTTTTTTCACAAATGAAACAGGTATCACTTTGTGCTATGGTTACTTTATCTTGTTCCGTTAAGGGTAAAGGACATTTTACAAAAGTGATCTTTTTGCAAATGTTCTCTACATCTTTTTTTAATAATTTCATAAATGATTCGGCACAATTTTGACCTGTGTATGTTCTATATACAGATAAACTGTCATCATATGAACATTTAATATAGTATCCAAAACTGTACATTACATGTTCCTGAACATTGGTTGTTGAGGATTTATTCGGATCGTTGATACAAGTTTCAATGGGTTTTAAAAATGCTTCGAAATCGGCATATATAACAAATAGGACCCTCAATTTACGATCGTAGTTATTGAATGATATTTGGTTAGAGGGAACTAATTCATTAAACCAGTTTCTTTTACTATCGTTTTCAGAGGGTAAGTTTGTACATACATGAAAACAGTCATGTTTTTGATGTTTCTGCAAATTTTCATGTGAAGTGAAATAAATTAAACAACCATCACATAAGTGGATTGCATGCTCTGACGTCGTCATTTGTTTTGATACTAATCGCGAAAGACTTTTTATGTAACAATAATGGCCCTTAGTACCGTGATTGAAATACAGCAAGTTTAAATGGATAGTTTTCCTACTTTTCGTTAAGTGTAACGGACCAATAACTTTATTTTGCTTGCTTTCCGAATCGTACTCCAAGCCAAAAACATTAATGCTTAGATCATTCATTTTCTCGAATTTATGAATATCGTTTATTTTTATTGGGAAGGAAAGATTTTCAAATCTCAATTTATTTCTGTGCAATTTGTACGACGAGACCCTGTTAGAGTTGTTATTTGGCTCATATAAACCTGACAGTATAGCCCAACGGAAGCATTCATGGTCTTTGCTTTTAACGTTGATAACTGCTTTTTTGTTTTTTATATCAAATGGTAGGTTTATGTAAGATGAACTACGCAAAGGATTGAATTTATTGATATTCATGTCTAAATATTTAATTTTAACTAAACTCCATCCGCTGTCTTTTTTTTCAAAATTGGTTACTTTGTTAACAATTTCAGTTACAAGTGATGCATAAATACCATCTAAGTCGTCTCCCTTGCAAACGACGTAATTTAACGATTGAAAGTCAAAAATATTATTAAGTTGCTTAGTTTGTTGTGTAAAATCTGCATTAAGAATGAAATTTACTTTTACGACAGTTTGTTCTGCTATGGATCGTTCTAGTAATTTAAACACTTTTCCCTTGATATTATGCAAAAATAATTCTGGTGTTTCAAATGCATTGGTAGTAACGGAATCAGGTAAAATTCTGTAAGTAACTATTCTATTCCCGAACGCGCTTTCAATTAACTGAACGTTTGTAAATTCCTTGTCAGAACTTATCACGTTGTTTTTATGAGTATTACTTTTCAAGTGGTTGGAATAATATTTTCTAGATACTGACACGTGACACACAGGACATTCAATTTTGTGATTACTTTCTGTACTCACGTTTTGGTGTCCAACTGATACTGTTGACGTTGCCACAGCAGCGTAGCTAGTTGAATTGTTCAAAGGTGTTTTTTTCTTTGTTGGTGGTTCGGCAGTCACAGTTGACATTGCTGTTCTTTTTTTATTTACACCTCCTCGGCCAACTTGTAAAGATCTGCAAAAATAAAACAATTATTAATATTACAAATTAGTGACAATTATAAAATAAACGAAAACACCTAAAAGTTTAATACTAACTCATTTCTCGTCTACAATTTAAGCAATATGCTTGCATTGGCAGTACACCATCAATTTCATCGGATGTGTCTGATTTATGAGTGTGTATGATGTGTCCACTGCATGGCGTGAAATATGGCATAATCTCCGTATCCTCTAACCACGAAATGGGTAAAACCTTTCTTAAGTACCACATCCTTATTTGATTATGAAATTTGGACAAGATCAAAGATTTTTCTAAGCTTGTAATTTCACTTTGAGATAGATCCAAATTGAAATACATCTTAAAAAGTACTACTCCTATGCCGTCGCGAGAAAAGTAACAAATGATTTGAAGCAACTGGCATTCGGTTTAAATACCTTAAAATCCACCCCTACCAGCTACAACTAGCAAAAAACGAGTTGAAACATGTTTCGGTAGGATGGGTATCCATAACAATGACACAATATAACAAAGGTAACTATTAGCATCAAATGAGTTGAAGCATGATTCAGTAGGATGGATATCTATGACAATAGCACAATTATAACAAAAGCAGAATTATAACAAAGGTAAGTAACCTACTTTTTAAAATATTCTTGTTCCACTTTTTCGCAGAGTTCGTATAGCCTTTGGTCTTCAGTAAGCTGGTCAAGTTGTTGGTCGAAGAAGTTGCAGCTCAGTCCGTCCATTATTACGTCTTCGTTAGAATGTGTTTTTTTTAAAGCGGGCGATGGTCTATTTATACTATGAACATCGGCGCTTGGAACTTGTGTTACTTATCTAATATGAAAGACAATGACTCTTTGTCGGAAAAAAATAACTACAAAGGAAGCTTAGAATACAAAAGGTGTTCGATATACAAAGAAAAATGTTCGGTACGAGTTATAAAGCAAAGTAAACAAACAAAACGCACAAAATCGATTAAAAAAAGATAAAAGGAACAAATTAAAATCTTAAAACTACTTTTACACTTATTTTGTATTGTCTATAACGTAATTTACACAATCACTTTTGTCCGCTAACTGTTTGGTGATTTGGTAAATCACATCCCTCGTAGATTCGACGTGAGCGTCCTCTTCGGAGTGAGCGTAGTATTTAACACGCACTTCCGCATGCTTCCAATGCTCCGTTGGCGGAATATTTTTTATTTTCCGCGCATCATACACCTCCATTTTTATGAGATGTGAGGCGTATGATGCATCGTCTTTGTTGGACTTTATAAAAGCCACGCCTTCCGCAGTGACTTGGCTGACGCTCGACGACTTTACTGCAACTTTCCTTTTCTTCCGTTTTTCAAAGAAGCCATCTATGCTGTTATTAGGCCTCTTGTTAGTGTTAGCAATAGCTTTTTTGACTTTATAGGCCAACGTTCCTTCTTCATCACTTGCTTCGTCGTCGGGATAGTAATAATTTTTAAATGTGTTTTCCTGTAACAATATAAAAACATTCTTCAAACGGTCCTTCAAAGTAGATTTACATGGTAAACACAAAAATAGATGAAGGTTATGTTACAATCAATCAAAATCTGAAATAAGTGGGCACACATAAAATTATGACTACATACTTACATCCATTTCAGCAACGAAACACTGCTTTCAGCAACCTTGCACTAAACTTCACGACTCACGACTCTCTTACTGGAAGATCTTGCTCGGAGAATTGTTTGGGGCGCAATGAAGCCGAGATGTGATGGCAGGCTTTTGAAAAATGAAAAAATGAAAATTATTTAATCCAGAACAATTAGTTCCATATTAGTAACATAATTCTTAATAAAATAAAATCAAATACAATACAATACCTAATTACATATAAACAATATTGAAAATTATTACTAACTAAAATCGCCACCAGTCACCCCAATCCCGCGATAACCGGCTTATGGTAGCCCCTCCAGCGCTCGTGAAGCGGGCTCGCGTCCCACTCCCTCACCGCCACGAGCAGGGTGTTGGGTGTTGGTGTTGGGTCTTTTGTACCCAGCGCAATCTCTACAAGTTGGGACACGTATTTTTTGAAAGAAGGGCTTCGCTTAGTGAACAGGTATAAACTCGTATTCTCCAGACGCTGTGTGTTGAATAACAAAAGACAGCGGCGGTTCTTTTGATACAAAGACAACAATAAAGCAATTATACGATGCCGCCCGCGTTCTTGAGGTCCTTTATGCGTAGTGCAATTTAACAAGTTTAAACCAGTATCTTCAAAGCCATACACTCGAAAAAACATAACGCTCCTCTTATTGACGACAGCCAGGTAAATAAACGGTTCGCCTAGTGAACACGTTCAAACTAGCTGTTTTTTCAAAAAGCTCTCTTTGCATAGTGTATTGATGTTAAGTAATTGAATAATAAAAGATCGTGGTGCGTTTGATACAAAGAAAACAATAAAACTACTGAAACCGTTTACTGTATTATGTAAACTCTCTATTTATATATATATATATATTCATAATATAAACTTAAGCTATATAATATGTCCACAAAATGTAGGATAGTACCTACTGTGTAAGCGAAACGCAAGGCTGCGTTCTTCATATCCTTTATACATAGGGCACTCCTACAAGTTTTGACTAGTATTTAAATAATCGAATTGCGTAACAAACACGTTAAAACTAGTATTTCTAAGGAGTACTTAGTAAGATTAGAAGTAAAAAGCAATAAAGCAACAAAATTCTTGTTTTTAACTGAAACCATTTACTATTTAGCGTAACAATATTCTCCAAAACGTCGGTTAGGTTAGGTTAGATTTATGATAGTCCTGAAAGTTATGGCTTACGAATTAGTCCAAAACGTAGATTAGGTTAGGAGGTTAGGTTTGAATTTCTCTAAAATGTAGGTTAGGTTAGGTTAGATTTATGATAGTCCAAAAAGTAAGGATTTACGAATAAAAGTGTACTGCGAATAATGCGATAGGATATTTATGTGCTGATAGAATAATTAATTGAAAGTGGACTTACGAAAAGACATGGTATTATTTGTACGGAGCGTGGCGGGCGATCAGGTACCCAGGAAAAAGAAAAGGTCGGCACCGAAACCCCAAGTGGGTGCAGGTAAAAAGCTGAACCTAACAAAGGGTGGGTCCATAACAAAGGAAAGGGTCTATCCTTTTATGAGTATGTGATTATGTGTTGGTATCATGTTGCAATGGAAGTACATATATACCAGAAAGAGTGGGCGGAGCGTGATGAGACCCCGTCCAATCGCTTTAAATGGGGTGTTGACCTTTTTTTTTTTTTACAATTCGTTGCCCCCCAAACCGCCATTTTGAGCAACAAAAAAGTGATCCAGAACCAGCGAATCCCTACTACTAGTTCGACAATACGTGTTTAATTAGTATAGCCAGTCTAAATACAGTAAAAACTTTCTTTATTAATTATATAAAAAAAAACAAATATAAGAATGTAAATTATCGATAATGATTCATTTTATTTATCGACACTACCCTGTGCACTATGCTAGTCTCGTGGGGAGTACGGGTTGTCAATTTTGACAAAGTCTCGAGACATGCGCAGCTCAGGTCAAATCTATTATCAACTTTATTTCGTAAGCAATTCGATTTGATTTTGCAAGAAAGAAGAAGTCTCGTGGGTAGTACCTTAACGTGATATTTAATCTGTGGTTATATTAAAATCGACTTTATTCTGTACCCCATTAGACTTATTTTGTAAAACACCAAAAATATAGTCTCGCTACATTTTACACTAAGGGGCATTTTCGCATGGCAATCGATTTTAAGTTTGACTCGATTTGTCATGTCAACTCGTGTAACAAAAACAGTTGTATTAAAAATTGTGTTTTTAGGTAGAAATAATTAGAAAAAATAATTACAAATGAAACGTTATACCGTCCTTTTCCAAACTAGATGGCATAGAACGATTTTTACAACTGTTTACAGCACATGCGGTCGTTTTTGGTGAGCTCTGATTCCTTCCATGCCGATTGAAAGAATGAAAGAAAATCGATTAAAAAATAGTTTTTGTGTCGCGTAGGCACATTGTGCTTGTGCCAGCGGCAGAGGGGTAAGTCGTTGTATGTCGTCTCCAGAATGAAAGCTCTAAGAGAGTTTTAGAACAGATTAGTAATACATTCTTTACACCGAGGATGGGTCACCGAGGAGGAGAGTTAGGGGTTTATTCCTTACACCGGGAATAAACAACATTACACACACACACACACACAAAATTTTAATATGAGGCCAGTCCTCTAGATTTGTTAACACCTTAGCTTAATTTAGGGAAATAGGAACCTTCTCTAAGTGTAGGCATAGGGCGTAGGTTCGTCATTAAGCGGATGGAAATCCTAATTTCTTTTAGACATTTATTTCAGGTCTTAACTTTAATTACTTACCATAATTTTACTACCTTTAACTATTTACCTTTATATATTTTACCTTGATTGAGCAATTCTAGCCTAAGGCAGGATTTTAATGTTTGATTGTGTAGCATGAACAAGGTGCTGTTTTACAATAAAAATACCTAATACTACATTTGGTTGGAATTGTTAAAAAATAAAACAATACCATCCAATATATTTGTTCAAACCTAGCGAAGCAAAAGCAAGCTTAGTAGTCCTACTACGAAACGGAGGGGAGTCCTATATTAAGGACGTTGAAAGAAGAAAGAAGAAGAAAAGAAAAAATTGCGTGGACGAGTGTGTATTTCCCGACCTGATGAAGTATAGTTTATTATATATATACCTTTATTTAAATCTGGGAGCAAATCTGACCCTGGCAATTTTCGACCAATACTATATACTTCCAGTGCTTAGTAAAGTATTTGAGAAGATCATGCTCAACCAAATGCTTCATCATTTTAACATTAATAAATTACTAGATAGCAAGCACTTTGGGTTTACAAAAGGCCGTTCGACCACAGATGCGGCTGCAATACTCATGAAGTATGTTTACGATGCATGGGAACATTCGCAAGATGCAATAGGCATCTTCTGCGATCTCTCCAAAGCATTTGATTGCGTGGAACATGAGACACTCCTGCGCAAGCTTCAGCACTACGGGCTCTCAGCTGAAGCACTGAATCTTGTTTTGTCCTATCTTAGCCAGAGAATCCAGAAGGTGGTCGTAAATAAAGTGCAGTCATGTGGAGCACCAGTGAAGCTTGGAATGCCACAAGGATCAATTTTGGGACCGTTTCTCTTTCTGGTTTACATAAATGACCTACCTAGCCTAGTAAGAAATAAATGTGACATAATTCTATTTGCTGATGATACGTCGCTAATTTTTAAAGTTAACAGGCAATAAGAAGACCAAAATCACTTCAATGAGACTCTAATAGATGTGTTAAAATGGTTTACAGCTAATAACCTTCTGCTGAACGCTGCAAAAATTAAACGTGTTAAGTTTTCACTGCCTAATGTAAGACAAGTTGACACAATTATTTCTTTAAATAGAGAGGGACTAAATCTAGTGGATGAAACTGTTTTCCTTGGTCTTACTTTGGATCGAAATGAACAATGGAGTCCACATATTTCGAATCTTGCTGATAAATTGAGTTCTGCAGCGTATGCCGTACGAAGAATCAGACAGTACACCAGCGTGGAAACTGCGCGTCTCGTTTATTTCAGTTATTTTCACAGCCTTATGTCCTATGGCATTCTGATTTGGGGTAAGGCAGCCGACATGGAAACAATTTTTGTTCTGCAGAAGAGGGCAGTTCGGTCCATTTACAACCTTGGCTCCCGTGATTTACTAAGAGAACGCTTTAAAGAAATAGACATCCTTACTGTAGCTTCACAGTATATATATGATGTAATTGTATATACGCATAGGAACTTTAATGCTGCCGTTATCGGCTGTTCACTTTTTAATTTAAATGTGACTTTAATAAATAATTGTATGTTTGTCTAAGTATTAACACTTAATTTGTATTCCAATCAATTATGACATCACATTAATGACATCACAGTGTAATTCTTATCTTAGAGCACATTGTGATGTTTCTCGCCAAACGAGCCGTATTAAATTTATCTTTTGTAGTCCTACAGCTTGAGTATGTCATGCTCGCTTAAGGGGCATTGCTCACGGTGGCGTCGTTGATCGGGTCGCCACCTTCCCTGCAATATGGTTGAGGGAGACGATGGCTGAAATACGCGTCATACTCGTTATCGGGTGCTGTTTGTGGGGTCCGGACTATTCATGCTGCAAAGACTGTATCCCTCAATAAAAGCCTAACATGTAGGTACTCTAAAATGCGACTTGGTGTGGGAGACTTCATCGTGTTCTCTATTTAATTATATTTATGTATATAACTAAATGTATATATTAAGTTATTATTGTTATGGTTCTGATTTTTGTTGGATTTTCAACTTTTTTTTTTGTTGTTTTGTTTGTTTCTTCTTGTATATGTCCATTTATTAAGCTTATGGATTTTAATACTTTACCTCATTTTGCATACTTGCAGTATGCGGTCGCTATAAACGGGTTACTTAGTAATCGGTGTTTTTTTTATTTTTATTTTAAATATAGCTATGCCTATTTTGAATCCACAAGCTTAATATTTATGTACTATTTTCTTTTTATTTGACATGAGTATTATTATTCTTATTTTATTTTGACATGCGGAGACTATACATCTCCAAGTAATATTGCACAATTTGACCGTGGAGGCGTTTTACACCTCTGCTAAGCATAGATCAAGGTAATTAATTTGTTTTTTGACCCTTAGAGACTATACATCTCTAAGTTATTTAGACTAAGTATTTGATTGTTATTATTTCAGGGACCATATACATCCCTATCTAATTTCTTTGATCTGGGGATCCTATACATCTCCTGATCATTCTTAACTAGTGCCAGTACGTTCAATAAGCTTGCTGTGCTATTTACTGTTTTCTTTTTTTTATTATATTTTTTATGTAACTTGTGTATGCCATGTACTATTGTGATAAATTGCACTGTAATCTGTTTTGAAAAGAGAGAAAAAAAAAATAAACTGCTGAGTTTCTTGCGGCGTTTCTTCTCAGTAGTATCTTCCATTTTCCGAAGCGCTAGTAGATTCAGACATGTAAAAGAGCCTATACGGCCTACTTGCAAAATAATTTTTTCATTTTCATTTTCATTTTCATAAGGTCGGACCAAATACATTCATTATCAATCAGATATCCTTTACTACAGTCAAAATATGACTTTGTTCAAGCTATAGAAAACATAGACTTGATTGTATACTGTATTTGGTAGATGAAAACCTTACCTTGGCTGGAAAGCTTATACTTTACTTAGTGAAAGTAATATTATGGTTTAAATAACATAAATTATTTAATGTCTACAGGACTAAACTTTATTATAAAGTACTTATAATCAAATGAAGTATCAATAGCATACTTACTTTCATCGTTCTTACTGTTTCAATAATACTATTGACTTTAACCAAGAACTTGATATTATAATGTTAATTCACTGTAAGAACAAAGATTCTTATTATCCTTGCTTTAGATTGATAAAGTCAAATCTATTGAGTTTCTTGCGGCATTTCTTCTCAATAGACTCCCTTATGAAGTGCTGGTAATATTTGCTAACTACAGAGAGAGAAGCTAAATTACCTTATCCTATTTGAAATAATCAAGAATAAAATCTATGAAAGAAATACTTTTGCTTTATGCATTTCTATGAAATAATAGTATTCTATAACTTTGTAATCAATACTGGGTTATGAAACTGTTCCATAAATATGGCAGAACCCAAGTCTCTCTCTCTTTACATAATAATAAAAGTGGAGGAGAGACGAAGTAATGTGACGATCTCACTGGAAGGTGCGGGGAGAGTTAAATTTAATTAGTATTAAGTTAGCATTAAGCGGTTAAATCAAACAAACTCCTCCATACAAAATCTCCCAATTAAAATCTCCATATAAATTCAATAGTAAAACTAATTAAAAAAAAAACGAATAAAAACTGACAAATTAAAAATAAAATAAATAAAAATATTTAAAAAGATGATATATTAGGTAGACCATTACAATGTGGTTTGCCGTGACTAGGATATTTAGTGTTTTTTTAATTTAGGATAGCTTTTATTATGTTTGTTTGATTTAATCTGGTGGTCGATTTATTCGGCCACAATTTGTTGTTTGTGAAATGGAGAGTGCATGAAAATGGTATTTTTAGGTAGAACATTAGGGAGATAAATGAGTAAATTCAAAGTAGGAAATTATTCTTTTAAATGTTTCATAGAAATCAATTTTCGTTATAAGTTTAGACACGTCACAGGTATTTATGAAATTGTATTGAGTCACGCAACACTTCAATTTAAATTTTTACTGAGATCCTCGTAGACCTTTGCGTTACAATCGCAATTAAGGGGCCGTTCAAGTATTACGTAAGCAGATTTACGACAATTATTTACCCCCCCGTCCCCCTTGTCAGCAAAAGTAATCAAAGCTCTTACCCCCCCCCCCCATGCTTACGTAAACATTGGTACATGCATTTTTCTTTAAATTTACTGTTTTTTTTATTGATTCATGAGCAGCAGATATAATTATAGAAATAAGAAAATAAATAGGCTTTGGATACAGGAGTTTAACGCACATAATGTAAATTTTAACAAACTTTATTGACACGGTATTCAACATAGAGTTATGTCCGCATAAAACAAACACCGTTAAAATTTTTTGTATACATAATTAATTCCAATTAACAGTCTTAAATGCCGTGGGGTACCGGCTTAGAATAGTACTTCCCCATCTCTTCCCATGGGTGCCGTAAAAACCGGCTAAGGGGTTTCTTCTCCAGAAGGTGGGCAGCAGCGCCTTCTGCTCGACACGTAAATACTGCGCTCGCCAATCCGCTTGCCAAGCGTGGTGAGTATGGCAAAACCCCCCTCCAAATGAAAAAAAAAAATGATTTCACAACAAAGGACCAGGCCCCCAGTCCCCGGCGGCTCCGCTATTCCGGGCCACGGTAGCAGCCTCGGTAACGGCGGAGCAGGGGGTGCTAAGAATCCCCGGCAGACGCCCAGATACCACTCCTAACCCAAAAGACGACTGGCCTTGGTAACACACAACATTCGGACACTGAGGACTGACGAGAAGCTAATCGAGCTGGAAGAGGAGATGAGTAGGTTGCACTGGCATATCTTGGGGTTATCCGAAGTCCGTCGAGAGGGTGAGGACACGATAACTCTGAAATCCGGCAACCTGCTCTTCTACCGGGAGGGTGACAAGCGGTACCAAGGTGGTGTTGGGTTTCTCGTTCACAAGTCCCTTGTAAACAACATTCTCACCATCGATAGTGTGTCGAGTAGGGTAGCGTACCTGATACTCAGAATATCTAAAAGGTATTCGCTGAAAGTCATTCAGGTATACGCGCCGACCATGTCACACTCCGATGAAGAGGTAGAGGCAATGTATGAGGACATTAGTAAGGCCATACATACCTCTAAGACCTATTTCAATGTTGTTATGGGGGACTTTAATGCAAAGCTGGGTGAAAAAAGCGATAGTGACCTGAAAGTGGGGCTATTTGGTTATGGACAACGGAACCAAAGGCGTCAGAGGTTGGCTGACTTTCTGGAGAAAGAGGGACTCTTTATGATGAACTCTTTCTTCCAGAAGCCACCTCATAGGAAATTGATCTGGTTAAGCCCTGATGGTTCCACGAGGAATGAGATCGACTTCATATTGACTACTAAGAAACAGATATTCAATGATGTCTCCGTGATCAACATGGTTAAAACCGGAAGCGATCACCGCATGGTTAGAGGCAAATTGAATATCGATGTTAAACTTGAGAGGTCTTGTACCTTCCCTATTAAATCATCTTTTTAAATATTCTTTTTATTTGTTTTTGATTTGTTTAGTTTGTAATTTCTTTTTTTTTTTTGGAATTAATTTTACTTATTGATTTATTGATTTTATACGGAGATTCTAATTGGGAGATTTTGTATGGAGGAGTTTGTTTGATTTAATCGCTTACAACTAATACTTAAAATTAACTGAAGATTTATTGAAGATTTGGCCAGTGATTCGTCTAGTGGTGATAACCCTTCGTTGTGATCCGCAAATAACCTCGGTTCTTTTAGTGCGTAAAAATGGTACCTATTAAGTTACAGATGAACATCCTACATATTAGAATATCCTATGATCTACCTATTTAAGTAACGTCTAAATATTGCTGAGGCTATTACGAGCGTGGAACGTGAAATAGATTCAATAATAACATGAGTCGATAGATACTTAGTTAGAGGTTGAATTATAAAGATTATAGAAATAGGCTGATTAGATGTTTGATATCATAATAATGAACTCTAGTGATTTTATTAGCAAATATGTTTTTGTGGTAAAGGAAGTGCCCACTCCCCGCACCTTCCAGTGAGACCGTCACATTACTTCGTCTCTCCTCCACTTTTATTATTATTTAAAGAGAGAGAGAATTGGGTTCTGCCATATTTATGGAACAGTTTTATAACCCAGTATTGATTACAAAGTTATAGAATAATATTATTTCATAGAAATGCATAAAGCAAAAGTATTTCTTTCATAGATTTTATTCTTGATTATTTCAAATAGGATAAAGTAATTTAGCTTCTCTCTCTGTAGTTTAGCAAATATTACCAGCACTTCATAAGGGAGTCTATTGAGAAGAAATGCCGCAAGAAACTCAATAGATTTGACTTTATCAATCTAAAGCAAGTATAATAAGAATCTTTGTTCTTATAGTGAATTAACATTATAATATCAAGTTCTAGGTTAAAGTCAATAGTATTATTGAAACAGTAAGTACGATGAAAGTAAGTATGCTGTTGATACTTCATTTGATTATAAGTACTTTATAATAAAGTTTAGTCCTGTAGACATTAAATAGTTTATGTTATTTAAACCATAATATTACTTTCACTAGGTAAAGTATAAGTTTTCTAGCCAAGGTAGGGTTTTCATCTACCAAAAACAGTATACATCAAGTCTATGTTTTCTATAGCTTGAACAAAGTCATATTTTGACTGTAGTGAAGGATATCTGATTGATTATGAATGTATTTGGTCAGACCTTAATATAGGACTCCCCTCCGTTTGGTAGTAGGAATACTAAGCTTGCTTTGCTTCGCTAGGAAAGAACAAATTGTGACATAAAAATTTTCCCACCTTCATTATTCATAACTTAAGGTTGTATGTTCCTTCTTCCTTTTACCTTTTATCAAAATTAAAAAGTAGCTGTCAATGTTGCTGCTCCCAAATTGGCCTCTTTTGACTTGTTATTGATTTATAAATCGATCGAGCAGTGTTTTCGTTTCAGGTGTCAAATATTATTTCAATAAAAAATTGTTACATAGTTCTTTTCATAAATTAAAATTTAACTAGCTTCTCTCATTGTTTTCGTATTTTCATCTTATTGTTGTCAAACATATTGATATGGCAACTGGAGGTCAGATGTCGTGACCCGGCGATTTGCCTCCGACCTCTGCCATTTACACCCGTGAAGCCTATTGCTCCGGTCCGGTTCATCTCCTCACCGTTTACTACGGAGGAACCGGTAAGCATACCTTCAAAAGTTGCTTCGTATCTTGTTATGGCCTTTGACGCTAAACTCATTTCTATTTCTTGTTTCCAGGTTTTTACATTTATAATAACGAGCGCACTGAGCCCTTTTTTTTGCAAGCGCGTCGCTAAAGGCGCATGGTAAGTTTTTGTCAACTTTCTCCAAGTGTCTTCTATGTTTTTACTTCCATAATACCGTGGGTAATGTTTTCTTTTTTCGTTTCTAGCAGTTAAATCACGAAGAAACCTCCAGGAGTTGACAGCCAGTCGACACCGCGTGCCTGGCCAGCACAAGGCGTGACTGCCATTCCTCTCTGGTGAGCATTTCTTTTATTTCTCCTCAATCGGTAGGAAACCCACATGCCGCGTACCCATCTGGTACCGAATTTGTCGTTCTCTGTCCTAATGAGATCAATTTATTGTTCTTTGCAGGAGGTTTTTTTTTCCCCCTACTTCGTGTATACATTTTTTGACTTCGTGGACGTCGGTCTCTGTTTTGCGGAGCTCCGGATTAACTCGGAGAGTGCAGCCGTCCAGCCGTCCGCGCCATAGTAGTGCTTCGGGGCTGGCCTATAGCTGACCTTCTTCCGATCGTCCCCTCAGTGACGTTTGTGATAGTATTCATTTACTGTCTCTCCAGGTAACCTTATATTTTTTATCAATCGGTCCGGCATCCGATAGTGTCGGTGGCGCCTAACTTAATTTTTTAACTTTATAAACATTTAATACACAAAGATATAAGCGAATGGTGATATAAGAGAAAGAAATTCTAGTGCCCACTTATCCCTAAAGTCTCTCCGACTGATTATTTTCTACTTTATCCCACTAGCCGTGGTCTCCTTTTATTAAAGCAACAACAAATACATTTTGTGATACACTTATTGTTTTCTTTTAAAACCACCCCGTGCTTGCATAGCGGCACCCTGATCCTTGCTGGGAGTTGCCCATAGAGGATCCGGAGGCTGATGTGTGACAGTGGCAGCCCAGCGTGTGGCACTATAAATCTAGATTCCATTGTTATGTCTATTTGAGCTATAACAATTACTCTTTAAACCATTTGCTTATATTATTGTTCATAACCAATTTTGTCATTTCTCATATTATAAAAGATAAATTGTGTTTTTCATTGTGTAAATTATCACTTAAAATATCTATTTCAACTTTATCCAACACTTAAACTTATCATGTTAAAGTTCGCCATTTTGTGTTGAACCTTTGTAAAACACTAGTTTTCCTACTCATTTTTGCGGGTGTACCTATATTTAGCGGCAAGCTTGGCCATATTGTAATATTTTCTACTGAGGGTGGATTTCAATTCACTCATGAACTGGTACGCTTATTAGCAACTTATATTATTAACTACATTCCTTAGAATAAATTCTTATGATGCATTTGTAAAATTTTACACTTAAATAATAATTGAATATAAATTATTTAAACTAAACTAAAAGTACTAACTAAACTAAAAGTATTTAATTGTAATAACGAGTTCGGTTTAACTAAGCGGATAAGAAGGACGTGTTATTCGCGACAAGCTAAAATTCTCATGAAAGTTCATAGTAAATTGACTCTTATTTATTTTTGTGTACGGAGTAGTATTTTGTGAAGTGCATAAATTCCAACATAAAAGTTAACATTTTAAGTGAGCTGCGGTTACGGCTCCTCTCCACCTCGGGAAAAAGAGACAGGCTGCGTAAATTCCACGGTAAATTCATCGCTCGCTAGCGCGGACGCTCGAGCGACCCCGAATTGTCAGCGAGTTACGCCGATCGCACCCGATCCACACTTGCGCCGTCGCCGCGCCGTACTCAGCGCAAGCGCTTTGTGCATTGAGCTCATCTACCTACAATAATGGCAAATAACTGTGCGGCCTGCCGTAAGGCGATTACAACTTCGCAATGCTTGGAATGTAATAAATGCTGCGATAAGTACCATGCTATATGCGTGAACGTTTTAGATTTTAGAAAACTGTCCGACAGCTACAAGCAGGGCTGGATCTGCCCGGCATGCCAGAGTAAATTGCCAAAGAAAGGAAACTCAAATACCCCGATACGTAGTCTGATTTCCGCTGCAGTCGCGTGCGATAACGTAACGGTACGCGCTCCTGGGCGCAGGGCGACGTCGCCGACCTCGTCAGGAGCCCAGAGCCCGGACAGTGATCCGATCAATGCGCTCACAACTGAAATAAGGTTGCTGCGTGACGATATGTGCGAAGTGAAAAACCACTTGAAAGATTTAACTGTGGCTGTGGGTCGATGCTCTTCGCGTCTGGACGATTTTGAGGCCAGGTTGGCTCAGTCGGACGCCAGAATGGAGGTGATGGAGGGTCGGGAATGTGAAGTTGCCTTGCTTACACAGAAAATCTTCGAACTGGAGGAACAAATTAACACACAGTCACAGATGTCGCTCCGTAACGAGGTCGAGATTATGGGCTTGACCGAGTTTAAGAACGAAAGCACACACCATTTGGTGCTAACCACTGCGAATAAAATCGGTATAAAGCTAAGAGAAGAAGACCTTGATTTTGCAACTCGGGTGGGTCCGCGCCGCAGAAACACGGATCCTGCTAGTTCGGGAAATATTGGCCCGCGCCCCCTGGTCGTCCGGTTTGTGAGACTAAGCAAACGCAATGAATTTTTAAAGGCGGGCAAATCAAGACGTAATCTGACGTCATCTGATGTCTTAACTACGGGCCCAACACACAAGCTTTTCTTTAACGAGCGTCTGACAAAAAAAAACCGGGCGTTGTTTCGTGATGCCAGGCAGCAAAGGAGCAGCGCGGGCTACAAATTCTGTTGGACTAGTAACGGATCCATACTCGTGCGCAGGCGGGAGGGCCTCGAGCCTGTCGTCATACGACGGCCCGACGATCTCAAGAGATGGCTTGAGGAATCATATGGAGCCGCCACCGACAAGGTTGATGACATGGCTGTGGGCCCCGGCGGCGCCGTTGGAGGGATCGGTGACGACATCGCAGAAGTTGGCGATACCGCCGTCGGGGACGATGTCGCTGTTGCAGGCGGGACCGACGTCGCCGCCGCGGCCCGTGACACCGCAGCCGAGGTCGGTGACACCGCGGAAAAACGCATGGCTGACCGCCATGGTGATACCGATGATGACAGTGCCGCTGATGCAGCTGATGTATCCACTCCATAGCTATAGCAGTCAGTTTGAAAAGAATATATGTATACCACAGTCCAATACTGTGAAAATGAATCTACTCTTTAACTCAAAGTTTTTAGCAGCTTTTTATTATTATTTTTTTATTTTTTTTATCGTTTGAGTTCCTTACCGTCCCTTCATTGTCTTGTAAAATGATATCTTTAGTTCATTGTGTGGAACTCTTAATGAGACTGTTAATCTTTCACGCACAGCACTACACACATCTCACTACATTTTTGACACACGCATACAATTATACCCCATACAATATCACCTTCCGTAAAAATGAAATCATGCAGTCCTGTTTCAGTGTAGAGACTCTTTGGCACATCTCAAAAGTTTTCCAACTTAATTCATTCTTTGTAAATGGCATTACGTGATCTAGTTGATGAAATAGATGAAACTGTGGCCATTGAATGTCACGCACTTGAAACGTTGGACCAATGTAAGGTTGTTTTATCTTCTAACCATAACTTCAAAGTTCTAACGCTGAACATCAGAAGTCTGCAGCGTAACTTTGATTCTTTTGTAGTATCCCTTAAACGCCTTAACATTGAATACGACGTAATCATTCTTACGGAGTGCTGGTTGAACGAAGGTTCAATCGTGGATAGACTTCCTAGTTACCAAACATTTTATACCTCAAAGTTTATCAACAAGAGTGGGGGGGTAGTAATTTATACCAGAGAGTCTCTTCCGGTGTCAGTCGCTGAGCCTGCCTTTAATGACGCCAACTGCCTTGCTGTTGAAATTGGTAGGGAAATATTGATTTTGGGTATTTATCGGTCTCCATCCGTTACTGATATTAATGGTTTTCTTAATTCATTGGATTCTATTCTGAGCCAAGCAAAAATTAAGCAAATCATAGTTGCCGGGGATATCAACATCAATCTCTTAGGAAGCATAGGTAACATACAATGTTCCGATTACTTGTCTCTGATGTGTTCACACGGTATGGTTCCAGCAATCACAAAGCCAACGCGGAAAGATACATGCTTGGACCACATTTTCATTAAATCTAATGCTTTGTCGGTAGGTGTAGTATGCAAATGCTCAGTTTCTGATCATGATATCGCTATGGCGGGTCTTTTCTCTCCCAAATGTAAAGTCGTAAAAGAGGATCGCTGGATATCCAAAACCGACTACAAAAAAGTTGCTCAGGAGTTAGGGACGGTCGATTGGACTCAAGTTACTGACTGTACCGATGTAAATGTCGCAACCGACAATTTTAACGAGCTTATTGCTTCGGCTATCCGTAATAGCACAAAAAAGGTTCGAATTAGTCGCACTAGATTCAACCTTAAGCCCTGGATAACTCCAGGACTCATGAGGTGTATAAGACACAGGGACAGACTGCACTGTAAAGTTAGGGCTGCACCTGATGACATTTTGCTACGCAAAGTCTATACTCGCTATAGAAACTTCTGTGATAACCTATTGCATACAATTAAGTCGGAATACCATAGGAAACAAATAACAGAGAGTAAAGACAACCCAAAAAAACTGTGGAAAACAATTAAAGGAATCTGTGAAACTCCTAATAAAAATAACGATCTCAGTGATCTTACAAAGATCGGCGGTTCAGTGAAGGAGTCCCTGGACATGTGCAATCGCCATTTTGCAACGGTGGGTAAGTCGCTGGCTGACCGGATTTTACTGAGACTATCGGAAACGCAGTCTTCTTTAGCGTCTAAGTATGTTTCGTCTAAAACTATATCTGACTCATTCTTTGTGCGGCCGACTAATGAATATGAGGTGGGCAAGCTTATTGAACAATTGAAACCAGATAGCGCTCCCGGGTATGATGGTTGCAAGCCACTTCTTATTAAGGAGATTAAAGATATCATTGTCTCACCTTTTACATATCTCTGCAACCTGAGTCTTGAAAAGGGATGTTTTCCAGACTGCTGGAAATTGGCTGTAGTATCACCGATTCACAAAAGTGGATCCAAGGATGCTCCCACTAACTACAGACCTATCTCTCTTTTGTGCGTATTCTCGAAAATCCTAAGGAAAATTGTTAACAATCGCCTTACCCAGTACATGGAAAAAAAATCGCTCATCTCGGACCACCAATTCGGCTTTAGACAGGGGAAATCTACCGAAGATGCTACAGTTCTCCTTACGAATTTGATTTCAAATCGTTTGGACAGCGGCAGGAGGTGTTTGGGTGTCTTCTTGGACCTCGCAAAGGCTTTTGACACGGTGTCAGTTAGCATCTTGTTGCGGAAGTTGGAAGCCTTGGGGGTGAGGGGAACGACGCTGGACTGGTTTTCCAGTTATTTATGTGGCAGGCGGCAATCGGTGAGAGCTGGAGAGTCTGTCAGCGGACACCTTCCTGTCTCATTCGGGGTGCCGCAGGGAAGCATCCTTGGACCCACCCTTTTTATAATCTACATTAATGAACTTTTACAGCTCTCTCTCCCGGACTCGGAGGTCATCTGTTACGCTGATGATACTGTAGTGTTATTTAGTGGTAGCTCATGGGAGAAGACTTATCTGGGGGCTTGCGAGGGGCTGTCTGTGGTTTCTGGCTGGCTCGATCGAAATTTGCTAACGCTTAATGTAGAAAAGACATTTTATATACCATTCTCTAACACTGTAGTTTCTGCACCTCCAGTAACAGACTCTTTGGTTCTACACACATGTGGTAACGTAGACCGTTCCTGTTCCTGTTGTCAGGTTCAAAGGTGTGCTTCGGTCAAGTACTTGGGGCTACTTGTTGATGAACATCTCTCATTTAAAGAGCATATTAGTACACTGACAAAGAGAGTTAGAAAACTGATATATTTGGTAAAGCGGTTACGCGACTGTTCTCCTTCTAACTTGCTCTTTGTGGTATATCACGCGTTGTGCCAGTCTGTCATTCAATATTGTGTCTCGGCGTGGGGCGGCGCATGTAAGACATTCTTGTTGGAGCTTGAAAGAGCTCAGCGTGCAGTAATTAAAGTCATGCTCAGGAAACCTTTTCGTTATCCTACAGACGCTCTGTATAAGGAAACCGGTTTACTCAGAGTCAGACAGTTGTTTGTACTGAGAGCGGTGTTACGCACTCACAGGGTGATTTCTGCGTCTATCGCTGCCTCTTCGTTGTATGAACAGCTGCCGAATAGACGGGTATACAGAGTCCCTGTCCCAAGAGCCAGATCTGCTCTCGCTAGGCGCTCTCCATCTTTCATGCATCCTTTTATTTACAACAAAGTTTGTAAAATTGTAAATATATTGAATTCTAGGGCCACTGCTGTAAAGAAGATCGTCAAGAAATGGTTGATGACGCTGTCATACGTTGAAACCGAGGAACTACTTGTTATATGCTCTTAGAACTATTCCAGTACCACACACTCTTCCTTCTTCTACCACCCGCACTTCATACCAGCACACACACACACACACGCACACACACGCACATACACACACACACACACACACACACACACACACACACACACACACACACACATCCTTGCGTGAAAGATACCTTTTCTTTCTTTCTTTTACAATTTTGTTTTATTTATTTAGGATTTTTATTTTCTTTTTGGCTTCATGTAATATTGTAAGTACTCAAGAATAATAAAATGTTTCACAATGTCAACCGACTCGCTGGGTCCCAAGATACAAGCTCAGCCTAGTTTGGGGTCCATAGGATATTACCTACTGTATTTTTCGTATTTTGTTCTCAATAAACAATTTTCAATTTTCATTCATTTTCATTGTACAATAAGCTACAAAAAAATTATCAACTTCTTAATATTTGTTTTTTTTCCTTTAAAGGAAAGTACTTTTAATTAAACTGCCTTTTCATATTTGTGGTATAGGCAACCTCATTAAATCGTATAGGCAATATAATTTAAAAATTGTTTTTACTTAAAAAAAAAAAATCATCTTTACTTTTCATGTTCGCTAGTATTATGAGCAACATTTAAATGGTATAGTCAACTCAATTGGTTTTTGTGTAAACTTCCTTTTTTTGATAATTACTTTCCATGTTTGTTAGTACAGTCAGTTGCATATAACTTATGACAATGTTCTTTTTTCGGTTTTAATTGAAAGTGTATTAATTACTTTTCCATATTTGTTGGTATAGTCAGCCACAAAAAACCACTACATTTTTGACAACTGAAAAAAAAACTTTTTTTTTTTGTAAAATTTAAAATAAAAATTGAAAAATTCTCCTTTTTATTAAAAATTGTATGTTGCACAGTCAACCACAAATAAAATACTTTTGGTATTATTTTTTTTTCTGCTTTTATATAAAGTTACATTATCATTAGCTATTATCAACATGTGCCCCATTAATTTACGGGTACAGTTAGCCACGTAAAAAGTACTTCTTAAAAATTTTTTTTTGCTTTTATATAAAATTTAATTTTTACTTTATGATAAAATTCTTATTGGTACAGTTGACCATATAAATAGATACAACCTTGTCAAATTAAATTATAAAACTTTTTTTTGCTTTAATGAAAAGTCCATTTGGTACTTATTGATACTGTTGGTACAGTTATAATTATTTTGGTACAGTCAGCCAAATTTTTTTTTTTGGTTTTTCAAAAAGTTTCTCCATTTAATCTTTTACACTTACGGGTATAGTCAGCAGCATCATTTATTAAGTACAGTCGACTTAATTTTTTTTCTTGGTAATACTAAATTTGCTTATTCTCTTACCTACAGTAGTACAGTTACTAAGGCAATTGTGGTTTATATATTTATAAAGTACAGTCGGACACAAATATTTTTTTTAAATAAATTTTTCATTTTCTTTTTGCTTCCCATTTATAATGGAGGAACGTCCAATCGCCTTTAACCTACTACGGAAGGACGAGTTAATTTACGAAGTTATAGTACGGAATGCTGAACCCGCAGAAGATGTAGACTCTTTGCGAAAACAGTTGAAAGACTTGGTGAAGGAATATCCTTCAGATGTTATTGTTGAATTTAAGGGCGATGTTGCATCAGAATTAGCATGCACATCTTGTAAACTGGAAGAGCTTTCTCAATCTATCACCTCACCTTCGCGTCCATTGCCTTTAAAAACTTTAAATCGCGTACAAGCGTTGACACACCACTTATTTCACCGATTGACCCGTCTCGAACCTAAGGAGTCTGAACTTGTTTCCTACAATGAGCAGATGCGGCAGCTGAATAAATATTTGTCAAAGCTGGACAATATGTTCCAAGTTTTTAAAACCAGCACTCAGCAGTACGAAGTTCCTGATGAACATCCAACAGAGGTAGTAAGTTCCGCTCCGGTGTTTTTGAACAAACATCAAACAGTTGGCTCACTTAATTTAAAATATGATGGTCGGTCCTGTGTGAAAGCTTTCTTACAGAGGCTTGAAGAACTTTGCAGTTCGCGTGGTATTCCAGATGACAAATTGTTTGTTTCAGCTGTGGAATTATTTGAGGTGGATGCGTTACTTTGGTTTAGGGGTATAAGATCCGAATGTAATTCATGGGATCAACTTAAATCTCTTTTATTAAAAGAATTTTTACCATTCGACTACGACAGGCGCCTTATGAAGGAAATTCGTAACCGAACACAGGGGCCTAATGAAAGCATCTCTACTTATATCAGTATCATGCAAAACTATTTCAGTAGATTGTCTGAACAACTCTCAGATAAGGATAAATTTGATATTGTGTCTATTAATGTTCGACCAGAGTATTCAGTACCTTTAGCAGTTTATTCTGTTTCATCCCTTACGGAATTGAAAAGCACTTGTTGCGTCCTTGAAGACAGCTGGCATCGTGCAAATACTTTTGTAGAACCACCAAAACCTTCTACAAGTGCACTTGCAACAGATTTATGTTGTAAAACTTTTTCAAAACCCCGGGTTGAAGTCACCTCGACGAATCGGTATTGTCCTCGTTGTAGGCTTGACTCCCATACTCTGAGGGAATGTCGCTCTAAAGCGGTTGTGTGTTTTAGGTGCGGGAAGAAGGGTGTTACTAGTCCTTCTTGTCCCGATTGTTTAACTAGGTCTTCGGGTTCTGGTGATGCGGTGGCTTCGTCCTCGTCAAAAAACTAGTTAACCCGAACCGCTGTATTAAACTCGACTCGAGCTCTTATGATAAGAAACTTAAGAACTCTATTCGTCGTGCTGATGATGATGGTAAGCAAGGTAAGAAGCTTAATGCTTTCGTTTCTTCGAGCGTTTCCGCGGTTCGGAATTTTATCGATCGAGATGATGATCGACCTTATATTTCTGTGGATATTGATAACCATCAGTGTAATGGTTTACTGGATTCAGGTTCCTCTATTTCAATATTAGGATCTGATATATCTGAATTGTTTTTGTCTTGTGGTGCCTCGTTGCACGGTTGCAATGATATCACGTACATTGCTACCGCAAACGATTCCCAAGCAAAGGTTAAGGGTTATTTAACTTTACCAGTCAAGGCTCGCAACTTGACTCGGTTTATTAAATTTTATGTAATACCGGATGTGACTACTCCCTTAATTTTAGGGATTGATTTTTGGAAAGCCTTTAACATTGCTCCAAATTTATTTACTGACTTTAGTAACAACAAGGATATCTCTAACCAGAATTTTGTCTCAGAGGTTCGTTTGCATTCCTTTGATCAGCTTGATACTAATCAAAGAGTAACCGCCGATAAAATGATACGTAAATTTGAAAGTATTTCCTTTGAGAATAAAGGTTTAGGCCGTACGGATCTACTTACTCACACTATTGATACCGCTGATTGCAAACCAATAAAGCAGCGATACTATCCAATCTCACCTCACAGGTTAGTAGAATTGAATAGGCAGTTAGACCAGATGCTAGAACAAGACGTTGTCGAACCTAGCACAAGTGCGTGGAATAACCCTACTCTTTTTACCCCTAAGTCTAACGGTGAACTTCGCTTTTGCATTGATAGTCGCAAATTAAACTCAGTGAGCAAGCATGATGCCTATCCCTTACCCTATGTTTCTGGTATCCTTGATCAGTTGAGAGATGCTAAGTTTCTTTCTTCTATTGATTTAAAAAGTGCCTTTTGGCAAATACCTCTTGAAACTTCATCAAGAGAGCGTACCGCTTTTACCGTTCCTGGTCGCGGTCTCTTTCAATTTAAAGTTATGTGTTTTGGTTTAACTGGTGCTCCTGCTACGCAGCAGAGACTAACGGATAAATTATTTGGACCCGAATTTAATGGTAGGCTTTTCGTATATTAAGATGACATCATCGTTGTTAGTAAAACGTTTGATGATCATATTACTTTACTTAACCGTGTATTGGATCGTTTAACGTCCGCTAATTTAACTATTAACTTTGGCAAGTCCAATTTTTTCCGTAAAGAATTAAAATATCTCGGCTATATTGTTGATGAACGAGGGTTGCGGACAGACCCATCTAAAATAAAGGCTATTGTAGATTATCCTACCCCTTGTAATCGTAAAGAAGTTAAGATGTTTTTGGGAACGGCTTCTTATTATCGTCGTTTCATTCAAGATTTTAGTACAATTGCGGCTCCACTAAATGCATTGACTAGTACTCGTAAAAACGCCCCTCCTTTTCTTTGGTCTGAGGATGCGAATAAATCGTTTGAAGAGCTAAAGTCGGCTTTAGTATCTGCTCCTATTTTGGTTTGTCCAGATTTTTCCAAACCGTTCACCGTGCATTGCGATGCTTCCGGCTATGGAATTGGCGGAACCTTGACGCAGGTACTAGAGGACGGTCAAGAACACCCGATCGCCTTTGCAAGTCGTTCTTTAAATAAAGCTGAACGTAATTATTCCGCGACAGAGAGAGAAGCGTTGGCAGTAGTTTTCTCAGTAGAGCATTTTCGTCCTTATTTGGATGGTGGTCCACGTTTTAAAGTGGTGACGGATCATTCCAGCTTAAAGTGGTTTTTTAATTTGACCAATCCCACTGGAAGATTAGCTCGTTGGGGATGTCGTCTCTCGCCGTACGATTTTGAAATTATCCATCGCAAGGGCAAGGAACATGTCGTTCCAGATGCGTTATCGCGTGCTATTCCTGTTTTAGAAATCCGTGCTTGCGATTGGTATAATAAACTTTATCAAAAATGTAAACAGTTTCCAACTTCTTGTCCAAATTATATTATAAATGATGATGATAAATTATTGCGGTATTCTAAAAGTAAATTTCGTTTTCCTAGTGAGTTCGACTGGAAAGAGGTTGTTTCCTCTGACCGTCGCTCAGACTTGTTAAAGTCGTGTCATTGTGATGATTTGTCTCATCTCGGAGTTTTTAAAACATATAAGCGTTTATCTATGAACTATTACTGGCCGGATTTATACCAAGACGTAGTTAACTTTATAAAAAATTGTGACGTGTGTTCTGCTTATAAACATTCGCAGAAACCGCCTGCAGGACTAATGGGGAATCCCAAAGTCTGCTCGCGTCCATTTGAATGTGTCAGTATTGATCTGGTAGGTCCATTGCCACGATCGCGGGCTGGATTTACATTTATTTTGACTGTTGTTTGTTGCTTCTCCAAATACGTGATGTTGTTTCCGTTGCGTCGAGCCATCGGTAAAAATATTTCTCAACGACTGGAGGATGAAGTCTTTCTTAAGCACGGCATACCACGTACAGTGATTGCAGATAATGGGACGCAGTTTACTGGCAGTGAGTTAAATGCTTTGTTTCGGAGATACGACATTCCTCAAGTTCATCTGACAGCGCGTTACTGTCCACAAGTCAATACCGTTGAGCGGTATAATAAAACCGTAATGACTGCTGTATCGATTCTAGTCCAGCAAGACCATCGATCGTGGGATACAACATTGCCTAAGGTTCAATTTGCCCTAAACACTTCGGTAAACGAATCTACCCGTTTCTCACCTTATTTTATAGTGCATGGTCGTGAAGCTGTTCCCTGTGGAAAAGTGTATGGTAACAAAAGAACCTCACAGGTCGACTTGTCGTTCGCTTCACGTGAAGATTACGCTACTAAATTGGGAGGATTGCAGGATGTATTTGCTAAGGTTGTGTCTGCTCTAGGCAAAGCACACGATAGAGGTGCTCGTTATTACAACGAGGGTCGACAAACAGTTGAATATGAAGTAGGAGATACTGTATGGAAAAAAACGTTTCCTCAGAGTGATGCCAGCAAATTCTTTATGGCAAAACTTGCGCCACGTTTTGAAAAATGTCGCGTTTTAATTAAACATTCCCCTCTAGTGTATGAGCTGGAAAATTTTGTGACTGGTAAGAACTTAGGTTCGTGGCATATTCAGCACCTTAAGGGTGATTAAGTTTTACTCTTTGCATAGATTAATGCTTTCGTTCCACTGTGGATGCTAGACGTGCAGCCCGTTGCTGTTTCACCTCTCGCTGCACCGCCAGGGTCTCAGTGTGTTCTCCGTTTTGTTTTGTTTTCAGGTTGAATAAGTTGCTAGTTCGGCTACTCAACTTGTTTGTTGTGTTGTTCGTTCAGTCAGCGGTTAATATAGAGCTACTGACTGGTAAAGCGCGTGGGTTCGATAGGGTGTTGTTTTGTTCACCGTAGTAGTGAATTTTATTTTTTACTTTACATTATTGTATCTGAACCATTTCTTCGCATTGTGTTCACTTGTTTATTTCCATCTTATGATAGATTGGAATCTTTTCTTCGCATTGCGTTGTTTTTTTTCATGAGTTGCTCTACGTTATGCGTGGATCACTTTTATTTTACGCCGTATTGGCAAATTAACTTGTTGTTTTTGAAGTTGAAGTTAAGGTGAGTTGAGTCGCTGGTTGAAATGGACCTGCGTCTCTTCTGTTTAATTTGTTATGGGACACTGATGGTAAGTCATCGTGTCGCATCTTGTCTGTTCTGGTGTTGGGTTTATGTTTTATTAGTTGTTGCTTCTTGTTGCTTGAAGAGCTGGGGACCAGCTTAAAATTTTGACTAACGTCAAAATTTTCCGCGAGTTGGGGGGTATTGTGACATAAAAATTTTCCCACCTTCATTATTCATAACTTAAGGTTGTATGTTCCTTCTTCCTTTTACCTTTTATCAAAATTAAAAAGTAGCTGTCAATGTTGCTGCTCCCAAATTGGCCTCTTTTGATTTGTTATTGATTTATAAATCGATCGAGCAGTGTTTTCGTTTCAGGTGTCAAATATTATTTCAGTAAAAAATTGTTACATAGTTCTTTTCATAAATTAAAATTTAACTAGCTTCTCTCATTGTTTTCGTATTTTCATCTTATTGTTGTCAAACATATTGATATGGCAACTGGAGGTCAGATGTCGTGACCCGGCGATTTGCCTCCGACCTCTGCCATTTACACCCGTGAAGCCTATTGCTCCGGTCCGGTTCATCTCCTCACCGTTTACTACGTATCTTGTTATGGCCTTTGACGCTAAACTCATTTCTATTTCTTGTTTCCAGGTTTTTACATTTATAATAACGAGCGCACTGAGCCCTTTTTTTTGCAAGCGCGTCGCTAAAGGCGCATGGTAAGTTTTTGTCAACTTTCTCCAAGTGTCTTCTATGTTTTTACTTCCATAATACCGTGGGTAATGTTTTCTTTTTTCATTTCTAGCAGTTAAATCACGAAGAAACCTCCAGGAGTTGACAGCCAGTCGACACCGCGTGCCTGGCCAGCACAAGGCGTGACTGCCATTCCTCTCTGGTGAGCATTTCTTTTATTTCTCCTCAATCGGTAGGAAACCCACATGCCACGTACCCATCTGGTACCGAATTTGTCGTTCTCTGTCCTAATGAGATCAATTTATTGTTCTTTGCAGGAGGTTTTTTTTTCCCCCTACTTCGTGTATACATTTTTTGACTTCGTGGACGTCGGTCTCTGTTTTGCGGAGCTCCGGATTAACTCGGAGAGTGCAGCCGTCCAGCCGTCCGCGCCATAGTAGTGCTTCGGGGCTGGCCTATAGCTGACCTTCTTCCGATCGTCCCCTCAGTGACGTTTGTGATAGTATTCATTTACTGTCTCTCCAGGTAACCTTATATTTTTTATCAATCGGTCCGGCATCCGATAGTGTCGGTGGCGCCTAACTTAATTTTTTAACTTTATAAACATTTAATACACAAAGATATAAGCGAATGGTGATATAAGAGAAAAAAATTCTAGTGCCCACTTATCCCTAAAGTCTCTCCGACTGATTATTTTCTACTTTATCCCACTAGCCGTGGTCTCCTTTTATTAAAGCAACAATAAATACATTTTGTGATACACTTATTGTTTTCTTTTAAAACCACCCCGTGCTTGCATAGCGGCACCCTGATCCTTGCTGGGAGTTGCCCATAGAGGATCCGGAGGCTGATGTGTGACAAAATATATGGGATGGTTTTGTTTTATTTCTTAACAATTCCAACCAAATGTAGTATAAGGTATTTTTACTGTAAAATAGCACATTGTTCATGCTACAGAATCAACCAATAAAATCCCATCTTAGGCTAGAATTGCTCACACAAGATAAAATATATTATGGTAAATAGTTGAAGGTAATTATGGTAAGTAATGAAAGTTAAGACCTGAAATAAATGTCCAAAAGAAATTAGGATTTCCATCCGCTTAATGACGAACCTACGCCCTATGCCTACACTTAGAGAAGGTTCCTATTTCCCTAAATTAAGCTAAGGTGTTAACAAATCTAGAGGACTGGCCTCACATTTAAATTTAGTGTGTGTGTGTAATGTTGTTTATTCTCAGTGCAATGAATAAACCCCTAACTCTAACCCATCCTCGATGCAAGGAATGGATTACTATCTATTCTAAAACCCTATAAGATGCGAGGTTCGGGACTACCTCTATAGACCTATACCTAAATCCCGGTGTTACGTCTGGGTTGGGCCCCCACACAACCGAGAGGGTTGGGAGAGAAGAAGGGCCCCTGGATACCCCTACACAAACGAGTGAATATATACATATATAGATCAGTACGGTCCACAGCAAGCTGGACCACATGAGAACCTCACTGTCTAGACATCCTCATGGTGGACCAACAAACCGTGTGTGGCGAGCTCACACAGGAGATTAAACATGATAATCAATAAAGTTTATCATGAATGAAAACCCATGCCCAAAAGAGGCCACATTTTGGGGCATCCAACCGTTTGGATTCTAAATCCAGAGGACTTCGTTGTCACCATGTTAGGTATCCGTCCAAAGGATCGCTCCGGTCGAGCCGTGAAGTTAACACTAATGCAACAGCAAAATGCAAGTTTCATCTTGCCAAGACATTTACTTTAACACTAATTGAAGTTAAATTCAAACAAGTGAAACAAATTGCCGAATTGCCGCTAACCAGTCTGAAACAAACACAAAGTGCCTTTGATTAAACAATTACGATTGCTAGAAGATAATTCTCACCAAAGATTTAGCCACACGACTCTTTAGTACGTAAGTAACAGACCCCGCACGTCCTTTCGGCGTGAATACCAAACTATCAATGCCCAATCAATTTTCTTTACTCCCCCTTTTGAGGTCTATATATAGTCTCAGAAGAGCGTTTTAGCTTCATTGGCTACTTTAGCATCAGCGTTTCTACTACATTAGTGACATTAGTTTTGTTAGGCACTTTGGCCTCAGCGTTTTGGCTACTTTGACTTCCTTAGCGTCAGCGTTTTGGCTTCTCTAGCTACTTCAGGGACATTAGCGTCTGCGTTTTGGCTTCCTTAGCTACTTTAGGGACATTAGCGTCTGCGTTTTGGCCTCCTTAGCTACTTTAGGGACATTAGCGTCTGCGTTTTGGCTTCTTTAGCTTCTTTGACGTCAGCATTTTAGCTTCTTTAGCTACTTTAGGGACATTAACATCAGCGTTTTGGCTTCTTTAACTTCTTTAGCGTCAGCGTTTTGGCTTCTTTAACTTCTTTAGCGTCTGCGTTTTGGCTTCTTTAGCTACTTTAGCGTCTGCGTTTTGGCTTCTTTAACTTCTTTAGTGTCTGCGTTTTGGCTTCTTTAGCTACTTTAGGGACATTAGCGTCGTAGGCGCCAGCAAGTCTGACTCCTTATATGGTCATATTTTCAGGTTTGTTTACCTCCTTATATGGTCATGCCTACACAGACTTTTCTTTGTACTGAAATAATCGCGTCGAACTAATTGCCTACTGTTTCGTTTAGCCAAATAGTGACAAATTGTTATAGTTAAAAATAGCATTTAAGTAGCTAAATATCCTAAGATAGGTGCCCTATAGGTGCTTACTGTGCGAGTAGATCATATATCTATTAAAGATTTCCCTACAAAGGGGATTCTAAGTAGTATTACCGGTGCATATATTGTGGCGGGCCATATCTCAAGAGATAATATAATTGATTTATTAATACTTCAGTATAAAATATATTTGTGAACGTGACGGGCTGCTGAACCCATAGCCAGACCGTTACAGCCAACCCCTAAAATGTTACGCAGGTGTCTAAAATATCATTCAACCGGAGTACATTTTCTAAATCTCAATGTTCACAAATATACATAAAGAAACCTTCACTTGTTTTGTTAGAATTTTTCTACATATGTATAACTTCAATTTATTGACATTTTACCCCAAGATTTATATGTAATGTGTTTTTATACCAAGTCCATAGTGATCACAAAACGAATTGCAATACCAAAATATGATAGATCAGCCATGAATAACCATCAGTCTTCACAAGGAGATTCTAGCTCAAGTGTGGGGCACTGGTTCTCAAGCAGCGCAACCCTAATGGTAATGCATCAATTTATCCAACCCGATCCTGCATTGCTTTTATGGATTATAGATTGGATCACCCAATACATCCCTCTCTCAAACTAGCTTAACGTTTCTAGCTCGAAAGATACCTATCCGGTGGCCATATATCTATTCGATATTGCTTTCCAAAATCATAACCACTACTTTCTTGGAGAATGTGCGCAAATGAAAATCTTTAAAGAAAAGAGCTGTTGCATTTGGTAAAGTACAGATTTAATATAAAATCTGAAATGTGTTACACACCTCTAATGCTGAGTGTTCTGGTACCGTTCGAACAACTCCCTCTTATAGACTTCTATTTACGGAGTAGGTATTTAGTCAGGGGTCTATGATCATGTGGAGTAGGAATTCCCTGTGGGCAGCCTAAAACAGATGCAGATGCAGATGTGGTGCCTGGGAGTTAAATGCCAACAAACCGTCTTCACTTCTTTCAGAGCTATTAAAATGCGAGAGCTATTAAAATCCTAAACAAGTAATCACACAACCGCATTCAAATATCATTCTTCACGCCACGCAAGCAAGTCAACAGCTCAACAAGAAATGAAGATCTTTCCTTTTTTTTTTTTATTACTATTATTTCTTAATGAATTCATCAAATCATATATTTATTATTTTATTGTCCTCCCGCCAAACACCTATGTGAACACCCCATCACTTTACCTGAGAACTGTTTAAATTTGCAATGCAGTGTCACGGGCGTTCCCCTGCCCGGAGGGAGGAACACCAGTTTCAAACGAAATATCAAAATACTGAAAAGATAGCCGGAGCTATCACAAAATCGAAATATTGTCTGGAGGCGTGCTTTGAATGTTTAGGGCTTAACTAAATGGAGGTAAAGGAAAAATGTTAGTATTAAGCACAATCTTTATTTCCTACCAAAATTTGACATATATACAGTAATGTAATTGTGGAACCTTAGCGTCTAAATGCCAGACAATTAAAGTAAATATATGTTTTAGCTCAGCCGCAAGCGGGTGTTTTGCTGAAGGCGGTTCTTATGATAGGTTCACAATTAACTATGTCTAAAGATGTTAGTCCCTACGTAAATCGAAATGCCATCAATTCCAATTCATGTCTAAATGACTTTAAATCCTAATTCCCTACTTTATTAATGTATGATTGTTTCACAGACCTGGCGCTGAAGTAAACCTTCCCGGCAAGCTGTCCGGCTGCAGACTGGAACAGGGCAGTGTGAGTCGAACACGAAGCTCGGGGGTCGACTCTATGCAAGCTCAGCTCTCAAGCCACACAGGAAGACGCGAAGATTATATTCAGGCGGCGCAAGCAGTGCAATCCCCAAATTACGAAACGTGGTAAAAGCTTGGTGCAGAAGGCATATGGAAAATCAAGGGTTGGCTTTACAAAATGGCGGCTGGGGAAATGACCAAGCCCGCAATTACGAAATACTCGAAATAAGCAACCCCTGACTTAACCCTACAAAACTAAATTCACAATGCAAAAGATCAGAAGGCCTAAGGCATAAAGAGATTACTAAACTGAAGATTAAATAGAGCTTAAGTGAAGCCTAACCAAATTTAATTAATTTAATGAAAAAAAAGAAAACCCATCCAGCTGGAAAGAACACATTGCTTCGATTAGATAGTGCACATTGCAAAATTTAAGCGATAGCGAAACAGACATGAGGAAAGGATTCTTACCGGAGACCATCCAGTAAATTAAATGGACTATCTCAGACGCCGGCTCTCCCTCCTTCCCATCAAGAAGAATCCTTCAAGAGCTGCAAATAAACCACGAGGTTAGAAACTATTCAACAAGGAGCCACATGAATTTACCAGGGGAATTTCTACTCACGATTTTCCTAACTCCTTCAAAATATATTTTAAATAGGCTGCTCCGACGCCACATGAGCCACTCAAGCTGTGCATCCAGGCGCGGACCTCCTTCTTGCACCCGATTAATAAAGCTTCTCTTGCGCACCATCATAGAGCCCTGGTTATATCGGAATGATTCCCAAAATGGCTGGAGGAAGTTGCGACAGAAGCACCCCGGAGCACCCTCAGATGAAGAAATTTCCCCCAAATTTATCCCCTGAAATTTATTCCGAAAATTGACTCCCTATGCTCTACTCTTGGATCCAAACTATAACCATGACCGAAGACAACTATCAAAGAAGATCTCTGCTCTGCTTTCCTGTACCTGAATGTGTGCAAAACCTTGTTAGAATAAGTACTTCCTGAAATATCTGAAATAAATGGTATGTATGAAAACGCAATGTTCATTTTATATCCCCATATTTAGGGGGAAAATCTGCGGCTGACAGTCCTAATTTTATTATCATATGATCTACCAATCATATGTAGCCGCGTACGTAAACACAGCTAATTAAGTTGCCAGTATTGAAAAACCCTACCGATGTTACCACAATAATCGAAACTTAAGCTGTTCAAGTCACTGGAGAAAACGTACCAAAAATACACAACGTTACAATACCCCCCTTCCCCATTTAAGGTTCAACGTAGGTGAACCGACGCTGTCCTCAGCGCTCTGATCTCCAGTGAAAGAACTACCCAAGGTTCGATTACCCTGCGTAACCACAAACGTTAACTAAAAGTGCTGAAAAAAAACTCTACCAAAAGATTATTACAAAAAAAAATTGTGCTTAATAGAACCCCTTAACAGAGGAAGAAATTTATGTAACCAACAAAACCATAAATCCATCACTAAGTTACATACCAAAAACCTTCAAAAAAATAATCTAACCATAAAGAAAACAAACCGCATTAACCTTCCCAGCACAACGGCAATGTTGTGCTGAAGAGGTTAATCGCCAACAGCCAGGACCGATGTTCAGCATCCTTCAATATAATCTCTTCTTGTCCGGGCGAAACCTAACGAAATAGTCACAACAACTTTCAAAATTCAAAACGTAACCTAAACTGAACTGAAACCCTTCACCAAGATATAACTAAACATCTCAGATACAATTTATTGTCTCTGAGGAATACCGAAAAAAAAACTAAACATCCTAGACTGCTGTCTGAGGAAACGAAATCTATCTCGCCTAGGTCGAGATAATTAAACGGAACGAAGCAAAATTACTGTGCAACATAACATCGCATCCACACAAGTACCGAAACCCGTTCATGTTGAATGCGAAACACAGATGTACATAAACCTATACATAACTTGGTAAGGGACAAAATATTCATACCTATACTTGTGCATATATATTAAAGACTACTCCGGATGTTATAGAGTTAAGATTGAGCCGCCCTAAATTCATCAACGTTCACTTGCTTTCCATACATCACGCTTACAAAAGTAGTGCGACAATTATTTTTGTTCACCACCTCTAACAATTTGTGATTAAATATATCATAATATTTAACACTCGAATGCTAAGCTCCAATCTTAATTAGTGGCAACAGTTACAGACGACGGTTGCGATCCGTGGCAGCACGACGACGAGCCGGAGCAAGCCATCGTGCGTCCACCGACCACAGTCACCGTCCGAACTTCCAAATTCACCACTTACATGGCGTTTTAGTCAACAATGGCGGCGCGGCGAGCGATAACTAGTAAAGCGGGCCGCGCGTCCACTGGTCACCAAATGAGCCAAAAGCGGTAATTTACGCTTTTAGGTCTTTAATATGCCAAGAGCCTATCGGATGGCCGTCCATCCTTTCCAATTCATAAACTAAGGGAGACAAAACTTTCTTAATCCTACACTTTTCATACTTTGGCGCGAGCTTCGCCATCTTAAATTTCAAAGCATCGCTTTGTACGTAAGTGCGTTTCCACACAATATCTCCCACGGAAAATTTAGCTGAACGTCGCCTTAAATTGTAGTATTTTGCATTTGTGCCATGCGCTTTCAAAAGGTGAGACCTAACTTGTTCAAAAATACTTTTCAAACAGCCAAATTCGCCCGCATATTCTTCTCTAGGAATACCTACGGTATACTCCTGACCCGTATCTCGGTAGAACGAACCGTTTATGACTGGTTCCCTAGCGTGTACCAAAAAGAAAGGAGAGAACCCCGTGGACTCGTTAACTGCACTGTTTAACGCAAACTGAATACGGTGCAGTTGCTCATCCCATGTACGGTGGTTTTCTTCCACGTACGACGCTACGGCAGTCATAACCGTTTTGTTATGACGCTCAACCAAATTCACCTGTGGGGTATACCGTGGTCCATAATGAACCCTAGGAACATTGTATCGTTTCAAAAGCTGCCTGAATTCTGATCCAGTAAACTGAACCCCGTTATCGGCTATTACAGTTTCAGGAACCCCATGAGCCAAAATAACACCGTTTTCAAAGTGTCTTGCAACTAAGGCACTTGTTGCGCGGCGAAGCGGAAACAATAACGTGTACTTCGAAAAGCAGCATGTCACCACAAACAAAAACGTGTAACCCGACCGAGAACGCGGCAGTGGACCTACTAAGTCTATGGAGACTACCTGAAACGGTCTATGACATACTTTTGGCTGACCCATCAACCCGGGAGTTTGTCGCTGTGAATGCTTATAGGCGGAGCATACGTCACACGCCTTCACAAAGTCGACTACGTCCTTATGCATGCCAGGCCAAAAATATGTCAAAGATAACCGCCGATGTGTTTTAAATACACCGAGATGGGCGGCTGTAGACTCACAATGGTTCTCTGTTAAAACCTTAATTCGGTCACTCTTTGGCACTACCACTTTCCAGTCAAATTCACTGAGTAAGTTGTACTTACTCTTACAAAATCGGAGTAACTTTCCCTCCTTAATACAAAAATTCGGATAGTTAGCGGGGAAAGATTTACAACCGTTCATAATCTTCTCGTACCATTCGTCCTTTTCGACGTCATCGGTGTTCGAACCGTTCACGGCATCAACTTTCATGAGCCTAGACAACGCATCAGGTACCACATTGTCGGTGCCTTTCCTGTGCTCAATTTCAAAATCAAATTGAGACAGTCTACACCCCCAACGTGCTAAACGTCCTGATGGGTTCTCTAGGTTCATAAACCACTTAAGTGACGCGTGATCCGTAATCACCTTAAAATGACGCGATCCTAAATACGCCTGAAATTTCTCTACAGAGAACAAAACGGCTAAAGCCTCTCTCTCGGTCGCGCTGTAGTTTTGTTCATGTTTGTTTAAAGAACGACTAACATACGCGATGGGGTGTTCGTGTCCGTCGATAGTCTGACTAAGCATCCCACCCAGTCCATATGAAGAAGCATCGCAGTGCACCACGAAAGGCTTGTCGAAATTAGGCACTGCCAGAATAGGAGCCGAAACTAATGCGTTCTTCAATGACTTAAAGGCTTCTTCTGCTTCTTCAGACCACCGAAAGGCAGGAACATTCTTCCCTTTAGCCGTGAGTCTATTTAAAGGAGCGGCTATAGTCGAAAAGTTTCGAATAAATCGACGATACCATGAGCACGTCCCTAAAAATATCTTCACTTCCCGAGAAGTGGTCGGAATGGGAAAATTCAAAATGGCAGCGACCTTTTCAGGATCAGTGCGCAACCCGAACTCGTCTACGACGTAACCGAGGTATTTAAGCGACTGTCTGAAGAACTTGGACTTCGCAAAATTTATTGTTAAATTTGCCATTTTCAATTTTTCCAAAACACGATTCAAAAGTACTAAATGGGTCTGAAAATCCGATGAACAGATCACAATGTCATCGATGTAACAAAATACTAAACCGGTTTCGATGTCACTTGTCAAATTGTGATCGATCAGCCTATCCATGAGCCGCTGCTGTCTAGCAGGTGCTCCGCACAATCCGAATGGCATGACCTTGAATTTGAATAACCCGCGACCCGGTACGCAAAAACTAGTCTTTTCCTGTGAGCTATTTGCTAACGGAATTTGCCAAAATGAGGAACTTAAATCGATCGACGTCAGGTACTTCGCTTCCTTCAAGCTATCTAAGATTTGCGGAATGTACGGAATGGAATACGAATCCCCCTTCGTGACCGCATTTAACTTCCTACAATCTAAACAAAAACGCCAGTCTCCATTTGACTTACGCACTAGTAACGCAGGATTATTCCATGGACTTTCACAGGGAGTGACCACATCTAATTGTAGCATTTTATCGAGCTCAGCACTTAATACTGCTCGCTTTTCAGGTGAAAGCGGGTACTGCTTCACCTTCACAGGCGATGCGTCACCTGTCTCGATAACATGTTCAATCAGGCCGGTCCTACCTAACCCTACCTTTTCAAAAGAAATGTCCATAAATTTACCTACCACTGCGTCAGCCAGTTCCTTCTGGTTCGCGTTCAAATGCACGTATGACTGTATCGTGTGAACTTGTTCTGAATTTATACCGTTGCAATTCCTAAAATAAGTATTCGGTGTCACTATGTAGTCTATGTTGTCAAAAATTTCAGGCGCCAATCGAAATGATTTCCAAAAATCCACTCCTAAAATAACGTCCGAAACAATGTCGGGTATAACAAAAAATTTAATGACGTGAGTTACGTTATTAAATGTTAACGGAACAAAAATGTACCCTATTGTTTGAACTTCAACGCCTGTTGCAACATGACAAGATGTTGGTTGTGTTTTTTGTAAATTAAAACCGAATTTCACAAAATCTAAATGAGCATTGTTACCTAAAATCGAAATGGATGCTCCAGAATCCAATAATCCGTAAATTTCAAAATTATTAACTTTAAATTTTAAATATGGCCGAACATCATCTTTATTTGGTGCAAACAGAACCGTAGCGATCGAATTATAATTACAAAATTTCGAAATGGACTCACTATTAATATTTAAGTCGCTGCGGTTCGAACCTATTAGTTTTTTGTACGGAAGTGTGAACCAGGCTTTTTAGATGCATCTTTACTGCAATTCGGACAACTAGCAATCATGACATCTGTCATTCCGCAACCGAAACATCTGATTTGTTTGTTATGAGGTTTTGCTTTACAAAACCTAAAGTTATGTCGTGTTTTACCGCATTTGTAACAAACGGGTTCCCGCACCTGTGTGGATGGAACTTGCGCTTGCTTCGGAACGCTAAATGCACTCTCGCGTTGCTTCGGAATCGGAACATATGAACCTGCGCGCTGCGCACAAGCAAAACATGACGAGTTGCCTTCGGAACTCCTGGCAGTAGGAACTGAAACTGAGTTGGCTGGCTTTGCCTTGCCTTTGTATAAAAACTCGCTGCCAAGGATATTTGATGACGACTTTGACGGCGGTTCCGAAAACATCTCTGTCCGCTGTCGCGCTGCCTCAACTTTCCTACAATTTTCTTTCAAGTCCGCGACTGAGGTGATATTGACTAACGCTAACTGCTGTGATAAATTGGGCCGGATGTTATGCTGCAAAATCTCCAATTTAGCTTCCTCAGACAGCGGTACCTTGCGACGCGCAAACATGCAAGACATAACTGCAAAATAAATGTGAACTGGTTCATCTGCACCTTGTGTTCGTGACTGAATTTCACCTAACAACCTGTAGTCATAATCAACGGGATCAAACTCCCTCAATAATGTTGTTTTCAAATCACTCCAAGTCGAAACCTCCTGTTTTATACCTCGAAACCAAAATAATGCCTTGTCTGTAAACAACTGTGCCGCTGAATTGAACAACTTACAATCTGAAACGCCAAACGCCAATTTGAGTTCATCAATACGCTCTAAGAAAGATCTGACATCTGTGGTACCATTGAATCTTACACCCCACTTTGAAACATTTTTATCCCCGGAACACTCAACTTGATGGTCACTGTGTACTAACTGAACAAGTGGAGAGGCGATCTGATCATCCTGAACTACCTCAGAAGATGGTGCTGATACTTCAACAATAGCTAAAAGTGACTCCAGCTGTGACAAAAGGTCAGACTTAGTCTGAAGCTTGACCGGATCCAGCAGAGGTTGAACTCTCAATAACCGATGATATAAGTGATACCCCAGTGCTTTAGACCTATTTAATGAGTACCTATCCTGTGTTTTCAAGTACCTGTCGACAGTTGTACCTAAATCAACCAACTTATCTGAAATGGTTTTTAATTCTGAACTGGCCGGCAGATCTGTGTCTAAAATAGCTTCGGAAGGACATTCTAAACTCAACTTTCTAAGTTGTTTTCTTAATCCATCAACTGTACTCAATGGTGTTTCTGACCTAATCTGAACTTCATAAGTTAACTCATCCTTTAAAAGTGAATGAAACTGTATAGATCTTTCCATACTGAACTAAATTGTTGAACTGTATACTGAATTGAAATTAATGGCTTACAAAATTTGAAGTTACTTATGTATAAACTTAATTAATGTTTATTTATTTGTGTTATTATGTTAATATTAAAGAATTAATAACAATTAGCAACTGAGAACTGTTGTTTTACTTTTTAGAAATCAATTTTATATAAATATACACCGTGTAAGTATAAGTCCATAATAAAGATGAATAAACCAATCACTCAACTGAAAACTAGTGTTTTTACTTTAAATACCAATATTATTTTAAATTTACACTATCTTTAGTGTGTACAGACACTAATAGCAAAATGCTTGACTAAATTAGAGTTGCTTTATTACTTAATATTCTGCTTAAAAGGCAGAATTATTGAAATTTATATCATAAGACACTAAAGCATGAACCCATAAAAAAATGTTTTATAGATTCATAACAAAGGTCACAAAACTTAATTAATTAACACCTGTAATACTTTATTTTAAATTAGCCAGTTTTTTGTAAATATCAGTCTCATAAGTTTCATAAGATATCACATAATTTTGAAATAGTAATTGTTCAATTGTATAACGGTTTCCTTTCAAAGACAAGGACAAATAAAGCTCACAAAATGTACCTATAGCTAGGTTTTCTAAATGTCAAAGTACTAATGACCTGCCACGTTTCCACAACTGTCACTTTTGCAAAGAAAGTACCTAAAAGAAAGTTTTACTCAACTTTAAGGTTAACTTTGTTTCAACAACTCAAAATACAATGGAAAATAGCAAAAAATATCAAATTTGGATCTGAAACCAGTGGAAATAGACAGTGAAATGTGTAAACGTGCTATATCGTCAAGAACAAAGGTAAGATTCGGCTTCAACTTGGCAAAATATGTCTTAAAAATTTGGAACTTGGTGGCATTTGATTTTTACACAAAAATTAGCCAAATAATCACTCAAAGCACTCAAAATTAATCAAAACGGTTGGGCGCCATTGTCACGGGCGTTCCCCTGCCCGGAGGGAGGAACACCAGTTTCAAACGAAATATCAAAATACTGAAAAGATAGCCGGAGCTATCACAAAATCGAAATATTGTCTGGAGGCGTGCTTTGAATGTTTAGGGCTTAACTAAATGGAGGTAAAGGAAAAATGTTAGTATTAAGCACAATCTTTATTTCCTACCAAAATTTGACATATATACAGTAATGTAATTGTGGAACCTTAGCGTCTAAATGCCAGACAATTAAAGTAAATATATGTTTTAGCTCAGCCGCAAGCGGGTGTTTTGCTGAAGGCGGTTCTTATGATAGGTTCACAATTAACTATGTCTAAAGATGTTAGTCCCTACGTAAATCGAAATGCCATCAATTCCAATTCATGTCTAAATGACTTTAAATCCTAATTCCCTACTTTATTAATGTATGATTGTTTCACAGACCTGGCGCTGAAGTAAACCTTCCCGGCAAGCTGTCCGGCTGCAGACTGGAACAGGGCAGTGTGAGTCGAACACGAAGCTCGGGGGTCGACTCTATGCAAGCTCAGCTCTCAAGCCACACAGGAAGACGCGAAGATTATATTCAGGCGGCGCAAGCAGTGCAATCCCCAAATTACGAAACGTGGTAAAAGCTTGGTGCAGAAGGCATATGGAAAATCAAGGGTTGGCTTTACAAAATGGCGGCTGGGGAAATGACCAAGCCCGCAATTACGAAATACTCGAAATAAGCAACCCCTGACTTAACCCTACAAAACTAAATTCACAATGCAAAAGATCAGAAGGCCTAAGGCATAAAGAGATTACTAAACTGAAGATTAAATAGAGCTTAAGTGAAGCCTAACCAAATTTAATTAATTTAATGAAAAAAAAGAAAACCCATCCAGCTGGAAAGAACACATTGCTTCGATTAGATAGTGCACATTGCAAAATTTAAGCGATAGCGAAACAGACATGAGGAAAGGATTCTTACCGGAGACCATCCAGTAAATTAAATGGACTATCTCAGACGCCGGCTCTCCCTCCTTCCCATCAAGAAGAATCCTTCAAGAGCTGCAAATAAACCACGAGGTTAGAAACTATTCAACAAGGAGCCACATGAATTTACCAGGGGAATTTCTACTCACGATTTTCCTAACTCCTTCAAAATATATTTTAAATAGGCTGCTCCGACGCCACATGAGCCACTCAAGCTGTGCATCCAGGCGCGGACCTCCTTCTTGCACCCGATTAATAAAGCTTCTCTTGCGCACCATCATAGAGCCCTGGTTATATCGGAATGATTCCCAAAATGGCTGGAGGAAGTTGCGACAGAAGCACCCCGGAGCACCCTCAGATGAAGAAATTTCCCCCAAATTTATCCCCTGAAATTTATTCCGAAAATTGACTCCCTATGCTCTACTCTTGGATCCAAACTATAACCATGACCGAAGACAACTATCAAAGAAGATCTCTGCTCTGCTTTCCTGTACCTGAATGTGTGCAAAACCTTGTTAGAATAAGTACTTCCTGAAATATCTGAAATAAATGGTATGTATGAAAACGCAATGTTCATTTTATATCCCCATATTTAGGGGGAAAATCTGCGGCTGACAGTCCTAATTTTATTATCATATGATCTACCAATCATATGTAGCCGCGTACGTAAACACAGCTAATTAAGTTGCCAGTATTGAAAAACCCTACCGATGTTACCACAATAATCGAAACTTAAGCTGTTCAAGTCACTGGAGAAAACGTACCAAAAATACACAACGTTACAGCAGAACCCCGTCACATCGACAACCGTCCCCCATAAAAAAAAAAACCCAAACCCGGCCTTTTATTCCTGCTACAATAATTACCACAATATATTCTCCATGAAAACCTCCAGACGGATGGACGAATGCACAGACAGACGGAAGGACAACGGAGGTCCAGCAATACGTCCCTTTTGGTACCCTGTGGGTACAGAATTTTCCTCAATTTTAAAATGTTCAGTGATATACGGATTCACTTTGATTCTAAGCCATTTGGTTGGAACATAATTCCCAAGCATCAGCCATGGCTGTATGCATCTCAGTCAATCGATTTTTTTTTTTTTTTAAATCAACATCTACCCTTCAACGCAATTATGATTCAATAGAGAGGAATACCTCATTATATTTTTGGCTGAGCTTGCTTACTAACGTTTTCTTTTTTCTTTTTTTTTTCTGTGGAGCGCTCATTCTTCTATTAAAACTCATTTAACAACCCTTGTCATGGCTCATGTATCCTTTGCCGATTTAATTAACGAGTTTCCCTGCCTCTGGGATAAAACCGACATGCACTTCAGGGACGTTGTCATAAAGAAAAAATGCCGTCAATTGTTGCTATCTAAAGTCAACTTAACCACCAGTGAACCCGTTAATGAAACTGACATGAAGAGAAAAATAAAATCCTACTTACAAAATCGGCGCCGACACCTTTCTAAAACTAAGGTAAGGCTTACCTTTTTTTTTTTCACATACGCTTTGATCCCTTTCTTCCCAGATCTTTCCCAGATTTTTTTTTTTAGGAACTAGTAACTTCCCACCTGTTATCTGGTCTTGGAGGAAACCCTATGGCTGCTCCGGTAAGATGTTTATTCAGTTTCCCTTCATACTCCCTCAGAAAGCGCCCGCACTTCCTAATATACCACACACTCCCCTAGCTCGTTGCGGACTTTGTTTGTTTACTGTATAATTTAAATGATAGTATGATAACTTTATATTTGCCTTACAGCCTCCATCCGAATCCACTACCCAGTGTCATCTTCTGGACATATCCAACGTGAGTACTAAAATAAGATAACAACCAACAAAATTTGCCCCCCCCCCCCCCCTCCTTTTCATTAATCTCCAGTTGTTATTTTACAGAATTTAGCTGGTCTCACACCTACAATGGCAGCGTCACATAATCGTACTTTTGATGTAATGCCTATGACCCCGCTTGATTTCGTAAGTTTAGAATGAGTAAAATCAGAATCTATACAAACAATATGTCATTTCACATATTCAATAATTTATTCGAAATTTATTTGAATATTTTCCTGTGGTTTTTCAGGACACTGCTGTTCTCACTCCTGCTACGGCAGCGGTAGTTAAACGCCCTCCAGATGCGGTATTACCATCTCCGTTCAATTTCGTAAGTTTAAGTCAATTGGTGTTAATTGTCCCAAGATATTTATTAGATATTTATTTAATTTGAAAACTTTCCTTTTGTATTGCAGTCGGACATAGTGTCAGAACTTTTCATGGATCAGGATGTTTAACCCCGACGTTCGTGTAAGCTTCCATTATTTCCAGACTATTCTATTTTGTATTAAGTTCCATCTCTTGTGTCAGATATTTTTGTCGACACATTTCTTACCAAAGGTTCTTCAAAGAGGAAGAAAGCAGGAATCGATTGGTACCTGCATATGGATAGAACGGCTTTAACACCCTTTTTTTTCTTTCAGATCATGCTGTATCAAAATGTGGATCGTCTAATTATTTTTAGATTTAATAAATGAATCAATGGATCACTTAACCGTACTTGTTTTTTTTTTCATTTACCCTTTGCACGAACAAGGTTGCCAACACTTTATGTGCGCAGAGCACAGTTTCCACATTTTCTCACCAACCATTTTGGCACTGTGGACCGGAAGTGGTGTTCTCCCCCTCACCCATTTTTTTTTTTCCTAAATTGTGACATTGACTTATCCTTATCAAAGATCAAGGGGTTTTTTTTTTTTTAGAGAAGGCCGCCTCACACCCCTCCACCCATAAATATCTGTATAACTTCTTATAGATAACTAATAGTCTCGAACTGAAGCCAAAGAAGGTGCATGAATATTTATAGGTGAGCCTTCTCCCTTTGCCCAACTGATTCTATACAATGCAACTTGATCTTTATTAGTTGATGCTTTCGACAATAGATTATAATACAAGGCAAAGTTTTCTCGTAATTCTAAGATTGAGTAGCCTAAGAAATCTTTCTTTTTCTTTTAATTTACTAACAAACTTGGAAAAATAATCTTCTAAATTAAAACCAAATACACATTAACAATTCCTTATTTGTAATTCTTAAACTCTAGTGATCACAAAATAATTTATCAGCTATTTAACAACATATTTATACGAATTCTTACCCTAATCCTAAATTAACTTCATCTCCTAGTAGTATTGTCCCCAAATCAGCTTCAACCACAATAACTCTCAAATACTTATTTGTAATATCTCGATAAATGAATCGTGTTAAATTTACCCCGGATTTTATTGGTGACAGGTTCCACTAGGATGTAAACGTTTTGATATGGTATGGATGCTACAATATATGGTCCTTCATATAAAGGCGCGAATTTGCTTATTATTTTCTGACTTGCGTCTGATTTGTTTACTTTTCTGATCTTTACCAGATCTCCTATCTGAAACTGGATGAGTCGATATTTTTGGTTAAATTTTCCCCGGCGTAATCTACTTGCTTTGAGTAAATTCTCCTTAGCCATTTCCCTAATTTGTTCTAGACTCATGCGTTTACTCAAGCCCTTTATTGAATCGTCGAAGGTTAGCTTTGTAGATTCACCGTACATTACCTCGCAAGGCGTAAACCCAGAACTTTCATGAAACGTATTATTATAGAGAATCTCTAGTTTCGGTAACATTGTTACCCAGCCTTTATGATTATTTCTACAGTAGGTCCTAAACAGTCGTCCTAATTCTTTGTTAACTCTCTCAGTAATGTTAGGACGTGGGTTTCTAACAGTAGTATATATAACTTTGATACCCATTTGTTTCATGCTATCCTTCCATACTCTACTAGCGTATTGAGATCCATTGTCAGAAAGGATCGCCTTAGGTTTGATTATCTCACAGAACTTCTTAACTTTACCCAGGACTGACCTAGACGTCGCTTTTTTTAATTCATAGAACTTTACAAATTTACTGAAAGAATCTTGGATGACTAGAATGTAGCTCATCCCAAAAACTCCGGATGGCAGTGGTCCGTATAAATCCGTCATTACTATCTCGCCTATTTCGCTAGTAGTTATGGAACAACACGGCCCCACATATTTAACTGTATTACCTTTTGTGATTTGGCATTCATGACAAACTCTAATAATATTTTTCACTTGCTTAGTGATCCCCCTCCAGTAAAATCTGTCCCTAATATACCTAATTACTTTAAATGCTCCTTGATGGCCCATTTCGAAATGGACTTGTTTAATAACGTCTTCTCTTAAACATTCTGGCAAATACACAACCCTTTCCACAGCGCCACCCGGTGCGAAATATAAAATATCGTTCTCTATTGAACATCTCCTAACAATTACACCCAGTTTGGCAGTTCGTTCTCCTCCCTCTAGTATAGCTTCTCGGATCGTACTGGTCTCGATATCTTTTTTTTGTAGTTCTGGTATACGTTTTAATTTCTGAATTAACTCTTTGTTTACTCCTGTTTCAGTATAAAGGATTTCAGGTAACTTTCTTTTGTCCTCTTGTAACAACTCTCCCTTGGGCGGATATCTAGATAATATGTCTGCCACTGCATTATCCTTCCCTTTGATATGTTGTACCTCATAGTCAAATTGTTCTAAATAATTTACCCACCTAGTTATTTTTGCATTGTACAATCTCCAGTTTTTAACAAAACATAGAGCTTTATGATCGGTTTGTATAACCACTTTGGATCCTCTGAGGTAAGTTTCAAACTTTTCCAAACAGCAAATTACTGAATAGAATTCTTGTTCTGTTACCGTCCAATTTAATTGAGCACCTCTAAGAGCTTTGCTATGAAAACCAAGTATCCTCATATCCCCTTTATCTCCCAATTGATACAAAACCCCCGCTAAACCGACCCCTGAACTATCTGTCTGCAAATAGTAAGGCTTTTTAAAATCGGGGTGATGCAATTGAATCGTTTCAATGAAGACTGACTTTATCTTATCAAATGCCTGTTGTTCTATCAGTCCCCAATGCCAGCTCGTCTCCTTCTTCAAGAGATTGCACAATGTCTGAATATAAAGGCTATACTGTGGAATAAGCCTTCTGTAAAAGTTACATAAGCCTAAGAAAGCCCTAACCTGTTTCAGTTTTTTAGGTACTGGGAAATCTTGAATAGCTTTGACCTTTTCAGGATCAGTTCGGATTCCTTCTGTAGATATAATATATCCTAGCATTTTTACCTCCTTACAAAGGAACTCGCACTTTTTTAGGTTGCATGTTAGCCCTGCCTTCTTTAATTTTCCTAATACCGAATCAATGTGTTCCAAGTGTTGGTCTAGGTCCCCTGTTGTTATAATTGCCAAATCGTCTAGGTAATTAACACAATATTCCCGTACATCAACCCCCAGTATCATGTCTATAGCCCTACTAAAACTGCCAACTGATGTTTTGAGACCTTGTGGTAGCACATTATAAACGTATGATTTTCCGTTTAAGGTGAAGCCCGTGTATTTTCTACTGGCTTCCGAAATGGGTATTTGGAAATAGGCATTGTTGAGGTCTAATATGCTAATGAACTTTGCCCCATGAAAAGAGTTCATAACATCAATTTGCATCGGCGGTTTTTCGGTTTCTGCAACCATATATTTGTTAACTTCTCTGGCATCTAACAGAACTCTTATCGTTCCGTCCCTTTTTAACGTGAAAGTTAGTGGGCTACAATAGGGCGTTGACATTCTACTGATAATACCTTGCTCTTCCATTTCTTTTAACTTGTCTCCTATCCTATCTCTAAATGCATATGGTATAGTATAGGGTAAGTTTTTTTTATAATGGGTGCATGCTCTTCCATTATTATGTCGTGCTCATAGCATGTGGCCCTACCTAATTCCGTGGTAAACAAACTTTCGTATTTTTTTATTAGTACCTCTAATTTAGATTTTTCCCTATCATCTAGAGTCATTCCTAACTTAACCCCTGACGATTCCTTTAATAAATTATTTGCCAAATCATCATGGTCAACTGCGTTTTCCTCGATCTCGGGTTCATCTTTTTGCACAAAAAACTTGACTAAATCTTTTTCCCCATTCTGTTCAATTAATATCCCTTTAAAAGTTTTATCTAGTGAGATTAATAATTCTTTAGACTTTACCCAATCAAATCCTATTATTAAGGACCTTGATAACCCCGGTACTATCAATATTTCAGTGTCATTAACGAATCGCCCTACTTTTAATGGCAGAAGGACTAAACTTCGTATATCTGTACTCCTATGCCCTACTGCGGTTCGTATCTGGAAAGGTTTTACAGGGATCAAAGGAATATTTGTATATCTCTCCTTTATCGCGCCCCAGAATTCTTCGGATATACAAGTCAAGTCGCTACCGGTATCTAACAATCCTATTACATCAAAATCTAATATTTTGGCTTCTATTTCCGATCTATAATTAGGTTCCTTTTCCGCGCTTACTTTGTCTTCCTCGAATACTGATTTGGTGTAGAGCGGGTTATCCCTTTCTATTTGCACTTGTTCAACTTTCAATTTAAGGACATCCACTATTTGACTAGATAGGTGTAATTCTCTTATTTGTGCATTTTGGTACCCTAATCCTTCTGCCTTCTTCCGCTCTACGTTCCTAAGTGCAATTGGTATTCTCAAACCCCTATTATTTTTTCCCAACGTCTGCCCTGGCTCCCATCCCATTCTTGTCATCATTTTAATGACCTTGTCCCCTGTAGTTGAAGCTGATTCGGGAACAATACTCTCAGCTTCGTCTAGTTTAAACCATTTTCTACTTCGGGTTCACCGGACTCTGTGACTAAATTGATGGTTTGACCTTTAGTAGGTTCTTTATCCGAAGTGGGTATCGATTCGCCGGGTCTCCGCCAATTTCGATATGCTTTCTGATATTCTCCTTTCCTTCCTAGGTTCTTAGAATTGCTTGTTGCTGGATACACGTGTGGTTCCTGCTTCGCTATATTATCACTGTTTCTTAGAAATTCAGCGGTTCCTACGATTGTCTCTACTCTTAAGATTCCCCAGGCTTGTTGTATGTTCTTTGGATAATGCCTAATGATGTCAGCGACCAATTGCTTTTCCGGAATGTCGTACGTTAACATTTGAGATTTCCCTATTAGGCTTAGGAAATGGGTCAACATTGACGGGATCTGTTGTTTATTCCAACATCCATGAACCAAACTTCTCCTTAGATTATTTTGTTCATTTTCCCCCCAATACGTCGCGAGAAAATCGGTCTTGAAGTCCGCCACGTTCCTCCACCTGTTTTTATAGATCCTTGCCCAATCGCGTGCATCTCCTATCAAACATTCTTGGATTAAATCGAGCTCTTTACCCTCTTTGGAAGCTCGCTGCAGGTAGCTATCGAGATCCTCAATAAAAGTTACTGGGTGAATGTTTGTTTTATCCCCAAACTTCGGTTTTTCAATATTTACGTTTCGCACGTTATAAGTGACGTTCCTGTATTCGTCAGCTGTTAATCTGGCCTCTTGCCTGGTCACAGGTTCATCGGTTAAGTTCTCGACTGGTCTTTGCGCTTCTGTTACGCCCTCTACATGGTGCGTAACATCTCTGTTGACAGCTGTGGCGTTTTCTATATGTCCATTCGCTGCTTTAATTGATTTCATCTCATCGCTTAATTTATCTATTTTAGTAGTAATGGACCCAACGGTGCGATTTAACATAGCAAGTACACTTCCTACTCCTGTGGTCCTTTCCACCCTGCTCCTAGGTAAATACGTTACCCTTCTACGTCTTACAGGAGGATGCTCCTCCGCATCCTCCTCTTCTCGATTTACTGTTACTGTCTCGGCTTCATTCTCCACAGATATCGCGACAGACTCGTGATTAGTGCTACGCACAGGTTGCCTTCGCTTTAATATCGCCCTAGGTGGATTGTTAATCCTACGCCTTATAGGTGCCTGCTCTTCTAATAATCTGCTAGGTTCCTGACTCCGATACCGAACAGGCTGTTTACGCTTCCGATTAGGCCTGGGCCCTTCCATCTTCTCGAGGTCTATATCCTTCTCAGCTAGCTTATCCCACAGTGCTCCTTTTGTCGCTATCTGTAACGAAATTACCTTATTCCCTACATCACCTTAAGTAATCATATTGATAGATTACATTTTAAGGTATTTTAACTTTCCCTCAATGTCTCGTCATAACGACGTTTGGCTTTAGCCTAGTCTACACATTTTGTTCATAAATTGCCTACACGTATCGTTTCTACTAAACAACCGAACATACTACTACTTTTTTTTTTTTTTCAACTAAAGCTTAATAGGTGCTCATAAAATATAACCCTACCTTGTGCCGGCAGTCGCGCAAAATTTATTTCGAAACGGTTCGCGACTTAGGTACTAAAAATATTACTAGTTATACGATTCGATAGTTTTTGTATTTTTTATTTATTTATTTATACATCACAAGTAATTGCGAGGTCAAAGGTAAACTTTCCTACTTATCAAAAGATCTCAAACTCGGTAGGAGACTTGGCTCAAAGACTTAGTAACCAGGCTTAACTTAAAATAAGAATTTGAAAATTAAAATTAAATGTCATAGCAAACGTGGCTGTATGGTTAGAAATCCCTTTGCCTTTCTAGGAGAGCAAAAATAGAAAACCTATAATAAAATTGTCAAAAATGTCAAAATGACAAGCGTCCTAAACACAGGTTAGAGAGATATTATGTCCTAAACGCTTTGTTGATTTCGATTTCATTTGTTATTATTAGTTATCGCCATTAAAGAAGGTGAAGAAGTCATTATAGTATTTTATGCAACTGCTATATAATGAGAGGCCTTAATAGGATCACACGAGTGTTTTAAGGTCTAATTATATACAGTTGCATACATTACTTTATCTACACACATATCATAACTGCAAAAAACCGTAACAGCAAAAAACCAAAAACGAATGACAACTAATGGCCGCCATGTATATTAAAAAGGTACTCTGTGATTCGATCTATCCGTCAAGACGAACGTTTTTTTTAAACCATAGACGAACGAATATAGTCCCTATTGTCATATCACTCGAGATCAACTGTCGTGCGTTTAAATTAAAAAAAAACATACTGAGTTGACGTTTCGTATCGATAACTGTTTTAATATCTGTGGATACTAGAATAGAGACCAACTTGAATTTTGACAGCTGTTCCAAATTTAAATTCATAACGTCACGAGCATCACGAGATATCGGTAATGTGATGACCAATAAAGAACAGATTTACCTACTACCACAGACAAGATAATTCTTATAATAACATTGGTTGTAATAATGCTGGTCATTTCCTAGGGTTTTTGAACGCGTTATTTAGCCTTTATGATATGTGTGTAGATAAATTACTTTTACGATGTGCCGTAGCATAATCATGCCGTAATGCTATCTTTGTATATCCGAATACCTACTTACAACCACACACTGAAAATGGACGCGCTATAACAAGCCGCTTATGCAGTTTAATCATCATCAAACATGTACGGAATGGATACGTTAGGTATAAAACTCCGTGAGAAAACCAAAGTATCCCTACAAGTCTAGGTACCTTAATATTTGTAAGTATTTTATCATTCACTTATTTCTTAAGTATGCAATATCATTAGTGATTGTGAACTTTAACCTAAACTCACTAAATGTTGATAATGTAGCCTACTAAAAACTAAGTTAATCATGCTCCTTACTTGTTTCAGGAGTTTGAAGATAATAGTTGATTATTCTACCTAAAGACAAAGGAATGATTAAGATGCTATACTATTTCTACTGCAGTCACAAAAACTTTGCACAATCTAAAACCCGCTGCTACCATGTGATGTCAATAAAATAAAACGGAACCTAATAATTTATCAGTGATCACTACTAATGCTACCGAGATGTCCCTTCAATGCTATGGAAGAAGTTTGATGCTTTGCACTCGATGTTTTATATTACACTACGCATTAACCTAAAGTGATATGTCTAAAGTATTAGTGTTGCCTTCGGATTTTATGGCTATGAATGTTACTAATTTGATAGGCATAATTTGACATAGGTGCGCAACTCATACTTGCTATTCCATTACTTGACGAATGTAACCCGTTAATTAAAATTTATTAGTATCTTCGCTTCATACCTACTACTCCTTTTCTATATTGATTTGTGAAAACTATTCCTGTACATGAGCTAATGGAAAACCTTCTGCAATAAGTAATAAAAGTATTTTTTATACATGAGTATGGGGAGTGCGCAGCCAAGTATTTTCAACTTGGTTGAGACCTGTACTTTCTTGCTTAACTTACTGATTGGGGAAGTTATGTAATACCTTTCCTTTCTTTTGTTTAAATTGGTGAAATTAGCTTACTAAGGGTAATTTATACAATAAATGCTTTACCTTTTTTTTTTGTTTCCTTATTCATTCTAACTGAACCCTACAACATTGTATGTACATTGCTTGTGTATCTTATTATAATACTGACATGAAAGATACCAGGAACCTCTTGACAATAGTAACCATTGTGAGGAAACCTTGAACACATCGGTAGAGTAAACTATAATTATGAGCAAAGTACCATTTCACTCCGAGACCTCACAAGACTCTTCCAAGTCTAGTTTTCTGTTCCTACTTGAACTACTTTTATCAAAATAAAAGGTAAGTTTTCCTTTTCCTACTTATTATGCTCGGAGGTTTTTAATCATGCTCATCTTGAAATGAACCACTAGTCAGAATAACAACACCTACCTATTTGCAATTCTAAAACCTCCCATTGCTTACATCTCAAACTTTATCCTATGACTTATGTTATCACATATTGCACATATTGTAAAGAATATGTTGGTAACCTTTAGAATGGAACTTAGAATATCATAGTAGTCATTATAGTAGTCGTATAATACTTATCTTAAGATTCCCTAATTTTAAAATAAAGTATTATTCTGAAGTTACTAGTTTGATGAACAGACAGATCCAGCAACCTTAGGTATTCTTATTTTAAGTAAAATTGCAACCCCCCTTTTTCTCAATTTTACTTACCCTATTTTAATGAAACCGATAACAATTTACCAGTTTGACAAGCTAACAGAAACTTAAATTTTCATTCTACATAGCACTACATACATACAACCCCCCTTTTCTTCAATTTTACTTGTCCTATTCTGATGAAGTTAAATTTTATTCAATTTTAGATAATGCTAATGTACAATGAAGAGTTTAATTACTTACTTTTAAATTCCTAGCTAACTTAGTCTATTTGCTTAATTAAATCTTGAAACTTTCTACCAAGTTCACTAGGTGTTATACATATACCCATTCTGTGAATGTAATGTATTCTAGTTAATAGACACCACATACAATATACTTTTCTTCTTTCACTACAACTACTCCTGTACCAGTAGGCATATTCCCATTTTCTTGGTTTAGCTGACTTTTCACCAAACATATCTAAATAAGATTTACCTAGCCTTTTTAATTTGTTGATTAAGTAAATACTTTTTGTTAATAAACGGCTAGATAAAAGTTACCGAACGACCAACCAAATCATTGTCAGTCTAGTTTTGATATTGTCCCTGGGTCTTAGTTATACCTATCGTAATTCTACTCTTAGGCAATCGATTGATAAACATAAATAACTATACTAAGTAGGTAAACGCAATCGCTGGATGCGAGCAGCATAAGGCCGGTCGCTACAGCGATCCCTGAGAAAGCTCATGACCAGCAGCGGCGTCCCCTAACCGATATGATGATGATGATGATGAAGAAACACAATGAAGCATTTCCTACATAACTACACACCTAACATAATACAGCCTATTCTTTAATGCAATTAATTAATTAGCAGCTGTGCTTTGGAACTGATATAGAATCTGTGCATGTTGCTAAATTACAAAGCAACCCCCCGTTGATAAAACTTTATAACTGTTGCTTTGTCAAAACTGCGCCCCACTCGTCTAAACAAAATCTATTTCATAAAAATTGGCAAACATATAACTGCCCTGTTCATTAACATGATAATAGACTCCAAAGAACTGAACCTGAGAACGATCGGTATCTGTTGTTCAGTTCAGATTGATGCAACAAACAATACAATACCTACAACATACAAACATTACATTCTTACTTTCCTACAACCATTTTACTCCTACCTACAACTTTCTATGCATGAATAAAGGTCCCTACATAAAGTAAAGACTCCCTCAAACGACCAGATATACCGAGAAACCAAACGTTGTTGATACGTTTTCGTCAACTAAGACTTCAGCCACACGTACGAACATACCACCTATTTAACAAACGCTTGTTAAATTCGCATGCCTACTTATTAGACAAAACTAGACCATTAGATACGCAATTCGTTTGACAAACATGAATTTAAACGAAACAACTTGTCGAGTCCAACACACCAACCCGACAATCACGTCTGACCTTCGAGTTCAGTCGTCTGTACCGGCCCTTACAAAACATAAAATTAATTTTAAAGTTTGGTCAATTACCTATACATACTATAATTTCTATACACGAGACGTACTTCAATGAGTGAAATACTGTTGACAAATATTGAAAAATTGAAATACACTGATTTTGCTTACGTTCGTTTTAAATATGGAATGAAGCGTCTATACGCGGCTGATTGAATGAATGCTTATTCATTTACCCGCTATCTTATCTATGCCTTATTTGTATCTTGTTGATAGCCTACCTGCATTCAGTTTTTCTATGGAGAAAAATCTTATGAATGTAATTAATTATAGTGAAATTACTAACAGAAGTAAATACAGTGCTTTTCTGAAGCAAGGCTAAGAATGGAAGAAACATAGCTATAACATTGTGACAACTGATGTTAATTTTGTAGAACAAGAGTTCTGCTGCATAAAATGCTTGCTTCAGGTGACCCAAGCATGACCTACAAGATGACCCACGGATGTCCCAAGGAACTTTGCGCAAACAAGATGCCTATTAATTGCGATTGTAACGCAAAGGTCTACGCGGATCTCAGTGAAAATTTAAATTGAAGTGTTGCGTGACTCAATACAATTCCATAAATACCTGTGACGTGTCTAAACTTATAACGAAAATTGATTTCTGTGAAACGTTTAAAGAATAGTTTACTACTTTGAATTTACTCATTTCTCTCCCTAATATTCTACCTAGAAATACCATTTTCATGCACTCTCCATTTCACAAACAACAAATTGTGGCCGAATAAATCGACCACTAGATTAAATCAAACAAACTTAATAAAGCTATCCTAAATTAAAGAACACTAAATATCCTAGTCACGGCAACCCACATTGTACCTTCCCTATTAAATCATCTTTTTAAATATTCTTTTTATTTGTTTTTGATTTGTTTCGTTTGTAATTTCTTTTTTTTTTTTGGAATTAATTTTACTTATTGATTTATTGATTTTATATGGAGATTCTAATTGGGAGATTTTGTATGGAGGAGTTTGTTTGATTTAATCGCTTACAACTAATACTTAAAATTAACTGAAGATTTATTGAAGATTTGGCCAGTGATTCGTCTAGTGGTGATAACCCTTCGTTGTGATCCGCAAATAACCTCGGTTCTTTTAGTGCGTAAAAATGGTACCTATTAAGTTACAGATGAACATCCTACATATTAGAATATCCTATGACCTACCTATTTAAGTAACGTCTAAATATTGCTGAGGCTATTACGAGCGTGGAACGTGAAATAGATTCAATAATAACATGAGTCGATAGATACTTAAGTTAGAGGTTGAATTATAAAGATTATAGAAATAGGCTGATTAGATGTTTGATATCATAATAATGAATTCTAGTGATTTTATTAGCAAATATGTTTTTGTGGTAAAGGAAGTGCCCACTCCCCGCACCTTCCAGTGAGACCGTCACATTACTTCGTCTCTCCTCCACTTTTATTATTATTTAAAGAGAGAGAGAATTGGGTTCTGCCATATTTATGGAACAGTTTTATAACCCAGTATTGATTACAAAGTTATAGAATAATATTATTTCATAGAAATGCATAAAGCAAAAGTATTTCTTTCATAGATTTTATACTTGATTATTTCAAATAGGATAAAGTAATTTAGCTTCTCTCTCTGTAGTTTAGCAAATATTACCAGCACTTCATAAGGGAGTCTATTGAGAAGAAATGCCGCAAGAAACTCAATAGATTTGACTTTATCAATCTAAAGCAAGTATAATAAGAATCTTTGTTCTTATAGTGAATTAACATTATAATATCAAGTTCTAGGTTAAAGTCAATAGTATTATTGAAACAGTAAGTACGATGAAAGTAAGTATGCTGTTGATACTTCATTTGATTATAAGTACTTTATAATAAAGTTTAGTCCTGTAGACATTAAATAGTTTATGTTATTTAAACCATAATATTACTTTCACTAGGTAAAGTATAAGTTTTCTAGCCAAGGTAGGGTTTTCATCTACCAAAAACAGTATACATCAAGTCTATGTTTTCTATAGCTTGAACAAAGTCATATTTTGACTGTAGTGAAGGATATCTGATTGATTATGAATGTATTTGGTCAGACCTTAATATAGGACTCCCCTCCGTTTGGTAGTAGGAATACTAAGCTTGCTTTGCTTCGCTAGGAAAGAACAAATATATGGGATGGTTTTGTTTTATTTCTTAACAATTCCAACCAAATGTAGTATAAGGTATTTTTACTGTAAAATAGCACATTGTTCATGCTACAGAATCAACCAATAAAATCCCATCTTAGGCTAGAATTGCTCACACAAGATAAAATATATTATGGTAAATAGTTGAAGGTAATTATGGTAAGTAACTAGCTTCTGCCCGCGGCTTCGCCCGCGTGGCCTACAGAAAACAAATGACATCTAAATCCGAAAACCCCGAAACATCGTTATTTATTTATGATGAGCAGCTGCAATTCTAATCTTCAAGTTTATTTTTATTATTATTATTATAAGCTCACGCCTGTTTCCCTTTGGGGTAGGCAGAGACCACAGAACGTCATTTGCCCTGGTCTTGGCATATTCCCTCGCTCCCTCCACACACATTCCTCTCTTCATGCATGCTCGGCGGTTCCGTGTACTTCTGGTTTGACCTGTCTTCAGGATATCACAAATTTGGTTGACAAAAGTACGTCGAGGCCGCCCTCAACCAACTCGCCCAGTCACATCACCTTCATAAATTTGCTGACATAATTGCCTTTTATCCATTCGTTCAACATGCCCAAACCAACGTTACATTCGTTTCTCTATTCTAGTCTACTACATCTTCTTTCAGACCTTACCTCTCTCTCTTATAACACCATTTCTCACTCTCTCAGTCAGCTTGATCCCACTCATACTACGCAGAGAACGCATCTCTACGGCATTTCGGCATTCACGTTGCTGGATGCGACATTCTGGCTGCTCACAAAAGCACGCAGAGCTCCCAATTTTCCGCTTTCACTCTCCTTTTAATGTCTTCATCGTGCTTTCCATCCCTAGTAAACATACTACCTAGTACACAAATTCTTTAACTTGTTCAACTCTTTCATTACCAATCTTTATTACACATTCAGAAACCTCTTCATTCTTCTCTTACACCATTACTTTCGTTTTTGTAACATTAACTGTCATCCCTTAAAGTCTTCCAAGTTTATATCTTCGAAAAAGCCTCCATACCTCCATACAAAGTTTTAACCCCGTTTCTCCGTTTTAATTGTGAAAATCCAAATAAACACGGCGGTATTCATTTATGCTCAATAGTTCTAATTTTCAAGTTTCTACCTTTAAATAACGCCGATACCTCCATACAAACTGCCTCCTCCCCGTATTACCCCTTCAAATTAAAAATCTAAAATCTCTGAAATATCTCATTATTTATTTATAACTATCTCCTGCCCGCGGCTTCGCCCGCGTGGCCTACAGAAAACAAATGTCTTTTTTTTAAATCAAAAAACTTATAAGTGCTCTGACTCCCTCTCATATGTTCACCGCCCGTTTTGCCCCCTTCCAATGTAAAAAACCGATACCTCCCCTCCATACAAAGTTTCACCCCCGTTTCCCACCTTTAAAATTCGATAGTCATAAAACCCTGAAACACATAAGTATTTATTTATGATGAGTATCAAAAATTCAAAATTTCAAGTTCCTACTAAAAACCCGATATCTCCATCCATACAAACTTTTACTCCCCGTTTCCCCCTACAAATTTGAAAATCCAAAAACCCTGTGACGCGTCATTATTCATTTATGATAAGTAGCTGTATTTCAAAATTACAAGCTCCTATTAAAAAAAATCAATACGTCCTTACAAACTTTCACCGCTTCTCCCCCTTTAAATGTAAAAATGCAAAAATCCTGAAATACGTTATAATACTTATAGCTATTTATGATCAGTAGTTCTAATTCAAATTTTCATGTTTATAACTTCAATCAACAAAGACTTTCATACAAAGTTCAACCCCCACCCCCCCATTTCCCCCTAAAGATAAAAAATACCAAAAATGGTTTCTTAGCGGATGCTTACGTTATAAAATAAACCTATTTTCCATAGTTTCGGTTGGACGATGATCGCAAATCAGTCAGGACATGTTTGCGCGTGGCAGACAGACAGACAGACGGATAGACGGGTGGCAATAGAGGTTTAGTAATAACACGTTACCACGTACGTTATTATTACTTCAATACAAAAAAATCGTGAATGAACAACTTAAATACAAAATTTCATCCCCCTTTTCCCCCTTAAGGGTTGTAATTACAATAACACCCGATATACTCGTTGCGTTATAAGCCTAAATAATAAAATGTAGTGATTTTTGCTGTGAAAATGTAGGCCTTTCCATACACAGCTTTATCCCCCTTTTCACCCCTTCAGGGGTGGAATTATCAAAAACACTGAGACCCGTATAAATTAATTTTTTTACGTTAGCCTAACAACAAAATTTCAAGATCCTAACTTCAAAACTGACTGACTTTCATACAAACTTTCATCCCCTAATTTACCCCCTTAGGGGTGGAATTTCCAAAAATTCTTTCTTAGTGGATGCCTACACTATATAAAGTATCTATGTACAAAATTTCAAGTCTCTAGGTCCAGCGGTTTGGGCTGTGCGCTGATATATCAGTCAGTCAGTCAGTCAGTCAGTCAGTCAGTCAGTCAGTCAGTCAGTCAGTCAGTCAGGACTTTGAATTTTATATGTATAGATTAAAGTTAAGACCTGAAATAAATGTCCAAAAGAAATTAGGATTTCCATCCGCTTAATGACGAACCTACGCCCTATGCCTACACTTAGAGAAGGTTCCTATTTCCCTAAATTAAGCTAAGGTGTTAACAAATCTAGAGGACTGGCCTCACATTTAAATTTAGTGTGTGTGTGTAATGTTGTTTATTCTCAGTGCAATGAATAAACCCCTAACTCTAACCCATCCTCGATGCAAGGAATGGATTACTATCTATTCTAAAACCCTATAAGATGCGAGGTTCGGGACTACCTCTATAGACCTATACCTAAATCCCGGTGTTACGTCTGGGTTGGGCCCCCACACAACCGAGAGGGTTGGGAGAGAAGAAGGGCCCCTGGATACCCCTACACAAACGAGTGAATATATACATATATAGATCAGTACGGTCCACAGCAAGCTGGACCACATGAGAACCTCACTGTCTAGACATCCTCATGGTGGACCAACAAACCGTGTGTGGCGAGCTCACACAGGAGATTAAACATGATAATCAATAAAGTTTATCATGAATGAAAACCCATGCCCAAAAGAGGCCACATTTTGGGGCATCCAACCGTTTGGATTCTAAATCCAGAGGACTTCGTTGTCACCATGTTAGGTATCCGTCCAAAGGATCGCTCCGGTCGAGCCGTGAAGTTAACACTAATGCAACAGCAAAATGCAAGTTTCATCTTGCCAAGACATTTACTTTAACACTAATTGAAGTTAAATTCAAACAAGTGAAACAAATTGCCGAATTGCCGCTAACCAGTCTGAAACAAACACAAAGTGCCTTTGATTAAACAATTACGATTGCTAGAAGATAATTCTCACCAAAGATTTAGCGCACAACTGCTCAGCACGACGCGAAAATGGAAAAAGCCCAGCCACACGACTCTTTAGTACGTAAGTAACAGACCCCGCACGTCCTTTCGGCGTGAATACCAAACTATCAATGCCCAATCAATTTTCTTTACTCCCCCTTTTGAGGTCTATATATAGTCTCAGAAGAGCGTTTTAGCTTCATTGGCTACTTTAGCATCAGCGTTTCTACTACATTAGTGACATTAGTTTTGTTAGGCACTTTGGCCTCAGCGTTTTGGCTACTTTGACTTCCTTAGCGTCAGCGTTTTGGCTTCTCTAGCTACTTCAGGGACATTAGCGTCTGCGTTTTGGCTTCCTTAGCTACTTTAGGGACATTAGCGTCTGCGTTTTGGCCTCCTTAGCTACTTTAGGGACATTAGCGTCTGCGTTTTGGCTTCTTTAGCTTCTTTGACGTCAGCATTTTAGCTTCTTTAGCTACTTTAGGGACATTAACATCAGCGTTTTGGCTTCTTTAACTTCTTTAGCGTCAGCGTTTTGGCTTCTTTAACTTCTTTAGCGTCTGCGTTTTGGCTTCTTTAGCTACTTTAGCGTCTGCGTTTTGGCTTCTTTAACTTCTTTAGCGTCTGCGTTTTGGCTTCTTTAACTTCTTTAGCGTCAGCGTTTTGGCTTCTTTAACTTCTTTAGCGTCTGCGTTTTGGCTTCTTTAGCTACTTTAGGGACATTAGCGTCAGCGTTTTGGCTTCTTTAGCTACTTTGACGTCGGCGTTTTAGCTCCTTTGGCTTCTTTAACTTCTTTAGCGTCTGCGTTTTGGCTTCTTTAGCTACTTTAGCGTCTGCGTTTTGGCTTCTTTAGCTACTTTAGCGTCTGCGTTTTGGCTTCTTTAGCTACTTTAGCGTCTGCGTTTTGGCTTCTTTAGCTACTTTAGCGTCTGCGTTTTGGCTTCTTTAACTTTTTTAGCGTCAGCGTTTTGGCTTCTTAAGCTACTTTAGGGGCATTAGCGTCAGCGTTTTGGCTTCTTTAGCTACTTTGACGTCAGCGTTTTAGCTCCTTTGGCTTCTTTAGCTTCTTTAGCGTCTGCGTTTTGGCTTCTTTAGCTACTTTAGCGTCTGCGTTTTGGCTTCTTTAACTTCTTTAGCGTCTGCGTTTTGGCTTCTTTAGCTACTTTAGCGTCTGCGTTTTGGCTTCTTTAGCTACTTTAGGGACATTAGCGTCGTAGGCGCCAGCAAGTCTGACTCCTTATATGGTCATATTTTCAGGTTTGTTTACCTCCTTATATGGTCATGCCTACACAGACTTTTCTTTGTACTGAAATAATCGCGTCGAACTAATTGCCTACTGTTTCGTTTAGCCAAATAGTGACAAATTGTTATAGTTAAAAATAGCATTTAAGTAGCTAAATATCCTAAGATAGGTGCCCTATAGGTGCTTACTGTGCGAGTAGATCATATATCTATTAAAGATTTCCCTACAAAGGGGATTCTAAGTAGTATTACTGGTGCATATATTGTGGCGGGCCATATCTCAAGAGATAATATAATTGATTTATTAATACTTCAGTATAAAATATATTTGTGAACGTGACGGGCTGCTGAACCCATAGCCAGACCGTTACAGTCTCGTCTTATGAAGTCCACGCTCCGTCCTTCTCGCGCCCATATCCAAAACCCCGAAAGCTTTCAATTGGAACTCGCAAATCGCTTTGAGTCGCTAGACAGCTATGCATCGGTGGACGAGATCAATAACAGGTTAGTGGAAACTGTCCGTATGGTTGGCGCTAAGTTTTATAAGCCCAATCGTACCAATAGACCACAAAAACTCTCAGACCATACTCTCGACCTCATGGCTGAACGACGCTTGTTGCAACTGCAGTCCGCTCACAACGCGAAGTCATATAGGCAGCTCAATAGACGCATATCAAGTTCCATGCGGCACGACATCCGAACCTTTAATACAAATCGTATTAAAGAGACGATTGAGCGAAATAAAGGCTCCAAAGTGTTCGCAAAAGACTTGTCTATTGGGCAGAGCCAGCTGACGAAGCTGAAGAGGGAGGACGGTAGTATAGCGTCGACCAAAGCAGAGGTGCTGAGGGAGGTTGAGAGGTTCTATGGACAGTTATACACCTCGGTCTCAAAACCTGTTAGCAGCCTGGCCAAAGATCTAAGAGCCAAGCTGACCCGACACTATACCGAAGATATCCCGGACATCAGCCTGTACGAGATTAGGATGGCCCCGAAACAGCTTAAAAACAACAAGGCGCCGGGCGAAGACGGAATCACATCAGAGCTTCTGAAAGCGGGTGGAACACCGGTACTTAAAGTCCTTCAGAAGCTCTTTAATTCCGTGGTGCTCGGAGGTGCAACGCCAGAAGCATGGAACAGAGGCTTGGTGACGCTGTTCTTCAAGAAAGGGGACAACACTTTTCTGAAGAACTATAGACCCATCTCGCTTCTGAGCCATGTTTATAAGCTGTTTTCCAGTGTCATCACGAATCGTCTCGAACGCAGGTTTGATGACTTCCAGCCTCCCGAACAAGCCGGTTTCCGAAAAGGCTTTAGTACCATAGACCACATCCACACGCTGCGGCAAGTTATACAGAAGACCGAGGAGTATAACATGCCATTATGCTTAGCGTTTGTGGACTATGAGAAGGCCTTTGATTCGATCGAGACGTGGGCGGTGCTTGAGTCTCTCCAGCGATGCCGTATTGACTATCGGTATATCGAAGTGTAGAAGTGTTTGTACAATAATGCCACCATGTCGGTCCAAATACAAGACCAGAGGACGGAGGAAATTCCATTGCAAAGAGGTGTGAGACAGGGAGATGTTATCTCTCCGAAACTGTTCACCAACACAATGGAAGATGCCTTTAAGCTTCTGGAGTGGAAAGGATTCGGCATCAATATCAACGGCGAGTACATCACTCACCTTCGATTTGCCGACGATATAGTAGTCATGGCAGAATCGATGGAAGACCTTAGCACGATGCTCGAAGACCTCAATCGGGTTTCCCAACGGGTGGGCCTTAAGATGAACATGGACAAAACGAAAGTCATATCGAATGTCCATGTAGTGCCCACCCCAATAGCAGTAGGAAACTCAACTCTCAAAGTTGTTGACGAATACGTCTACCTAGGACAAACAGTCTAACTAGGCAGGTCCAACTTTGAGAAAGAGGTCAATCGTCGAATCCAACTCGGCTGGGCAGCGTTCGGGAAACTGCGAAATGTCTTCTTGTCCAATATACCTCAGTGTCTGAAATCGAGAGTGTATGATCAATGTGTGTTACCAGTGATGACTTATGGCACTGAAACGTGGCCGCTTACTATGGGCCTTATAAGAAAGCTCAAAGTCACGCAACGAGCTATGGAGAGGGCTATGCTTGGAGTTTCTCTGCGTGATCGAATCAGAAATGAGGAGATCCGCAGACGAACGAAAGTAACCGACATAGCCCAGCGGATTAGCAAGTTGAAGTGGCAGTGGGCAGGGCACATAGCACGGAGAATTGATGGCCGATGGGGTCGGAAAGTTCTCGAATGGCGGCCGCGTATTGGCAAGCGCAGCGTAGGACGACCAGCCACAAGATGGTCCGATGACCTCATACAGGTGGCAGGAAGGCGCTGGTTGCATGCTGCTTCCAACCGGCCACTTTGGAAATCCATGGAGGAGGCCTATGTCCAACAGTGGACTTCTTGTGGCTGAGATGATGATGATGATGATAACAGTCTTCAGTCCATGATACCCGAATCCAAGATTCTAAGTTTTCGTTGACATTGGATGTTTGCTGCTCAATGTTATATGTCTGCTCACTTTCATCCGATTTAGGAATGCCGCTACATCGTTCTCATCGAGCCATTCAACATCTTGGTGCTCTAAGTTTTGATTAATGCACATCAGTTCCAAATGTGTAAAAATGGTGGAGTGCAATATGTGTAAAAAAGTAAATAACTACTGCTGACGTAATCACCATCTAGACCCCCCCACCCCCCATGTCATCAAAAATAAGCACAGCAAAGACCCCCCGCCCCCCTATAGTGCTTACGTAATACTTGAACGCATCATTTAATAGGCATCTTGTTTGCGCATAGTTCCGTGGGACATCCGTGAGTCATCTTGTGGGTCATCCTTTGGTCACCTGAAGCAAGCATTTTATACAGCAGAAGCCTTGCTTCAGAAAAGCACGGTATTTTCTTCTGTTAGTAATTTCACTAAAATTAATTACATTCATAAGATTTTTCTCCATAGAAAAACTGAATGCAGGTAGGCAGGCTATCAACAAGATACAAATAAGGTTTCATAAGATAGCGGGTAAATGAATAATCATTCATTCAATCAGCCGCGTATAGAGGCTTCATTCCATATTTAAAACGAAAGTAAACAAAATCTAATGTATTTCAATTCTTCAATGTTTGCCGACAGTATTGCACTCATGGAAGTTCGTGTCGTATATAGAAATTATAGTATGTATCGGTATTTAAGCCAACTTAAAAATTAATTTTATGTTTTGCAAGGGCCGGTACAGACGACTGGACTAGACAGTAAAACGTGATAGTCGGGTCTTGCGTGTTCGATTCAACAAGTTGTTTAGTTTTATTCATGTTTGTCAAACAAATTGCGTATCTAATGGTCTAGTTTTATTTAATAAGTATGCGAACTTAACAAGCGTTTGTTAAGTAGGTAGTACGTTCGTTCATGTGGCTGAAGTCTTATTTGTCTAAAACGTATTGTAACGCCCCCCCCCCCCCCCCTCTAACTAACTAAGTAATTAATTATTTTACTATTTATTTGGACAAAAGGATGATTAAACTTAATGAATAAATTTTAACAATAATAAATACTAAGATGTGGACAGGTGATATGGCCAAGTGATCGTATAGTGTCCTACGTTGTGTCCTAAGTAATAACCCATGTCCTTTAAGTAAAGCAAAGAATAGTCCACCAACCACAACTACTTAATCTATTGCCTAACTAAGTACAGTCAACCAAGTAAAACCTAACCTATTCTGAACCTTTAAGATGTTAATATACAAAGCAAGTATATGTTAATTAATGATTAGAAATGATTATACACTATTGTTATAAATGACTTTAGGCTACTTTCACACAAGAAACAAGTGTGTCAACAAAGTTAAATCTCGAGAAGAAAATAGAATATATTTATTTTTCGGCAAGGCTAGGGCTCCTCCATCCGCCCAGAAGTTGCTACTTCCTGGTATTTACCATAGCAGTGGACCCCGTCCCAGACCGGTCAGTCCCCCTCCGATTTAGTCCTTTTAAGAGGAAATGTTCAGCTAAGGTCCTACATAGTCAGTCGGTAGTTATGTTATGCAATGGTCAAGAGGAAAGCAAAAATACCAGGCTTTGTATATTTTTTTAGAGTCTCAAGATTATTTTAGTATCTCTTGGAAGTTAGATAGGTAATTAGTAAAAGGTATGATTTTAATATCACTATATTTTTATATCTTAGTTCCTGGTTGCAGTCAATAATATTATTGAGCAGTAAGGATGATGAAAGTAAGTATGAAGTTGATACTCCAATTGTTCATAAGTCCTTTACAATAAAGTTTAGTCTGTCTGTCCTGTTGACATTAGATAATTTATGTTAACCAAATCATAGTCATAATATTACTTTTATTAAGTAAAATATAAGCTTTCTAGCCAAGGTAAGATTTTCATCTACTTATATCAGTATACATCAAATCTATGTTTTCTATAGCTTGAACCATGCTTGAACAAAGTCATATTTCGACTGTAGTGAAGAATATCTGATTGATAATGTATGTATTTGGTCAACCCTTAATATAGGACTCCCCTCCATTTGGTAGTAGGAATTCTAAGCTTGCTTTTGCTTCGCTAGGTTTGAACAAATATATTGGATGGTATTGTTTTATTTTTTTAACAATTCCAACCAAATGTAGTAATTAGGTATTTTTCCTATAAACCAGCACTTTGTTCATGCTACAGAACCTCACATTAAAATCCCGCCTTAGACTAGAGTTGCTCAAACAAGGTAAAATATATTACCTATGGTAAATAGTTAAAGACAATTTTGGTAAGTAATTAAAGTTAAGATCTGAAATAAATGTCTAAAAGAAATACCTTAGGATTTCCATCCGCTTAATGACGAACCTACGCCCTATGCCTACGCCTACACTTAGAGAAGGTTCCTATTTCCCTAAATTAAGCTAAGGTGTTAAAAGCAAAACTAGAAGTCTAGTTGTATTTACCATGAAATGTGTGGTGTGTAGTGTTGTTTATTCCCGGTTTAAGGAATAAACTCCTAACTCTAACCCATCCTCGGTGTAAAGAATGGATTACTAATCTGTTCTAAAGCCCTATACGATGCGAGGTTCGGGAAGACCTCTATAGACCTATACCTAAATCCCGGTGTTACGTCTGAGTTTGGCCCCCACACAGCCGTGAAGGCTGGGAGAGTAGAGAGGCCTAGGATACCCCTATACATCCGTGTGAATTTATACATATATAGATCGGAAGGGTCCACAGCACGCTGGACCACATGAGAACCTCACTGTCTAGACATCCTCATGGTGTACCAACATTACCGTGTGTGGCAAAACACAGGAAGTTAGACATGATAATTGTTAAGTTATCATGAATGAAAACCCATGCCCAAAAGAGGCGACATTTTGGGGCATCCTTCCGCAAGGATATTAATCCAGAGGACTTCGTTGTCACCATGTTAGGTATCCATCCAAAGGACAGCTACGGGCGAGCCAAGAAGTTACACCAAAACCACAACGGCAAAATGCAAAGTTCATTTTGCTAAGACATTTACTTCTAACACAAATTGAAGTTAAATTTCAAATTGATGACATAAACTGCTGGATTGCCGCTAACCAGTAGAGAATAGTAGATCTTGTGAAAACAAAGAATAGGTGAGTGTAGCTCAAGTAGCACGCTAGCGTTCACCGCGGAAACAAACGCATCCGTCCCTCTCACACACGTCCATTTGATAGAAAGGGACTTATGCTCCATGACAGCGATAAAAGCCAGCGCGCTAAGCCCCAAGGATTTATAGACGCGTAGCGCTGGGTTTTGAGGTTTCAAAAATACTAATGTTAGTTTTTTTTCGTATATAGTTTCTTGACCATTTACTTAACCTAACACATGAGTTTGTGTCAGTTTAGGGTTGTGCATAAGTAGTAATTCAGGTTTTTGTCTTTTCTAACAATATCGGATGAAAAGAAAATTAGAGATGAAAATTTTACTTTCATGATGATGACGAAGTTGTAACCGACGTACATGAGCCTTTTGTGTCATCTCTGTCGATGGAAATACAGTTATTTAGTCACTACCTAAGATGTCGCCTTAGTAGCTCTAAAAGAATATTACAATTGGTCAAATAAGTGTTAGATGTTTTAGGTCAATGATATCTGTTGTACAAAGTATTCTGTGTCGAATTCATCCATGGTATTTCTAGCTACTTTTTTTTTTTGTAAAACAACCTGTAAAAGTCACAAAAGAAAATTCAAGTTATTAGAGTTTATGTCTTTATTATTATTACGGTGTAACGAAACACTATTCACAATTTGTGTCGATTTTATTCATGAAATCTTATTTTTAAGATACAGTTGAAAGACGAAAACTTTTTAGCGCGAAGGACAGAGAAAGCATTCACGCGCGGGGAACGGGGGGCGGGGCGCGGCGAGGCCGCGTGCCTGCTGTTTGTTTACATTCGATTGCGAGTTGCGACAAGTGCGAAGTGCAATGTGGCCGCGTTGCGAATTAAATATGAAGCTGTGAAATACTAAAATGGAAGTTGAAAGTAATAAATGTGTTGTATGTGGGCTCATACTGGACGTAAATATTGTGATCGTTAAAGAAAAAGGAATATTAAAGTTCATTGAATCGAGCGTTGCTAGGGATGACGGAAAAGTAGACTGTTTTAAGGACCGTGCCGAAATTTTAACTAAGTTCGCTTTACAAATGAGACTGATTAACGACACTTTATACTAAATAATTAAAAATTAAAGTATTAGGTTACAAATAATATTATTACAAATTGTTACAAGTACAAGGTATTACAAATAATAATCTCCTAAGGCTGATACCAATTTGTACCTATCTATCATAGGTATCTTATTTAAATATTGAGTTGTTTGTTTTTAATAAATCTATTAAAGCTGGTAAAAAATTGTTCATTAGTAGTTAAGAATATGAAAATGATTGTAATGTCAAATTTAATGGCATAAATAGTGAAGATATTAAAATATGTGATACACGACAAATTAAGATTATGTATGATTATGTAAATATTAATAGTTTATGAAAATGCCCTAAAACTTTATAGGTTTTAAAATAATGGTATACTGTGATTTAGTTCTTAAATTTTGTTTGACATTGTCATAGATAGTATATGATTGTTTTGTGAAATTGAAAAGTAGTGTTCAAGACTAAAAGTGATTTTAGAAGAAATTATTAGCAATGACGGCCTCTAATTTTTATGATCATTACCGACAAGTATGAACACAAAGAATAAGTGTATCAATGTCTGACTTTCAAAATTCAGAAAAAAAATGGGAATGAAAGTGATCCCATAAAAACTACAATTATGACAATTAACAATTATTACGGCGACGGCGACGGTGGTAAAATTATGTTATGTGTAAAAGAATTGAAGTGTTTGTAACACGGACCTAAAAAAAGATTTCTTATGTAACAAAAAAATTAAAACTTTTAAGGCTTACGATTATTTTGTGCTTTATATATTATTATAAATATAAAAATACTGCATTATGATCCACAAATTGTTTTTACCTCTTACCACTGTTAATACCTTGAAAACAACGATTGGCATATTTAGTAAGTACAAGCCTTTGTTCCCAACGAGTCACAACCTCAACTGTCACACTGTGACTCGATGGAAGTATTTTTGCTAAAAAAATCCCAACCAGTCACACTGTTACTAGATGGGACAGTATTTGATATTTAGTCTTTTTGTATTTTTTTTATACATTCAAATTAAATTTAAAATGCTACAAATAAAAATTAGGGTAATGGCAGGATACCCTAACTTTTCTTTGTGTTGACATTAATTATATATAGCATTTTAAATTTAATTTGAAAAGAGTATTCCCAACGAGTCACAATGGGTGTGACTCGTTGGGAATGAATATTAAATACTGTCCCATCTAGTAACAGTGAGTCAGGTTGGGATTATTTTAGTAAAAATATGCCCAACGAGTCACAGTGTGACAGTTGAGAGTGTGACTCGACGTGAACAAACCAACATATCAAAAAGCGGTATAAGTAAAAAACAACCAAAAAAACTGAAGAGCAGAGAATAACATATTAATAAAACGGATTACTCACGTTTCTTTGCGTCGAGAGAGAATCTCGACGCAAAAATACGTGAGTGATCCGTTTCATTAATATGTCCGAGTCTCACGGTAGTTTTATGTTAAAAAAAGCAAAGAATAATCCGTTACATACATCTTCATCCGATTTCCGATTCTATCATGAAATTGTTTGAATAAACTTTTATTGCCAGATCGTTAATCGGATATAGATGTACTTGACAGACTATTGTTTGCTTTTTAGTTGTTTTTGAAGTCAGTTTTTTATTGTAATCGAAATTAATTTTTTTTTAATTTTTTTCGATTTTTCTTTATGTATTTTTTTTACATTCAAATCAAATTTTAAATGCTATATAATGAATGACAACACAAAGAAAAATTAGGATAATAGCAGGACCACATTACCGCTGCCATACCCTGCGAATTTTTTAATGTGTTTCGTCTTTACGGTCATTACATTATTGATTTTTTTTTTCTTTGGGAAAACTACCCTCGATGTCTTCTATGAGAAACTTAATCAAGTTATCTTATTCAACTTGGTCGTTTATTTATTAATGTGGCGGAAACTGGAATACGCAAGGCACAGAAAGCTGATGTTGCAGGTTCGAATCCTGCCATTATCCTAATTTTTCTTTGTATTGTCATTCATTATTTAGCATTTTAAATTTAATTTCAGTTTTTTTTTTTTCGCTTTTTAGTGGGTCGGATTATTTATCTAAGTTACAATTTAATGTAAATTGCTCACCACCTTTTACAAAATATTGCTTTTCCCAATGCTGGGGCGATAATTGTTGAGGAGTTCTCCTGGTACTTCAACATCAGCTCCACTTTACCATATGCCTTGCAACGAGCTTAAACTGCTAAGCAACTATATTTAAAAAACCGTATCGCCACCTGTGAAATACTTATTATTGAGTAGTTCCGGTGACCGTCTGTAGTCTTTATCGTCAATTCCACTTCACCAAATGGTGTTTTCTGAGAGCAAAAGCACAAATTACTATCTAAAATATCCAAATCGCTATAGGTGTGCATATCATTTTAGAAGAGTTCCCTCGATTCCCCCAAGATCCCATCATCAGATCCAAACTTGGTGGCAGTGAGACCAATTTGGAAGTATACCCTTTCAAATAAAGAAAGAATTTGTCAAATCGGTCCAGCCGTTTTCGAGTAATCCGTGAACATACATAAACTTCCTCCTTTTTTTGAAGTCGGTTAAAAAGGGAATGTAATTCAGCACATTACATTATCGCTTCGCGAAGAAATCATGCAAACCCGAACGAAGGCGCCGCGCGTGTTCGTTTGTAAATAGTAAGTATAGTACCCGATCGGTACGGACCGAATGTCGCGCCGCCCGCGCCCCGCTGCCGGTTGCCGCCACCTCTCGCTCGCTCCTACTCGCTTCGACCGCTGACTTTTTTGTTATTATTTTCATTAATATATCATGCAAGAAAATGACACAAATTCACAGTGTCCATCTTTTATGCATTTATGATATTGGATATGTAAACTCTAATAATTGTAATATTCTTTTTAAGTATTTATAGCTTGGAGAAGCAAAAAAATTTGAAATATTAAAAGTTCGTGTTTTAATTTGGCACAAATTTATCTAATAGAGATATTTAAGTGATCTGAGGTATATGGTACCAGTTTTTGGAATTGTAATTTTTTTTTGTCGAAGTTTTTAATGTACTGACCCCAAGTCAGTTTTCGCTGGACGAAGATGACACAAACTAGGTTTGTACACTAGACAGGCTATTTAAAATACAAAACCATTAAATCTTTGAACTCTAAATCAATTTTGTCAGTTTTGATTTGAATTGTGTATATCCACTACAAATAATCAAATTTCTAAAACTGCACAACCGGGATGTGACACAAAAACGCAAATATATTTTGTTTATATGCAAATGTATCCACAGACAAGATTTTATCAAACATTAGAATTCTTGAAGGTTTTGCCCTCAAAATAATTCAGCGCTACGGGTCTATTAGTTCCTGAACACAAAGCTCGATACTATCACTTGATAATCACTGAATTTAAATTAATTAATTATAGTAAATATTTAAACTAATTATTAAACCGGACACAATTTGAATATTTAAACCAACTAATTACATAGGTAGTAAAAAAAATACAAAGTAACTGTACACGCTTAACACGAGATCGAAAGAGAAAATCAATAGAAAGAACCGAATGAATCGAAATGAACCAAAAGAATAATCCCTTCCCCTAATGTTCCCATCCTATTTATAGCTTTTTCGTGCGTCTCCTGCGTCATCGGCTTCTTCTGCCTCATCTGCGACATCTGCATCATCTGCTTCATGTTATTCTACTTTCGACCTTACTACTAAGTAATAGAGTCCATTAGGACCAGTAAGATTGGTTTATATGACGTTTTAATATTTGATGCTATCCAAAATGGCGCGTGGATCACCTTAGCTTACTAATAGAGTGCAAGTGACTTTGATTGTTCTGTGATAAAGTTCAATTTCTTTTGGTGAAATCAAAAATTATTCTTTTTGTCGATATTGTTTTGCTAGACGAGCGGCACCAAGGTACACGCATTAAAATTAGTTTGTTTACATTTTAAATAGAGTATTTGCATGATAATTAATTGTGAATATACGCTGATTGAATTTGAATAAAATTCGGTAGGTAAATAGATAATGTTTAGAACTATTAAACAGAATGTTTCCTGTTGCAATAATTTTCCGCTGAAATGTTTTTTTTTTCTATTTCTTTATTTAATGATTTGAATTTAATAAACCTATTAAGTATTTAATAACGGTATGAACGTAGCATATATTTGTGAATGAGACAGATCGATGACTACGGTCTGTCACAGCATCAGTAGTAGGGATTCGCCGGTTCTTGATCACTTTTTTGTCGCTCAAAATAGCGGCTTGGGCGGGGTCTCATCACGCTCCGTCCACTCTTTCTGGTATATATGTACTTCCATTGCTACATAATAGCAATATTTTATCACACCTAAATTTCACCTTATTTTTTAATTGCGGGTTTTCATTGAACGCGTCAAGGAAAGTGTCAACGCTATCATATGTAGTAGCGGGTATGTGAGTTTTTATATCTATGATTTTGTCAAACTTGTCATTAGGTAATCGTACTTTCTTTTTTATATAGATGATATTTTCTTGATCTTGAACATTGTACATGGAACGTGGATATTGAAATTCCACTAAACCAACGACCCATTCTCCTTCTAATTTAACGGTCTTAGGTAGTTTGGTCATAAAATGTGCTGTTGTATTATCAGTATGATAAGCCGTCGAGCTATTGCTTAGCAAAGTTATATAAAAACTTCCTTCACTCATATTTTTTCTAAGTTTGATGCAAGAATCCAAGAATTAAATTTACTCGGATAACCTTGCCACTTCACTAACACTTCCTTTCTGCCACCAACACGACGAGAGCGTATTATTTTATCAATTTTATACTTCATGGAGGGGTGATAAGTTGTTTTTTGTAATTCTTTAGAATAAAATGTACCTACGATTGGTTCACCATCCAAGTCCTTTAAGGTATAAACAAGTCTCGGAGATCGTCTAATGATTGCATCAATTATAAAAATTTCATCACTCCAATTAGTTTCATAACTCTTTTGAAATATGTGTTTATATTTAGTTATTCGAACATGATCACCTACATTCAGTTGTGTGGTTTCTAATGAAATTTGATTGTCTTTTTTTCTATCATATAAGTTACACCAAACAGTCATGATATTATTAAAATTAACATCAATTGGTCGCATTTTGATACTAGAATGATAACTATGGTTATAAGAGAGAAGAAGATCTTGTAATATATTAGTGTAGTTGTAAGTATTTCTATGAGTAAAATAACGCCACATTTTCATTTTAAGAGTTCTTTGAAACCTTTCAACTATACTTGCTTTAATGTCTGGATTATTAGTGGTGTAATAATTAATGTTTTTGCTTTTAAAGTAGTCTCTTACCACCTTTGAAACAAATTCTGTGCCTTTATGGGATTGGATGTGACGAGGGGTAGATTTGGCTTCTGCAAATATGCTTTCAAAACATTGTTTAACTGTTTCTGAATCCTTCTTTTTCATGGCTCTTGCAAAAGCATATTTACTAAAAACATCAATGACACAAAGAATATATTTATATCCATCATTATATTGACTATAAGTACGCATATCAATGAGATCAGCCTGCCAGAGTTCATTATAATTAGATAGGATGTATCGATTCCTAGTAAATCGTCGGTGGACAGGTTTATGTAAAGTATACGTTTCCTGAGAGTGTAACCATTTTTTTACTTCCTCCTTGCTCATATTACCTTTCATTTCCTTCGCTAACTTATCTATACTACTGTAACCAGCTGGGTTGGACACATCGTAGTAAATCTTATTTATATCTAATAGGGGGTCCATTTTTCCCAATCTAATTTCTTTTTGGTCGACTCAATTGTTTTAGCAGAAATAGGTGTAGATGCGTTTTTTACTTTAAATGATGAATCCCTTGTATTTTTAGAAGATGATGATGATGCGCGAAACTCGTTGGTGTAATCTCTCTTCATATACTCCAAGTTAGCAGGATTACCAATACAAAATGTAGGAACTCTTATATCTTTTAAAACCAATGCAAATTCTTCCCAACCTATTGGTTTTGCGCGTTTTAGAGGTCTTGTTACATCGTTTATCCGATCGACAATATTGCTATTTGGGATCACTCGATTGTTTAACACAACTTCCCCTCCTGTCTTCCACCAATTTTTTTTTTTATTAAGGATAATAATGTCCATTAAAGTTTGGGTTTTCGATCGATAAGATTTCGGTATTCCTTGTACGATATGAGATGGAGTTAATTCCACAGGATAATATTGATTCGTTTTATCAAGTGGTGGTGTAGCAGGAACATCATCTTCCAGCAAAGTTGGGCTTGCGACTGAGTCATTATTTGCATTTTCCTGCTTTTTTAACTTTGAATCTAAGTCACTGTTGAGGTTGTTTAAGTGATCAACTCCTTCCATTACTATTGGTATTTTGAAAGGCTTTCGATCTGCTTCGGCAAAATGTAAAAATCGCCGCAGTGCTTGGGAATATAATGCCCATTTTTCACGATCATCCATTTTACTTTTCAATATTTTTTTCATCTCTCCATCCAGACGAGACGATGAGTTCTCTGATAGCTCATTATTTTTAAGTCTTTCAATAAAATCTTGTTCTACCAAAAGCATTTTTTTTGTGTTCTCCATTTTGGTTATAAAGAGTTTATTAAAGCACTTAAAACTGCACCTAAAATAACAGGTAGAAATGCACCACCCTTTTGAATGATGATAGTTTTTCTTAGTTTTTGTTTTCCCTTTGAAACTAGCTTGCGTAATATGTTCTTGTGTTTATTTAATTTAGATTTTTCTTTTTTTCTAATGGAATTTTTCCTTTTAGCACGTTATAAATACACTCGCAAATAATATTGATTTCATCATCATCACAAGCTTTGAGTAAAGCCGTGCGATATTTTGGTTTAAGTACTTGCAACGCTTCAAGTAAGTGTTTATATGTGCTCACACTCGAGTGCATCATTTAGAACTGACTAAAACTTGTTGATTCCTGTTATATTTAAATCCTTTTTTAGGAATGTAAACTGTGCAATATTTATCGAACGGAAATATTTTAGTTTTGAAACGACATAAGTCATCTGTATTTTGTTTCAGATCAATCATGAGATATCCATGGGCATCCTTAGTAGCATCTTTATAGGCTTCATCCGCGAATTTTGAATTTTCAGGATAAACTTGTCGCGACAAGTATCGTATTTGAGTTTTATCTCTAGGATTTTTAAAATATACAATGTAACTTGTGTTTAGCGATATGTCACGTTGACCTCGTCCTTGGTGAAATATATTTTGTGTAATATAAAACACGCTTAAGTTTCTGTGATGACTACCCTTCGTGAAAATATCAACGATCCGTCCATCTGACTCCCTCATCAAATCATCGATAATAAGAAGTTTAGGTTGCTTCCCATCAAACATGTTAATATCAGGTATTCCTTGACTATAATTAACATTTTCCAGATTGTACAAAGGTTGCATTTCATCATAACACCAAATAACTTCCGAAAAATTTACATCGCATAGTACTTTGCAATCATTTAAAAAGTTTGTGACAAATTTTGATTTTCCACACCCACTGGGACCAGCAACAATGGCCGTAAAAGGGTGACAAAAGTGAATCATTATATAGATCTGTTATACGTGTTGAATCTAAAAGTACTAAAACACTAATGATTTTTTTTAAAGTCCAAACAAGGTTATATAGTTTTGTCACACCTGAATAAATTTTTAAATTAAAACACATGAAATTTATCTAAACACTTTATTTAATTAAAAAAAAAGAGTTAACTACATCTTTCTGTAATCTTATAACTAGTCCATGCATAATACTACAAATAAAAAACTTAAATTTATAAAAAATGTCTAAAAACATTCTGAAATTTTATAATTATACATAAATTACAACTTTCTATTATCTTATTACCAGTCCATACTCAATAATTACAAAAAAATGTTACAAATTTAGGAACAGTCTTGCGTACAGAAAAGTAATATTAACACTGAATGTCCTTTATTCTGTAGTGGCCCCAAGCAAGCGTGTCAGTGGAATTTTCTAATAAATATCATTTTGTATCACTGTGTGATAAAGATATTTTGTTTATTTTTTGTGTAAATATAACATGTTTTATAGACCTGAACCGCATCATTTCACGCAACAAATTATCTTTTTTGAACAAACATGTTTTGTAATTGTCAATGTTAAATTTTTTAGTAATACATTTATTAACTCCTTTTGCTTTTGCTATAAATTCGTTTTGTACATCCATTGCATACATTTTTGATCGAAGGCCAATAAACTCTTTAAAAATTTTACCATTATTTTCATCTTTAAAAAAACCCAATTGCTTTTTATTTACTAATGGCAAACCGTATTGATTGTCAGGAGGATAATCAGAAGTATCAAAGTAAGATTCTAGATCTATTAGTATATCAGCGTAAAAGTTATTCGTAAATATTTGATATACCAAACTGTCCGTGTCCGTGTAAAGCAATTTCAGTTTATCTGGATATTTGGTTTTCATGAAGTCATAGTGAAATTCATACATTAAAGTCTCTGACAAATCTAATATACAAAATACTAAATAAATAGGTTTGTTGTACAAGACTTTTGTTTTTTTCAACTGTACTGCAACCAAATTCTCCGAAAATATAGAAAGGCTGCGAAATTCAGGTCTTGCTATTAAAGATTGAACTCCTTGAGTTTTGAGTTTTTCCGTGGTTATGCCAGTGGTTAAGTAATTTAACATTCACTCTTTTATTTATATTTTCCATAGTTTTACCGAAAACAGAATTGTTCATGAGTTTGAAGAAGTCTTTTTCAAATTCTGATCTGGCCAACGAACGCATGTGGGTATTTAAATAGTAGTAGGGATTCGCCGGTTCTGTATCACTTTTTTGTCGCTCAAAATGGCGGTTTAGGGGGCAAAGAAATCTAAAAAAAAAAAAAAAAGGTCAACACCCCATTTAAAGCGATTGGACGGGGTCTCATCACGCTCCGCCCACTCCTTCACGTATATATGTACTTCCATTGCAACATAATACCAACACTTAATCACATACTCATAAAAGGATACACCCTTTCCTTTGTTATGGACCCACCCTTTGTTAGGTTCAGCTTTTTACCTGCGCCCACTTGGGAATTCGGTGCCGTCGTTTTTTTTTTCCCTGGGTACCTGATCGCCCGCCACGCTCCGTACAAATAAATTACCATGTCTTTTCGTAAGTCCACTTTCAATTAATTATTCTATTAGCAAATAAATATCCTATCGCATTATTCGCAGTACACTTTTATTCGTAACTCATAACTTTTAGGATTATCATAAATCTAACCTAACCTAACCTACATTTTGGAGAAATTCAAACCTAACCTCCTAACCTAACCTACGTTTTGGAGAAATTCGTAAGCCCTAACTTTCAGGACTATCTTAAATCTTACCTTACCTACGTTTTGGAGAATATTGTCACGCTATATGGTACTTGGTTTGTACTTTTGATTCGTAACTCGATGTTTCGTAGACATACCTTTTGACATATTCTTATTTTGCAAACTACTTATTTTATTCTGCAGCCATAACTTTTAGGACTATCATAAATCTAACCTAACCTAACCGACGTTTTGGAGAACATTGTTACGCTAAATAGTAAATGGTTTCAGTTAAAAACAAGAATTTTGTTGCTTTATTGCTTTTTACTTCTAATCTTACTAAGTACTCCTTAGAAATACTAGTTTTAACGTGTTTGTTACGCAATTCGATTATTTAAATACTAGTCAAAACTTGTAGGAGTGCCCTATGTATAAAGGATATGAAGAACGCGGCCTTGAGTTTCGCTTACACAGTAGGTACTATTCTACATTTTGTGGACATATTATATAGCTTAAGTTTATGTTATGAATATATATATATATAGATAGAGAGTTTACATAATACAGTAAACGGTTTCAGTAGTTTTATTGTTTTCTTTGTATCAAACGCACCACGCTCTTTTATTATTCAATTACTTAACATCAATACACTATGCAATGAGAGCTTTTTGAAAAAACAGCTAGTTTGAACGTGTTCACTAGGCGAACCGTTTATTTACCTGGCTGTCGTCAATAAGAGGAGCGTTATGTTTTTTCGAGTGTATGGCTTTGAAGATACTGGTTTAAACTTGTTAAATTGCACTACGCATAAAGGACCTCAAGAACGCGGGCGGCATCGTATAATTGCTTTATTGTTGTCTTTGTATCAAAAGAACCGCCGCTGTCTTTTGTTATTCAACACACCGCGTCTGGAGAATACGAGTTTATACCTGTTCACTAAGCGAAGCCCTTCTTTCAAAAAATACGTGTCCCAACTTGTAGGGATTGCGCTGGGTATAAAAGCGCGCCATCACATCTCGACTTCATTGCGCCCCAAAAATTCTCCGAGCAAGGTCTTCGAGTAAGAGAGTCGTGAGTCGTGAAGTTTAGTGCGAGGTTGCTGAAAGCAGTGTTTCGTTGCTGAAATGGATGTAAGTATGTAGTCATAATTTTATGTGTGCCCACTTATTTCAGATTTTGATTGATTGTAACATAACCTTCATCTATTTTTGTGTTTACCATGTAAATCTACTTTGAAGGACCGTTTGAAGAATGTTTTTATATTGTTACAGGAAAACACATTTAAAAATTATTACTATCCCGACGACGAAGCAAGTGATGAAGAAGGAACGTTGGCCTATAAAGTCAAAAAAGCTATTGCTAACACTAACAAGAGGCCTAATAACAGCATAGATGGCTTCTTTGAAAAACGGAAGAAAAGGAAAGTTGCAGTAAAGTCGTCGAGCGTCAGCCAAGCCACTGCGGAAGGCGTGGCTTTTATAAAATCCAACAAAGACGATGCATCATACGCCTCACATCTCATAAAAATTGAGGTGTATGATGCGCGGAAAATAAAAAATATTCCGCCAACGGAGCATTGGAAGCATGCGGAAGTGCGTGTTAAATACTACGCTCACTCCGAAGAGGACGCTCACGTCGAATCTACGAGGGATGTGATTTACCAAATCACCAAACAGTTAGCGGACAAAAGTGATTGTGTAAATTACGTTATAGACAATACAAAATAAGTGTAAAAGTAGTTTTAAGATCTTAATTTGTTCCTTTTATCTTTTTTTACTCGATTGTGTGCGTTTTGTTTGTTAACTTTGCTTTATAACTCGTACCGAACATTTTTCTTTGTATAGCGAACACCTTTTGTATTCTAAACTTCCTTTGTAGTTATTTTTTTCCGACAAAGAGTCATTGTCTTTCATATTAGATAAGTAACACAAGTTCCAAGCGCCGATGTTCATAGTATAAATAGCCCGCTTTAAAAAAACACATTCTAACGAAGACATAATAATGGACGGACTGAACTGCAACTTCTTCGACCAACAACTTGACCAGCTTACTAAAGACCAAAGGCTATACGAACTCTGCGAAAAAAGTAGGTTACTTACCTTTGTTATAATTCTGCTTTTGTTATAATTGTGCTATTGTCATAGATATCCATCCTACTAAATCATGCTTCAACTCATTTGATGCTAATAGTTACCTTTGTTATATTGTGTCATTGTTATGGATACCCATCCTACCGAAACATGTTTCAACTCGTTTTTTGCTAGTTGTAGCTGGTAGGGGTGGATTTTAAGGTATTTAAACCGAATGCCAGTTGCTTAAAATCATTTGTTACTGTTCTCTCGGCGTAGGAGTAGTACTTTTTAAGATGTATTTCAATGTGGATCTATCTCAAAGTGAAATTACAAGCCTAGATAAATCTTTGATCGTGTCCAAATTCCATAATTTGATACGATTATGGTATTTAAAAAAGGTTTTACCAGTTTCGTGGTTAGAGGATAAGGAGATTATGCCATATTTCACACCATGCAGTGGACACATCATACATACTCATCAATCTGACACATCCGATGAAATTGATGGTGTACTGCCAATGCAAGCATATTGCCTAAATTGTAGACGAGAAATGAGTTAGTATTAAACTTTTAGGTGTTTTTGTTTATGTTATAATTGTCAATAACTTGTAATATTAATAATTGTTTTATTTTTGCAGATCTTTACAAGTTGGCCGAGGAGGAATAAATAAAAAAAGATCAGCAATGTCAACTGTGACTGCCGAACCACCAACAAAGAAAAAAAAACCTTTGAACAATTCAACTAGCTACGCTGCTGTGGCAACATCAACAGTATCAGTTGGACACCAAAACGTGAGTACAGAAAGTAATCACAAAATTGAATGTCCTGTGTGTCACGTGTCAGTATCTAGAAAATATTATTCCAACCACTTGAAAAGTAATACTCATAAAAACAACGTGATAAGTTCTGACAAGGAATTTACAAACGTTCAGTTAATTGAAAGCGCGTTCGGGAATAGAATAGTTACTTACAGAATTTAACCTGATTCCGTTACTACCAATGCATTTGAAACACCAGAATTATTTTTGCATAATGTCAAGGGAAAAGTGTTTAAATTACTAGAACGATCCATAGCAGAACAAACTGTCGTAAAAGTAAATTTCATTCTTAATGCAGATTTTACACAACAAACTAAGCAACTTAATAATATTTTTGACTTTCAATCGTTAAATTACGTCGTTTGCAAGGGGGACGCCACAGATGATATTTATGCATCACTTTTAACTGAAATTGTTAACAAAGTAACCAATTTTGAAAAAAAAGACAGCGGATGGAGTTTAGTTAAAATTAAATATTTAGACATGAATATCAATAAATTCAATCCTTTGCGTGGTTCATCTTACATAAACTTACCATTGGTTATAAAAAACAAAAAAGCAGTTATCAACGTTAAAAACAAAGACCATGAATGCTTTCGTTGGGCTATACTGTCAGGTTTATATGAGCCAAACAACAACTCTAACAGGGTCTCGTCGTACAAATTGCACAGAAATAAATTGAAATTTGAAAATCTTTCCTTCCCAATAAAAATAAACGATATTCATAAATTCGAGAAAATGAATGATCTAAGCATTAATGTTTTTGGCTTGGAGTACGATTCGAACAGCAAGCAAAATAAAGTTATTGGTCCGTTACACTTAACGAAAAGTAGGAAAACTATCCATTTAAACTTGCTGTATTTGAATCACGGTACTAAGGGCCATTATTGTTACATAAAAAGTCTTTCGCGATTAGTATCAAAACAAATGACGACGTCAGAGCATGCAATCCACTTATGTGATGGTTGTTTAATTTATTTCACTTCACATGAAAATTTGCAGAAACATCAAAAACATGACTGTTTTCATGTATGTACAAACTTACCCTCTGAAAACGATAGTAAAAGAAACTGGTTTAATGAATTAGTTCCCTCTAACCAAATATCATTCAATAACTACGATCGTAAATTGAGGGTCCCATTTGTTATATATGCCGATTTCGAAGCATTTTTAAAACCCATTGAAACTTGTATCAACGATCCGAATAAATCCTCAACAACCAATGTTCAGGAACATGTAATGTACAGTTTTGGATACTATATTAAATGTTCATATGATGACAGTTTATCTGTATATAGAACATACACAGGTCAAAATTGTGCCGAATCATTTATGAAATTATTAAAAAAAGATGTAGAGAACATTTGCAAAAAGAACACTTTTGTAAAATGTCCTTTACCCTTAACGGAACAAGATAAAGTAACCATAGCACAAAGTGATACCTGTTTCATTTGTGAAAAAAAATTAAATGAAGAATTCATTGTGTCTCCTAACCAACATACCGGTGCTTTTGGAGGAGTCGCTCATCCATCCTGTTCTGAGAAATATCGAACCCCTAATTTCTTACCTGTATTTTTACACAATTTGAGTAGCTATGATGCTCATTTTATTGTACACGGGCTTGGATTTGAAGAGGGGGACATAGAAGTTATCCCACAAAACAAAGAAAAATATATTTCTTTCTCCAAGCAATTTCACATCAATAACCATGTAATGAAATTAAGATTTCTTGATTCCTTAAAATTTATGAGTAGCAGTCTTGATAAGTTAGCCAAAAATTTACTGCCCGATCAGTTTCATGAACTTCGGTTAAATTTTCCATCTGAAGAAGACTTCAAACGCTTAATACGAAAAGGAATATATCCATATGAACATATGACATCTTTTGAATCATTAGAATTGGTTAGTCTTCCCAATCACGATGATTTTTACAGCTCATTAAATGATAACCACATTTCAGAAAATGATTATAAACATGCACGTGACGTATGGAATCACTTTAAATGTAAAAACATGGGGGATTATTCAAATCTTTACTTAAAAACTGATGTTTTGTTGTTAGCAGATGTGTTTGAAAATTTTAGAAATGTTTGTAAAGAAACATATGGATTGGATCCTGCACAATATTACACGGCACCTGGATTAAGTTGGGATGCTATGTTAATGTCTACTAAAATTAATCTAGAACTTCTAACGGACATTGACAAAATTTCTTTTATCGCAAATAATATAAGAGGTGGTATTTCTCAATGTAGTAACAGACATGGGAAAGCTAATAATATATTTATGTCTGAATATGATCCTACGTTACCATCTTCATTTTTGATGTATCTAGATGCAAATAATCTTTACGGTTGGGCAATGTCACAATGCCTTCCCATTGGCAAGTTTGAATGGGTGGATAATAATACTGATTTTAATGTTTCTGATGATGCTGAACACGGATACATTTTAGAAGTTGATTTGGAATACCCAAATAACTTACACGATTTTCATTCTGATTTACCATTCTGTCCAGAAAACGTTTGTTTAGGTGATACCAAAGAAAAAAAGCTGATTCCTAATTTAAATAACAAAGCGAACTATGTGATTCACTATCGAAATCTAAAACAATGTTTAAAATCTGGTTTACGTTTGCTAAAAATTCACAGAATTTTAAAGTTTGAACAAAAGGCATGGTTAAAGACTTACATCGATTTAAATACACACATGCGTTCGTTGGCCAGATCAGAATTTGAAAAAGACTTCTTCAAACTCATGAACAATTCTGTTTTCGGTAAAACTATGGAAAGTATAAATAAAAGAGTGAATGTTAAATTACTTAACCACTGGCAAAACCACAAAAAAACTCAAGGAGTTCAATCTTTAATAGCAAGACCTGAATTTCACAGCCTTTCTATATTTTCGGAGAATTTGGTTGCAGTACAGTTGAAAAAAACAAAAGTCTTGTACAACAAACCTATTTATTTAGGATTTTGTATATTAGATTTGTCAAAAACTTTAATGTATGAATTTCACTATGACTTCATGAAAACCAAATATCCAGATAAACTGAAATTGCTTTACACGGACACGGACAGTTTGGTATATCAAATTGTTACGGCGAGGTGAAAAATGGCGGCCAATGAAAGATATATTTGTGACTACAATTTTGGTTGTATTTGCGATCCGTTACAGAGAAAAAAGAGAGCCTCCTCAAGCTCGCATCAGCTTTTATACACAAATTTAGCGCCATCTGTTGCGGACAAGGGTTAACGACTAGGTCAATCAATTAAAAGCATCTAGGTAGCCAACTACAGTTTACTTGTTAACCCTGTTAAATTATTGGATACTACACAGATGGCGCTGTATGTTAAAGTCTTAACACAAATATTTACGGATAACTTTTACGCTGATATACTAATAGATCTAGAATCTTACTTTGATACTTCTGATTATCCTCCTGACAATCAATACGGTTTGCCATTAGTAAATAAAAAGCAATTGGGTTTTTTTAAAGATGAAAATAATGGTAAAATTTTTAAAGAGTTTATTGGCCTTCGATCAAAAATGTATTCAATGGATGTACAAAACGAATTTATAGCAAAAGCAAGAAGTTAATAAATGTATTACTAAAAAATTTTACATTGACAATTACAAAACATGTTTGTTCAAAAAAGATAATTTGTTGTGTGAAATGTTGCGGTTCAGGTCTATAAAACATGTTATATTTACACAAAAAATAAACAAAATATCTTTATCACACAGTGATACAAAACGATATTTATTAGAAAATTCCACTGACACGCTTGCTTGGGGCCACTACAGAATAAAGGACATTCAGTGTTAATATTACTTTTCTGTACTTGCGACTGTTCCTAAATTTGTATCATTTTTTGTAATTATTGAGTATGGACTGGTAATAAGATAATAGAAAGTTGTAATTGATGAATTTTTATAAAATTTCAGAATGTTTTTAGACATTTTTTATAAATTTAAGTTTTTTATTTGTAGTATTATGCATGGACTAGTTATAAGATTACAGAAAGATGTAATTTACTCTTTTTTTTTTAAATAAATAAAGTGTTTAGATAAATTTCATGTGTTTTTATTTAAAAATTATTCAGGTGTGACAAAACTATATAACCTTGTTTGGACTTAAAAAAAAATCATTAGTGTTTTAGTACATTTAGATTCAACACGTTTAACAGATCTATATAATGATTCACTTTTGTCACCCTTTTACGGCCATTGTTGCTGGTCCCAGTGGGTGTGGAAAATCAAAATTTGTCACAAACTTTTTAAATGATTGCAAAGTACTATGCGATGTAAATTTTTCGGAAGTTATTTGGTGTTATGATGAAATGCAACCTTTGTACAGTCTGGAAAATGTTAATTATAGTCAAGGAATACCTGATATTAACATGTTTGATGGGAAGCCCTATTAGATATAAATAAGATTTACTACGATGTGTCCAACCCAGCTGGTTACAGTAGTATAGATAAGTTAGCGAAGGAAATGAAAGGTAATATGAGCAAGGAGGAAGTAAAAAAATGGTTACACTCTCAGGAAACGTATACTTTACATAAACCTGTCCACCGACGATTTACTAGGAATCGATACATCCTATCTAATTATAATGAACTCTGGCAGGCTGATCTCATTGATATGCGTACTTATAGTCAATATAATGATGGATATAAATATATTCTTTGTGTCATTGATGTTTTTAGTAAATATGCTTTTGCAAGAGCCATGAAAAAGAAGGATTCAGAAACAGTTAAACAATGTTTTGAAAGCATATTTGCAGAAGCCAAATCTACCCCTCGTCACATCCAATCCCATAAAGGCACAGAATTTGTTTCAAAGGTGGTAAGAGACTACTTTAAAAGCAAAAACATTAATTATTACACCACTAATAATCCAGACATTAAAGCAAGTATAGTTGAAAGGTTTCAAAGAACTCTTAAAATGAAAATGTGGCGTTATTTTACTCATAGAAATACTTACAACTACACTAATATATTACAAGATCTTCTTCTCTCTTATAACCATAGTTATCATTCTAGTATCAAAATGCGACCAATTGATGTTAATTTTAATAATATCATGACTGTTTGGTGTAACTTATATGATAGAAAAAAAGACAATCAAATTTCATTAGAAACCACACAACTGAATGTAGGTGATCATGTTCGAATAACTAAATATAAACACATATTTCAAAAGAGTTATGAAACTAATTGGAGTGATGAAATTTTTATAATTGATGCAATCATTAGACGATCTCCGAGACTTGTTTATACCTTAAAGGACTTGGATGGTGAACCAATCGTAGGTACATTTTATTCTAAAGAATTACAAAAAACAACTTATCACCCCTCCATGAAGTATAAAATTGATAAAATAATACGCTCTCGTCGTGTTGGTGGCAGAAAGGAAGTGTTAGTGAAGTGGCAAGGTTATCCGAGTATATTTAATTCTTGGATTCTTGCATCAAACTTAGAAAAAATATGAGTGAAGGAAGTTTTTATATAACTTTGTTAAGCAATAGCTCGACGGCTTATTATACTGATAATACAACAGCCCATTTTATGACCAAACTACCTAAGACCGTTAAATTAGAAGGAGAATGGGTTGTTGGTTTAGTGGAATTTCAATACCCACGTTCCATGTACAATGTTCAAGATCAAGAAAATATCATCTATATAAAAAAGAAAGTACGATTACCTAATGACAAGTTTGACAAAATCATAGATATAAAAACTCACATACCCGCTACTACATATGATAGCGTTGACACTTTCCTTGACGCGTTTAATGAAAACCCGCAATTAAAAAATGAGGTGAAATTTAGATGTGATAAAATATCAAAAATGGTGGCTATAACTGCAACTGAAGATATAACATCTATCATAACATCACCGATACTGAGTTTGCAGTTAGGTTTCAAACCACGATCTAATTTAAAACAAATTTCAATTGGGAAAAATCCAGTAAATTTGTATTTAGGGTTACCATCACAAATATTTGTGTATACCGATATCATTGAACTGCAAGTAGTGGGGGATGTTATAACATCATTGTTGAGAATAATTCCATTGGATCCAACTCAGTTCGTTTATGGAGCTTACAAAATGCATGTCTTCTCACCTGCTCATTATGTACCTGTTTTACGTAGAGAGTTCGATACGATTGAAATAGATATAAGAACGACTACCGGTGCCAGAGTACCATTTCAATTTGGATCTTCTTGTGTGAAGCTATATTTTCAACGAATAAAATGACTCTCAAACGATCGTCTGCCTCTTGTCCATATGAACATTATTATTTACATCAAGCTGGCTCTGGTGTAGGAATTGTCTATAAAGGTGTTCCATTTCAACGAGGTCATGGGATTGGAAGCTTTTTGGGTGGGCTATTTAGGTCTGTGATTCCTTTGTTATCCAGTGGTTTTAGGGCTGTAGGGAAAGAAACATTATATGCGGGGATCGGCCTGCTGTCTGATATGGTAAATTCACGTCCTATGGAGAGTTTGATTAAGTCTCGATTCAAAGATGCAAGTGCTAACTTAAAAAGAAAAGCTGATGAAAAAATTGATTCTCTAATGTCAGGATCTGGGTATAAAATGTCAACTAAAAGACGAGAACGACTCATTCCGTTAAAAGCATCACGAGGAAGAGGAAGTAAAAAAATTAAAAAGTATAACGTCGAAGATATATTTTCATATTAAATAATGTCATTCTTACATAATCATTCATGTGAATGTGCAAAATCTGAGTTAGATATATTTGCCCTGCCGTCAACTCAAACCAGTATTGAAAGTGGACAGTGGGTTCATTACAAACCAATTTCATCTTTAAACGACGACGGCCCTATAGAATTTCAAGTTCCCGGATCAGGTGATGACTATATTGACTTGTCACATACGTTACTGCATGTCAATGCGAAAGTATTGAATCAGGATGGCACAAATTTAAAAGCAGATGTCCAAGTTTCGCCTGTTAACAATTGGATGCATTCCCTTTTCAACCAACTCGACATATATTTAAATCAAAAACTCATATCACCTCCGAACAACACATATGCCTATCGTGCTTATTTGGAGAATCTTCTTAACTATGGTCCAGCAGCCAAAGAATCTCATCTAACTTGTGGATTGTGGTACGAAGATACTGCACATCATATGGATGCCGTTGACGCAACGAACAAAGGGTTTCACAAAAGAATGGAATTTGTCAAAGAGAGTAGACAAGTTGAAATGATTGGTCACTTGCATGGTGACATGTTTAACCAAGAGAAATTTTTAATAAATGGCGTAGAAATGCGTGTTAAGTTAGTGCGCTCAAAAGAAACATTTAATCTTATTTGTCATCAAGATAAAAAACTTAAAGTACAAATAATGGATGCTAGTCTTATTATAAGAAGAGCAAGAGTCAACCCTAGCGTTTTGTTAGCCCATCAAAAAGTACTAGCGTCAACAACTGCAAAGTATCCTATAACAAGAGCGGAAGTTAAGGTTCTGACAATACCGGCGGGTGTGCAAGGTAAAACATTAGATAATATATTCCTTGGACAAGTTCCTAAAAGATGTATTGTCGGTTTTGTCTTAAATTCAGCGTTTAACGGTAATTTAGCATTGAATCCTTTCAATTTTCAACATTTTAATATGAATTCATTCAGTTTGTATGTAGACGGTCATGAAATACCTTCTAGAACATTACAACCATCATTTAGCTCTGGTTTAATAGCATCACCATATCACACTTTATTTTCTGGGACTGGTATTCATTTTCACAACGAAGGTAACGCAATAAGTAGAACAGACTACGGAGACGGATATTGTTTGCTATGTTTTGATTTGACTCCTGATTTATCTGCTAGTTCAACGTCACATTGGAATCTCGTCAGACATGGAAGTGTACGGTTAGAAGTTCGCTTTGATTCGTCTCTTAGTCAAACTGTTAACTGTATTGTATACGCAGAATTTGATAATGTAATTGAAATAAACAAGAATCGTGACGTAACTGTGGATTATAACAGTTAATAAATACTTTGTTTTTAAAAAGGATACATCATTTGATCTTAAACGTTGTTAACAGAATCATTAATAAGCAGCTAAATTTATATTTATCATGGATACAAATGAAATACAGCTCTGTATGAATAAAATAAGTTCCAGTTTTAAATCAAATGTTTTTGCTGCAAACCGATTGCCTATTTGGGTAAATTTACCTGCTTTTATTATAAGCAATTTAGATCCCGACTCAAAACCGGGGTCTCACTGGATAGCTATACACATTGATATTAATGGCATTGGTGAATATTTTGACTCATTTGGTCGAAAACCTACAGGTAGTCATAAGCTATTTTTGAAAAGAAATTCCAGGAGATGGGTTTATAACCACAACTCATTTCAAAATCCTTTTACCTCGGTCTGCGGGGAATATTGTTTAGTCTATCTGTATTTTAAGATTAAAGGAAAAACTATGTGTGACTTGGTAAATTTGTTTACTGAGAGTTCTCTATGTAACGATCTAATTGTAAGAAATATGTTTAAGTCTATTTTTTTGAAATAAACAATTAAATATAAAACAAACTCTTTTATTAATCTAAGTTAAGTCTACATTTTCGTCAAGGGAAGTGTATTTGTGGATAAAACATAAAAATGAACACATGATATTCATTAAAACTATATTCAAAGTCAAGGCTATGTTCTATTTATACTATGAACATCGGCGCTTGGAACTTGTGTTACTTATCTAATATGAAAGACAATGACTCTTTGTCGGAAAAAAATAACTACAAAGGAAGTTTAGAATACAAAAGGTGTTCGCTATACAAAGAAAAATGTTCGGTACGAGTTATAAAGCAAAGTTAACAAACAAAACGCACACAATCGAGTAAAAAAAGATAAAAGGAACAAATTAAGATCTTAAAACTACTTTTACACTTATTTTGTATTGTCTATAACGTAATTTACACAATCACTTTTGTCCGCTAACTGTTTGGTGATTTGGTAAATCACATCCCTCGTAGATTCGACGTGAGCGTCCTCTTCGGAGTGAGCGTAGTATTTAACACGCACTTCCGCATGCTTCCAATGCTCCGTTGGCGGAATATTTTTTATTTTCCGCGCATCATACACCTCAATTTTTATGAGATGTGAGGCGTATGATGCATCGTCTTTGTTGGACTTTATAAAAGCCACGCCTTCCGCAGTGGCTTGGCTGACGCTCGACGACTTTACTGCAACTTTCCTTTTCTTCCGTTTTTCAAAGAAGCCATCTATGCTGTTATTAGGCCTCTTGTTAGTGTTAGCAATAGCTTTTTTGACTTTATAGGCCAACGTTCCTTCTTCATCACTTGCTTCGTCGTCGGGATAGTAATAATTTTTAAATGTGTTTTCCTGTAACAATATAAAAACATTCTTCAAACGGTCCTTCAAAGTAGATTTACATGGTAAACACAAAAATAGATGAAGGTTATGTTACAATCAATCAAAATCTGAAATAAGTGGGCACACAAAAAATTATGACTACATACTTACATCCATTTCAGCAACGAAACACTGCTTTCAGCAACCTTGCACTAAACTTCACGACTCACGACTCTCTTACTCGAAGACCTTGCTCGGAGAATTTTTGGGGCGCAATGAAGTTGAGATGTGATGGCGCGCTTTTATACCCAGCGCAATCCCTACAAGTTGGGACACGTATTTTTTTAAAGAAGGGCTTCGCTTAGTGAACAGGTATAAACTCGTATTCTCCATACGCGGTGTGTTGAATAACAAAAGACAGCGGCGGTTCTTTTGATACAAAGACAACAATAAAGCAATTATACGATGCCGCCCGCGTTCTTGAGGTCCTTTATGCGTAGTGCAATTTAACAAGTTTAAACCAGTATCTTCAAAGCCATACACTCGAAAAAACATAACGCTCCTCTTATTGACGACAGCCAGGTAAATAAACGGTTCGCCTAGTGAACACGTTCAAACTAGCTGTTTTTTCAAAAGCTCTCTTTGCATAGTGTATTGATGTTAAGTAATTGAATAATAAAAGACCGTGGTGCGTTTGATACAAAGAAAACAATAAAACTACTGAAACCGTTTACTGTATTATGTAAACTCTCTATCTATATATATATATATATTCATAATATAAACTTAAGCTATATAATATGTCCACAAAATGTAGAATAGTACCTACTGTGTAAGCGAAACACAAGGCCGCGTTCTTCATATCCTTTATACATAGGGCACTCCTACAAGTTTTGACTAGTATTTAAATAATCGAATTGCGTAACAAACACGTTAAAATTAGTATTTCTAAGGAGTACTTAGTAAGATTAGAAGTAAAAAGCAATAAAGCAACAAAATTCTTGTTTTTAACTGAAACCATTTACTATTTAGCGTAACAATATTCTCCAAAACGTCGGTTAGGTTAGGTTAGATTTATGATAGTCCTGAAAGTTATGGCTGCAGAATAAAATAAGTAGTTTGCAAAATAAGAATATGTCAAAAGGTATGTCTACGAAACATCGAGTTACGAATCAAAAGTACAAACCAAGTACCATATAGCGTGACAATATTCTCCAAAACGTAGGTTAGGTTAGATTTAAGATAGTCCTGAAAGTTAGGGCTTACGAATTTCTCCAAAACGTAGGTTAGGTTAGGAGGTTAGGTTTGAATTTCTCCAAAATGTAGGTTAGGTTAGGTTAGATTTATGATAATCCTAAAAGTTATGAGTTACGAATAAAAGTGTACTGCGAATAATGCGATAGGATATTTATTTGCTGATAGAATAATTAATTGAAAGTGGACTTACGAAAAGACATGGTATTTTATTTGTACGGATCGTGGCGGGCGATCAGGTACCCAGGGAAAAAAAAAAGGTCGGCACCGAATTCCCAAGTGGGCGCAGGTAAAAAGCTGAACCTAACAAAGGGTGGGTCCATAACAAAGGAAAGGGTGTATCCTTTTATGAGTATGTGATTAAGTGTTGGTATTATGTTATGTTTTTTTTTTTTTTTTTTAGATTTCTTTGCCATCTAAACCGCCATTTTGAGCGACAAAAAAGTGATCCAGAACCGGCGAATCCCTACTACTTTAAATCGATGTAAGTCTTTAACCATGCCTTTTGTTCAAACTTTAAAATTCTGTGAATTTTTAGCAAACGTAAACCAGATTTTAAACATTGTTTTAGATTTCGATAGTGAATCACATAGTTCGCTTTGTTATTTAAATCAGGAATCAGCTTTTTTTCTTTGGTTTCACCTAAACAAACGTTTTCTGGACAGAATGGTAAATCAGAATGAAAATCGTGTAAGTTATTTGGGTATTCCAAATCAACTTCTAAAATGTATCCGTGTTCAGCATCATCAGAAACATTAAAATCAGTATTATTATCCACCCATTCAAACTTGCCAATGGGAAGGCATTGTGACATTGCCCAACCGTAAAGATTATTTGCATCTAGATACATCAAAAATGAAGATGGTAACGTAGGATCATATTCAGACATAAATATATTATTAGCTTTCCCATGTCTGTTACTACATTGAGAAATACCACCTCTTATGTTATTTGCGATAAAAGAAATTTTGTCAATGTCCGTTAGAAGTTCTAGATTAATTTTAGTAGACATTAACATAGCATCCCAACTTAATCCAGGTGCCGTGTAATATTGTGCAGGATCCAATCCATATGTTTCTTTACAAACATTTCTAAAATTTTCAAACACATCTGCTAACAACAAAACATCAGTTTTTAAGTAAAGATTTGAATAATCCCCCATGTTTTTACATTTAAAGTGATTCCATACGTCACGTGCATGTTTATAATCATTTTCTGAAATGTGGTTATCATTTAATGAGCTGTAAAAATCATCGTGATTGGGAAGACTAACCAATTCTAATGATTCAAAAGATGTCATATGTTCATATGGATATATTCCTTTTCGTATTAAGCGTTTGAAGTCTTCTTCAGATGGAAAATTTAACCGAAGTTCATGAAACTGATCGGGCAGCAAATTTTTGGCTAACTTATCAAGACTGCTACTCATAAATTTTAAGGAATCAAGAAATCTTAATTTCATTACATGGTTATTGATGTGAAATTGCTTGGAGAAAGAAATATACTTTTCTTTGTTTTGTGGGATAACTTCTATGTCCCCCTCTTCAAATCCAAGCTCGTGTACAATAAAATGAGCATCATAGCTACTCAAATTGTGTAAAAACACAGGTAAGAAATTAGGGGTTCGATATTTCTCAGAACAGGATGGATGAGCGACTCCTTCAAAAGCACCGGTATGTTGGTTATGAGACACAATGAATTCTTCATTTAATTTTTTTTCACAAATGAAACAGGTATCACTTTGTGCTAAGGTTACTTTATCTTGTTCCGTTAAGGGTAAAGGACATTTTACAAAAGTGTTCTTTTTGCAAATGTTCTTTAAATCTTTTTTTAATAATTTCATAAATGATTCGGCACAATTTTGACCTGTGTATGTTCTATATACAGATAAACTGTCATCATATGAACATTTAATATAGCATCCAAAACTGTACATTAAATGTTCCTGAACATTGGTTGTTGAGGATTTATTCGGATCGTTGATACAAGTTTGAATGGGTTTTAAAAATGCTTCGAAATCGGCATATATAACAAATGGGACCCTCAATTTACGATCGTAGTTATTGAATGATATTTGGTTAGCGGGAACTAATTCATTTAACCAGTTTCTTTTACTATCGTTTTCAGAGGGTAAGTTTGTACATACATGAAAACAGTCATGTTTTTGATGTTTCTGCAAATTTTCATGTGAAGTGAAATAAATTAAACAACCATCACATAAATGGATTGCATGCTCTGACGTCGTCATTTGTTTTGATTCTAATCGCGAAAGACTTTTTATGTAACAATAATGACCCTTAGTACCGTGATTCAAATACAGCAAGTTTAAATGGATAGTTTTCCTACTTTTCGTTAAGTGTAACGGACCAATAACTTTATTTTGCTTGCTTTTCGAATCGTACTCCAAGCCAAAAACATTAATGCTTAGATCATTCATTTTCTCGAATTTATGAATATCGTTGTAGCGGCACCCCTCACGTGTTGTCACGTCAGCATTCGAGGAAACAGGACAGGCGTCGCCCGCGCTAACCTATTTAGTACAAAAAAGCTCGGTTCGGGTAACCGATACACAGATACCGCGACACGCGCCTCGCCTGGTTCTCCGTCTTAATTTTAACATTTATTTTATTTTATTAACTGTTGTGTGTGTTAACCTTCTGATTAAATTATAACTTTTATACGTATATCGGACTTTCATTGTTGACAAATAGTTATCCCAGCACAAGAACAGTTAAATTGGTGACCCCGACGTGATCCGATAAAGAAGCGCGTTAATTATACAAACCAGGCGAGCGCAAGACGAACTTTCGCGTTAAGTGGTGTTCATACTCGTAAATTCAGTGTCATGGTGGGTCAGCCAGGCAGCATGTTGCCCGGGGCATCCGGCGCCGGGCAGCAACCAGCGCCAACGCCGGGTATAGGTAGCCCAGTTTATGTCACGGCTACACCCGGACAAAACGACCTTGCGACGATCGGAGTATCCTCGCGAATCGCACCTTTTTGGCGGGATATGCCGAAGATGTGGTTCGCTCAGTTCGAGGCGATAATGAACCCACAGAAGGTAGGTCAGGACGCAAAGTTCGACCTCGTGATCAGCAAGCTCGGCAAGGAGGAGTTGAACACAGTGAGCGACCTAATAGAAAAACCGGCAGCGGAGAGAAGCTACGGTATGCTGAAAGAGAGGCTCATAGCAGCCTTTCAAGAGAGCGCCGACTCACAGTTCAACCGGCTGGTCAAGGAGCTAGAGCTGGGGGACCAGAAGCCATCGCGACTACACAGGAAAATGGCAGAGGCCGCCAGGAATTCGGGCGTAACGGAGGACACGCTGAAAAGGCTGTGGATCCAACGCCTTCCTGCGGCGGTCAGGGCGGTCCTCATAGTAAGCGAAGACGTCAAGCTGGAAAACCTCGCCGCCATGGCAGACAAGATAATGGAAACGGTAAGGCACGGCGTCATAGCGGAAATAGCAACGCCGGCGCCAACCTCATCGCATGTGTCAGATGGCAACGCCCTGCTAATTCAGGAGATCAGGAACATGGCCCTGGAGCTAAAACAGCTACGAGTCGAGCTCAACGCGATTAAGGCACAGCAGGGGCGCAGAGACGCGCACCGTGACCGTGGGCGGCAATCACGTTCCAGATCCAGAGGAGCAACTCCCAACCCGAACAGGCTCTGCAAACCCCATTTCCGGTACCGTGAGAACGCCCGGACCTGCCACCAACCATGCGCATGGGGACGACAGCAGACTCCGACAGCGGCACCACCATTCGCGGGACAACCAACGCAGGGAGCATCGCAGGCCTGGCAGCCGACGCAGGGAACAGCGCAGACCTGGCAGCCAGCGCAGGGAAACTGAGCGCGGTACACCCTGGAGCGGCAGGGGGGAGCGAAGTACCGTCGGACAACCACCGCCTATGTGTAATGGACCAAAAAACCGGTATGACTTTTTTGATAGACACGGGAGCCAACGTTTCGGTCGTCCCGGCTAACCGGGTAAGTGCTAGCAACCGTCGCGAGTGCAATTACAAGTTATTCGCAGCCAACAATTCCGAAATAAAGACATATGGTGTAACACGTTTAGAACTCAATTTAGGCTTACGAAGAGCATTCAACTGGAAATTTGTGATTTGTGACGTACAACAGCCTATTCTCGGAGCGGATTTCCTAAAGACTCATAAGCTAGTAGTAGACCTATATAATAAGAAATTAATAGACAACGTTACTGAATTGTGTTCGTATGGGTCCATCGTACGTTACGATCAACCGTCCGTTAAAAGCATCCAGGATGATAACACTTACCGTGACATCCTGGAGCAATACGCGGATATTACGAAGCTCGTTTCATTTAAAGAGCCTGCAAAACATACAGTTAAGCATTATATTGAAACCTCGGGTCCCCCGGTATACGCACGAGCCAGGCCATTACCGCGGGATAGGTACGAAAAGGTAAAACAGGAATTCCGTAGCATGCAAGAACTAGGTATTTGCAGGCCCAGCAAAAGCCCGTGGGCCAGCCCTCTCCATGTGGTCCCCAAGAAGGATGGACAACTGAGACCTTGCGGTGACTACAGACGGCTCAACGCGGTAACGAAACCAGACCGCTACCCCATCCCACGGCTGCAGGACTTCACATACGGCTTAGCAGGTAAGAAGTTGTTTTCCACCTTAGATATTAATCGCGCCTATCACGTCATAGAGGTAGCCCCCGAAGACGTCGAAAAAACGGCCATCATTACCCCTTTCGGATTATTTGAATTCCCGCGAATGTGTTTTGGACTCAGAAATGCGGCTCAAACGTTTCAGCGTTTTATGAACGCGACTTTACAGGACCTAGAGTCATTCACAGATGAACACAGAGCCCATTCGCATTTATTTTGCTACTTGGACGACATAATTATAGCGTCAGATAGTGAAAACGCTCACAAGGAGCACCTTAAGCTAATTTTCGAAAAATTCAGCAAAAACGGTTTAACAATAAATCTAAGTAAGTGTCAATTTGGACGCACCCAAGTAGAATTTTTAGGCTATATTGTTTCCGCAGACGGTTTGAGACCACGCGACGAAAAAGTAAAGGCCATTTCAGATTTCCCGCGACCGGAAACAGTAGAACAATTAAGACGTTTCCTAGGCATGGTTAACTTTTACAGGTTACACATAAATAAGGCCGCGGACGAACAAATACATTTAAATAAGTTTTTGCATAATTCAAAAAAGAAAGACCAAACCAAAATTATTTGGGACGCAGCGGCAGAGGCAGCATTCGTACAGTGTAAGGAGAGCCTTAAAAGCGCCATTACATTGTCACACCCGCTCGCAGATTGCCCGCTAGCTCTAATGACGGACGCGTCTGGGACCTCCGTCGGAAGCGTCTTGCAACAATACGTAAATAACGTGTGGAAACCTTTAGGATATTTTTCAAAGGCTTTTTCAGAGACCTCTGCGTCTCTGAAAAAGCCTTTGAAAAATATCCTAAAGCCTTTAAAAAATACAGTACCTATGACAGGGAACTGTTAGCCATTTACATGTCTATATGTCATTTTAGAAATTTAATAGAAGGTAGAGCATTGACCGTTTACACGGACCACAAACCTTTAACTTCGGCCCTGTGTAAAGTTAACACAGCCAAGGAAACGCCTAGAAGGGCTAGGTATTTAATGTTCATTAGCGAATTCACAAGCGACATAAGGCACATTAGCGGTTCACAGAACCAAGTTGCTGACGCGTTATCACGTGTCGAGTCAATACTTTGTCCCACCGTGCTCGATTACAGCGAGGTAGCACGGGCTCAAGAAACGGATACTCAGATTACAAGACTCATTTCTAGTGAAGCGCAATTGAAACCTTTAGATATACCGGGATCAAACAAAGTATTATATTGCGAAACTTCGACTAACAATGCCAGACCGTACCTACCTGAAAATTTCAGAAAAATCGCGTTTCAGGCTATACATGACATCAGCCATCCCGGTATTAGGACATCACGTAAAATGGTAGCGCAAAGATATTATTGGCCAAATTTAAATAAAGATGTCGGAAATTGGGCCAGAGCATGTTTGCAATGTCAGAAAGTTAAAGTCACACGTCACACGGTTTCAGAACTAGGGCAATTTGAAGACGCGGACAGATTCAAACATGTACACATAGACATCGTCGGCCCGTTACCAACTACAAGTCAAGGTTATAGGTATTTGGTAACAATGTTAGATCGCGCCACGCGTTGGCCGGAAGCGATACCTATCACAGACATCACTGCAGACACGGTAGCCAGAACGTTTTATGATAACTGGATAAGTAGATTCGGTTGCCCTACCATAATCACAACAGACCAAGGCAGACAGTTTGAAAGCGAACTCTTTAGCAAACTTATGAAGTTCTTAGGGATACGCAGGGTACGTACCACGCCTTATCATCCCCAGAGCAATGGACTTGTCGAGAGATATCATAGGTCTCTCAAGGTCGCGTTGACGGCCAGGTTAGCAGACAACGCATCCTGGGTTGACGAGCTCTCAACAGTTTTATTGGGCCCCCGAGCCGTTTGTAAGGCGGATGGCAACCCAAGTTCAGCAGAATTGCTATACGGTCACGTTTTGAGGTTACCAGGTGATTTTTACACGGAATCAACAACCAATTTTAATGACACATCGTCATACGTAGAGAAACTTAGAGAGGTTATTGATAACTTGCGGCCTAGGTCAAGAGCGATTAGCGATTATAGGAAAATTTTTATACATAAAGACTTAAATACATGTACGCACGCCTTTATACGAAACGACGCCGTAAGGAGACCGTTGACTCCTAACTACGATGGCCCATACCGTATCTTAAGTAGAAACGCCAAAACGTTCAAGATGCAACTGCCTAACAGGAAGGTAGAGATATCCATCGATAGGTTGAAACCAGCGTTCTTTGTACAACAACCTGAGGATAATATTAACGATAACATTGTAAATACAACTATGCGAAGAGACGCCGATGTGCATCAACCGCCATCAACATCTCACACGCCACAGTTGTTACCTCGGACCACACGTAGCGGCCGTGTTATAAACAAACCAGTACGATACATTTTAGACGAATAAGCGCATTACGTACCACAGTAAATAAATTAATAACAGTAAGCAAGTAAGGAGTGCGAATTGACCTCGCGGTTATTTGGATATGGCGTTACTGTATGTGGATGCTGATGGGAGTTTTATTGAATATGGCAGTGCAGGCCCTACAGTAACTACCTTTAGCAATACTGGTACACGATGCAATGTAAATGTAGTTTTAGAAATTTTAAGTCGGCCCTGAAACACGGATGCCGCACGTAGTTAAGTTAGAATACTGTATTTTAAATAGTACTGTGACAAATTGTAGAAATTTTTTTTTTTACTCTCTTTCATGTGTCTTTAATTTTACATAATCATTAGATTACTTTTTTTAAGTGTCTCGGTCAGATAAACGGGAACCCCAGCTACCCTACACCGGAGCTCGGATCTCCCCAGTACAACTGTAACGATTAGTTAAGCAACATAGTCTAGTATATACAAACTACGCTACCGGTGTCAATTCAATCCCGCGACGCAAGAGCATGCTGTTACGAAAACGACGGATGTTACCGCGATGACCAGGGACGTACGGCATTTGGCCATTCCCCTTGAAGTAAACGACAGGTAGCGTGGATAAATTTTGTAGTTATTATAGTACTTTTGTAGGCATTATACGAAAGCAGTTACAACAATGTATACTGTAGCACTTAGTCGTCGTAGGCATAATGCGACGAAGTAGTGTCAGCGTTTAGCGATAAGGCTAGCGACCCACTAGTACCTTAAGCTATAATATTAAGTACTATGTTTTTCTTTTTTATTAATATGTGTTCCTTTTTCAAAAAAGGGGGGGAGTGTTGTAGCGGCACCCCTCACGTGTTGTCACGTCAGCATTCGAGGAAACAGGACAGGCGTCGCCCGCGCTAACCTATTTAGTACAAAAAAGCTCGGTTCGGGTAACCGATACACAGATACCGCGACACGCGCCTCGCCTGGTTCTCCGTCTTAATTTTAACATTTATTTTATTTTATTAACTGTTGTGTGTGTTAACCTTCTGATTAAATTATAACTTTTATACGTATATCGGACTTTCATTGTTGACAAATAGTTATCCCAGCACAAGAACAGTTAAATCGTTTATTTTTATGGGGAAGGAAAGATTTTCAAATTTTAATTTATTTCTGTGCAATTTGTACGACGAGACCCTGTTAGAGTTGTTATTTGGCTCATATAAACCTGACAGTATAGCCCAACGGAAGCATTCATGGTCTTTGTTTTTAACGTTGATAACTGCTTTTTTGTTTTTTATATCAAATGGTAGGTTTATGCAAGATGAACCACGCAAAGGATTGAATTTATTGATATTCATGTCTAAATATTTAATTTTAACTGAACTCCATCCGCTGTCTTTTTTTTTCAAAATTGGTTACTTTGTTAACAATTTCAGTTAAAAGTGATGCATAAATATCATCTGTGGCGTCCCCCTTGCAAACGACGTAATTTAACGATTGAAAGTCAAAAATATTACTAAGTTGCTTGGTTTGTTGTGTAAAATCTGCATTAAGAATGAACAAACTGGAACAAATTACCTTGCTACTCCGCGAAACACACTTACCAATCGGTATAAATAAGCGCTGGCAACATTTAGAATCGTTAGGGGCGGGGTTTGTTCGAATTAGTTACGACCCCTTTCCTCTGGAAGGGAAGCTCAGGAAATGGGCTATAAAAGCCCCTGCAGCTCTCAGAGAGCTCATATTTTCTACATCACTACAACCACCTCTAAACGGTGAAACCTCTGCCCAACTGGTAAGCTCTCTCTCTGCTAATAACTGTTCTAAATTGTTCTAATAAAATCGTATTTTTTCGTGTATGTGTTTCTTTCAGATTGTAGTTAATTTATTTCTATCTTAATTTGTTCTAACTTAAATCCTGCGACCGTTTCTTTAACTTCTTTCTGTAAATTTCTAAGTCTTTGTTATAATTATTAATTTAAATCTACTTGCTCAACGGTCGCACATTGAAATTTCAAACCGTAACCGTCACTGAGCTTTAACTTCACTATTTCTTTCTTTCTAAATGTAACTTAGCTTTTTCTTTCTTACCTTGCCACCTGTAAACCTTTCGAACTGATGCCACACCACAACTTGGCGAGCTCTAGCTCCCTGGTTGGACTCTCGTCTCCTCGAGCTTCAGTATGGCATCAGTTCCCGCTAGTGGCCAGCCTGTAAAGCACTAAATCTTTACAGGGCAACTTCCTACGGGCTACCCAACTTCCTACGGGTTACCCAATTACCTAGGGGCTACCTAACTACCTACGTGCTACGTTCACCAAATTACCTACGGTCTAACGAACCCCAAGCTTCGCATATCCTCGGGCCACCTGCAGGGCACCTCTTGCCGGTTACTTGGACACTGTACCCGGACCGAGCTGCTACCAGCCGGTTACTTGGACAGCCGTACCCTTGCCGAGCCTTCTACGCCCTTGCAGCCTACGAAGACCTGCCGAACCTCAAGCCTACGCTGCTCCACGTCGGGTCACGGCCAGGGGAGTGCGAGCGATCACGTTAATTGACTCAAGTTAGGAATTAGGCACAAGAATTACGAACTTACGACCTAGAGTCTCTAGTCGTCCTAGGGAGCTTTTATTTAATCAATAAAAACCTATTGTTATAATTTTATTCTTGTTTCACTCGAAAATCCCCTAGGGCGAACTTCTGTACCTGACCGGGTAACAAGTGGTTGGAATAATATTTTCTAGATACTGACACGTGACACACGGGACATTCAATTTTGTGATTACTTTCTGTACTCACGTTTTGGTGTCCAACTGATACTGTTGACGTTGCCACAGCAGCGTAGCTAGTTGAATTGTTCAAAGGTTTTTTTTTCTTTGTTGGTGGTTCGGCAGTCACAGTTGACATTGCTGATCTTTTTTTATTTATTCCTCCTCGGCCAACTTGTAAAGATCTGCAAAAATAAAACAATTATTAATATTACAAGTTATTGACAATTATAACATAAACAAAAACACCTAAAAGTTTAATACTTACTCATTTCTCGTCTACAATTTAAGCAAAATGCTTGCATTGGCAGTACACCATCAATTTAATCGGATGTGTCAGATTGATGAGTATGTATGATGTGTCCATTGCATGGTGTGAAATATGGCATAATCTCCTTATCCTCTAACCACGAAACTGGTAAAACCTTTTTTAAGTACCATAATCGTATCAACTTATGGAATTTGGACAAGATCAAAGATTTATCTAGGCTTGTAATTTCACTTTGAGATAGATCCAAATTGAAATACATCTTAAATAGAACTAGTCCTATGCCGTCGCGAGAAAAGTAACAAATGATTTGAAGCAACTGGCATTCGGTTTAAATACCTTAAAATCCACCCCTACCAGCTACAACTAGCAAAAAACGAGTTGAAACATGTTTCGGTAGGATGGGTATCCATTACAATGACACAATATAACAAAGGTAACTATTAGCATCAAATGAATTGAAGCATGATTCAGTAGGATGGATATCTATGACAATAGCACAATTATAACAAAAGCAGAATTATAACAAAGGTAAGTAACCTACGTTTTAAAATATTCTTGTTCCACTTTTTCGCAGAGTTCGTATAGCCTTTGGTCTTCAGTAAGCTGTTCAAGTTGTTGGTCAAAGAAGTTGCAGCTCTGTCCGTCCATTATTACGTCTTCGTTAGAATGTGTTTTTTTTAAGCGGGCTATGGTCTATTTATATTATGAACATCGGCGGTTGGAACTTGTGTTACTTATCTAATTTGAAAGACAATGACTCTTTGTCGGAAAAAAAATAACTAGAAAGGAAGCTTAGAATACAAAAGGTGTTCGCTATACAAAGAAAAATGTTCGGTACGAGTTATAAAGCAATTTAACAAACAATCGAGTAAAAAAAGATAAAAGGAACAAATTAAGATCTTAAAACTACACTTATTTTGTATTGTCTATAACGTAATTGACACAATCACTTTTGTCCGCTAACTGTTTGGTGATTTGGTAAATCACATCTCTTGTGGATTTCACGTGAGCGTCCTCTTCGGAGTGAGCGTAGTATTTAACACGCACTTCCGCATGTTTCCAATGCTCCGTTGGCGGAACATTTTTTATTTTTCGCGCATCATACACCTCAATTTTTATAAGATGTGAGGCGTATGATGCATCGTCTTTATTGGACTTTATAAAAGCCACGCCTTCCGCAGTGGCTGGGCTGACGCTCGAAGACTTTACTGCAACTTTCCTTTTCTTCCGTTTTTCAAAGAAGCCATCTATGCTGTTATTAGGCCTCTTGTTAGTGTTAGCAATAGCTTTTTTGACTTTATAGGCCAACGTTCCTTCTTCATCACTTGCTTCGTCGTCGGGATAATAATAATTTTTAAATGTGTTTTCCTGTAACAATATTAAAACATTATTCAAACGGTCCTTCAAAGTAGATTTACATGGTAAACACAAAAATAGATGAAGGTTATGTTACAATCAATCAAAATCTGAAATAAGTGGGCACACATTAAATTATGACTACATACTTACATCCATTTCAGCAACGAAACACTGCTTTCAGCAACCTTGCACTTAACTTTTTACACTTCACGACTCACGACTCTACTCGAAGATCTTGCTCGGAGAATTGTTTGGGGCGCAATGAAGTCGAGATGTGATGGCGGGCTTTTATACCCAGCGCAATCCCTACAAGTTGGGACACGTATTTTTTTAAAGAAGGGCTTCGCTTAGTGAACAGGTATAAACTCGTATTCTCCAGACGCGGTTTGTTGAAGAACAAAAGACAGCGGCGGTTCTTTTGATACAAAGACAACAATAAAGCAATTATACTATGCCGTCCGCGTTCTTGAGGTCCTTTATGCGTAGTGCAGTTTAACAGGTTTAAACCAGTATCTTCAAAGACATACACTCAAAAAAACATAACGCTCCTCTTATTGACGACGGTCAGGTAAATAAACGGTTCGCCTAGTGAACACGTTCAAACTAGCTATTTTTTCAAAAAGCTCTCTTTGCATAGTGTATTGATGTTAAGTAATTGAATAATAAAAGATCGTGGTGCGTTTGATACAAAGAAAACAATAAAGCTACTGAAACCGTTTACTGTATTATGTAAACTCTCTATCTATATGTATATTCATAATATAAACTTTAGCTATGTAATATGTCCACAAAATGTAGGATAGTACCTACTGTGTAAGCGAAACACAAGGCTGCGTTCTTAATATCCTTTGTACATAGTGCAATCCTACAAGTTTTGACTAGTATTTAAATAATCGAATTGCGTAACAAACACGTTAAAACTAGTATTTCTAAGGAGATTAGAAGTGAAAAGCAATAAAGCAACAAAATTCTTGTTTTTAACTGAAACCATTTACTATTTAGCGTAACAATATTCTCCAAGACGTAGGTTAGGTTAGGTTAGATTTATGATAGTCCTGAAAGTTATGGATTCAGAATAAAATAAGTAGTTTGCAAAATAAGAATTTGTCAAAAGATATGTCCACGAAACATCGAGTTGCGAATCAAAAGTACAAACCAAGTACTATATAGCGTGACAATATTCTCCAAAACGTAGGTTAGGTTAGATTTAAGATAGTCCTGAAAGTTATGGCTTACGAATTTCTCCAAAACGTAGGTTAGGTTAGGTTAGATTTAAAATAGTCCTGAAAGTTATGGCTTACGAATTTCTCCAAAACCTAGGTTAGGTTAGGTTAGGTTGAGGGGAGGGAAATTTTCGGTGCAAAAAGTCACATGTGCGTTTTGTAATCTGAAAATTTTCATAGAGGGAGTTAACTTTTTGCGTTTCTTTGTGTCGGGTTTTGTTCCTTACGAACCACCTTAAATTCGAGTTTTTGTTTGGTAACTCCAGCTTCTCTGGTTTTGCAGTTAGGCATTTTTGAAGTTTAGGCCACAATTCCCTTAAGGATTTGCGGTCAGCTCCAAAAATAATTTTGTAAATTTAGCTAACTTTTACTTTTTGCCGGCTAATAACTTTTTTGTTTTTGGATTTAGAGTCACTAGTTTTGCGGCGCTAGCCACGCCTTAGAGTCCTCTAGCAACTACCTTTTGTTTGGTTACGATTGGACATTCGGTTCAAAAGTTATTAAACAAGAGTGAGTTGCTATTAGCTTTTTCACAGGGGCGATTACGACCGATTTTAAGTTTGTAAAACTTAAGAAAATTCGTATCGCCCAATCGTTAAGGGTTGCGGGGTAGCTTCTTTGGGGGTTGCATAGAGGGTCAAAAGTACCGCCTAACGGTACTTTGTCCCACTTTTTAGGACAAACTTTCAGGGGTGTTATGGTCGGAGAACTGTCAACTTTTTAAGTTGGTAATCTCTTTGACTGATCACCCTTGACTGTTTTTAGTAGGAATTTCGTTTTTCTCAAAAAACAACCCGGTAAGGTGATTGTTTTTCGTGAAAAACGGAAAGGGGAGGGGGGGGGAAAAGGGGTGGAAACCCGTTTCTGTCCCGATATCGCCCGTTTTGGCGGGAAAATTTCTGGTGGAGCCTTTTGGAGGGAGGTCAGCGGCGGTTCAGCCCTACCGGACCCTTCCAGGGGTGATACCTAAGCCCTTCAGGGGTGAAAATTTTCATTCGCGTGGTCGATTTTGCGGGAAAATCGAAGTGTACCGAAGCGGTACAAGGGCGTCCCTCTCTGAGGAAATCACCCCGAAAGGGGTGGAAAGTACCGGAGAAGGGTCGAGGGACGGCGAAATGTCGGCGGCGGCGACAGATCGCGTAGAAACGGGTGAGGGGGGGGGAGGACATCGTGGGGATGTCCGACTACTATGCGGATGCCGATTTCTCGGAACCGGAGAGGGGGGGGAGACCTCACTGAGGTCACCGGAAGGACTTCCGGGTCCAAGAGGGGCCTGGAAGAGTCGGCGTATAACCCGAAGCCCGACTTAGGGCCGAAGGTTAATACGGCCCGTAGGGGTCGCAAAGCCCCATCAGTGGGGTCGCACCTTGGGCTCCCGGCGGCCAAGGTCCAACTGCGGGACTTAGAACTCTGTGAGTTCGAGGCGGAGGCGGACAAGGCGTCGGCCTATCGCCTAGACTTTCCCGCGATACGCACGCGTTCCCAGTCCGGGAGGAAGGGGAAGAGAGGGGCCGGGAAGGCCGCGCTCGTACCGGAGCCCAGCTCGGATGAGGGGGAGCTGGAGCAGGGGGAGTTGGAGGAGGGGGACCCCGTCGAAGTTGCGCGCAATGCCGCATTCGCCGTGATGGCGGAGGCCGGCAAATGCGGCAATTTAAAGGGAACCGTGTGGGGCCGAATTAATTCGGCCTGCAAGCGAGTCATGGAGGCCATGGACGCCCTCCAGAGCAGGAGGACCGAGGGGGAGGAGATCCGCCGGCTGAAAGCCGACAACGAGAGGATGAGGAGCCAGTTGGCCCTTCTAGAGAAGGAAACCAAGGCCCTCCGCACTGCCTACTCCAACCGGGCAGTGGAAAAGCCGGTCTCCCCCCCAGCTGAACGTCTCCCCGAAGGGCTGGCCGACGCCCTGGGGGATTTAAAGCGGGACTTGTTCGTCTCCCTCGGGGAGATGATCAACGTCCGGCTGGGGGAGATGGAGCGACGCCTCCCAGCAGAGCCCATCCTCCGCCCCCCGTTGGCGGCGGACAAGAAGCGGGAAGCGGCTGCGGGACGCCCCGCCGACGAGCCGTCCCCAGGCCCGTCGCGAGCCCGCCCCGCCAAGCCAACGGCCGCCAGGTCTGCGGCCAAGCCCGCGGCAAAGCCTACGGCCGCGGCCAAGCCCGCGGCCCAGCCGGCCAGGCCGGCCAAGCCGGCCCAGGCCAAGTCGGCCCCGGCCAAGCCAGCCCCGACCAATCCGGCCCCCGCCCAGCGCGGACCCACGACGAACGCGCCGGCACCCCCGGCGGAACCATCGCCAGCCCCCGCGTGGACGGAGGTAGTGCGAAGGGGGGCCAAAAAGGCCCCCAAACAAAAGCCGGCAGCCCCAGCCCCCCAGGCAGTGGCCAAAAAAGTGGCCGGCCCAAAACTGACCGCCCCAAAGACCTCAGCCGTGGTCATCACGCTGAGGTCCGAGTCCAAAGAGACTTACAAGGCGGTCATGGACAGGGCCACCGCCAACATAAAGTTGGCGGACTATCAGCTGGACCAGCTAAAGGTCCGGCTATCAGCCACCGGGGGGCGGCTGATAGAGGTGGGAGGCGCGGAGAGCGCGAAGACTGCGGACGCCCTCGCGGCCAAAATTCAGGAGCTGGTGGGAGAGGCGGCGGTCGTCTCCCGGCCGACGAAGTGCGTCGACCTCCGGATCACCGGCTTGAACGAGTCGGTGGAGCCGGAGGCGGTCCGCGACGCACTCGCGGAGAAGGGGGGCTGCCCCCCTGGGAGCATCAGGGTCGGTGCGGTCAGGATGGGGCCCACAGGCATGGGGTCCGTCCTGGCCAGCTGCCCGGTGGGGGCCGCGAAAACCGTCGTCGCGGCCGGTCGGCTCCTGGTCGGATGGTCGGCGGCGCGCGTTCAGGCGCTGGAGCCCCTCCCCATGCGCTGTTATAAGTGCATGGGGACCGGGCACACGAGGGCGCTGTGCCCGTCCACGGCCGACCGCAGCAACCTTTGCTTCAGGTGCGGCGTGGAGGGGCACACATCATCGGGTTGCACAGCGCCCCCGAAGTGTGCGCTGTGCACCCGACTTGGCCGCCCCGCGGGGCACGTGATGGGGGGTGAAAAGTGCACCCCCCCTCCAACAAGAGGAAGGTCGGCCGCCCAGACCCCGGCCCCCAAACCCGTGCCGGCAACCCGTAGGGCCACGGAGGAGCTCATGGACACCGCCAATGCCAGTACGTCCACTTGAGCTCCTCCAGGCGAACGCCAACCACTCCGCCCGCGCTCAGGACTTGCTGATGCAGTCCATGGCGGAGTGGGGCGTCGATGCGGCGGTGGTTGCCGAGCCGTATTTCGTCTCCCCCCAGTCTAATTGGGCTGGAGACGTAGACGGCTCGGTGGCATTGGTGGTGCCGGCCCTCGGCGAATCCCCCCGCCTCTCCATAAAGGAGAGGGGGCAGGGATTCGTCGCCGCCAAATGGGGGGAAATACTACTCGTCGGAGTGTATTTCTCCCCAAACAGGCCCCTGAGGGCGTTCGAGGCCTTCCTCAGGGAGCTGGGGTTGGTGGTGGGGAGGGCGGCGCCGATGCCGGTCTTGGTGATGGGGGACCTCAACGCGAAAAGCGGCGCGTGGGGTTCCCCCATCACCGACGCTAGGGGGACGGAGGTGGAGGGATGGGCGGCCATGGCCGGCCTAGTGTTGCTGAACCGGGGGACGGTCCAGACATGCGTGCGGCGGCAGGGGGGGTCCATCGTGGACCTAACGTTCGCGACCCCTGCCATCGCCGCGCGCATCCAGGACTGGCGGGTCCTGGAAGACGCGGAGACTCTCTCCGACCACCGGTACATCCGGTGTAGGGTCTCCGCGTCGTCGTCCCCTGGGGTGCAGCCTCGGGCCGGCTCGGGTCAGGGTTTCCCAAGGTGGACCCTGACCAAACTGGACCTGGATATGGCGGAAGAGGCCGCCATGATCCAGGCCAGGTGGTCGTCCCCGTCCGCCGGCGGGGACGTCGAGGAGAGGGCGAGGGAGTTCCGGGCGTCGCTCACCGAGGTGTGCGACGCCTCGATGCCTCGGGCGTGGCGGTTGCCCGCCAGAAAGCGGGTATACTGGTGGTCGGAGGAGCTGGCAGACCTCCGTGCCGCCAGTATCCGTGCGAGGCGGGCCTACCAGAGATGCCGCAGGAGGAGGGCCCACACCCCCGCCGAGGAGGACCACCTCCACCAGGTCCTCCAAGCAGCAAAGGCGGCACTCCAGGGGGCGATCGCCAAGGCCAAGGACTCCGCGCACGAGGAGTTCTAGGCCACCCTGGACAGCGACCCGTGGGGGCGGCCATACCGCATCGTCCGCAATAAGATGCGGACGGCCCCCCCCCCTTGAGTCGCTGGAGCCGGACCTGCTTCAGCGGGTGGTGGCCGGGCTCTTCCCGGGACCGCCAAACGTGTCGGTCCCGAGGATGGCGCCGCCGTTGGCGGCGGAAGAGGAGGAGCTGGAGGCCCCCCCGCCCGTCACGGATGACGAGATGGTGGGGGCCGTGGACCGGCTGCGCAGCTGCAGGAAGGCACCGGGGCCTGACGGGGTCCCGGGTAAGGTCCTTCCTGCCGCGCTGAAGCACCTGGGGGGGCGCCTCAGGCAGTTATACGATGACTGCCTGGCGGCCGGGCGGTTCCCCCAGGTGTGGAAGGAGGGGAGACTGTGCCTGTTGGCGAAGGAGGGTCGACCCGCTGACTCTCCTTCGGCCTACAGGCCTATTGTTCTCCTGGACGAGGTGGGCAAAATGCTGGAGCGAATAATCGCCTCCCGCATCCAGCGCCACCTCGTCCACGTAGGGCCGGGCCTTTCAGCCCAGCAATTCGGGTTCCGCGCAGGGCGGTCGACACTGGACGCAGTGACCGCCCTGCGCGACTTCTGCGGGCGCGCCGAGGAAAGAGGGGAGGGGGTCATGGCGGTGTCGCTCGACATCGCCAATGCCTTCGGCACCCTCCCCTACGGCGTGATAGAGGAGGCACTCCGATACCACGGAGTGCCCCTCTATCTGAGGAGGCTGATAGGGCAATACCTACAAGGCAGGGTAGTGTCCTATCAGGCGAGAGGGGGTGGGAGGGAGGAGCGGCGGATGGCGTGCGGCGTTCCACAGGGGTCCGTGTTGGGACCCCTGTTGTGGAACGTCGGCTTCGACTGGGTCATCCGCCTCACGCTCCTCCCTCAGATGGCAGTCGTCTGCTACGCAGACGACACCCTCGTAGCTGTCCGGGGGGACACCGGCCTATCGCCGCACTCTGGTGGCGACGATAGGGAGCGACCTCTCCCTGCCCAGCGTGGTAGCCGCCATGCTGGACAGCGACAGGTCGTGGGAGGGAGTGGCCTCTTTCTGTGAGGACGTAATGTCCCAGAAAGAGGCCGCGGAGCGGGTGCGCGAAGAAGCCGTCGACGCACACCCGCTCCGGCGCAGACGGTGGGGGAGGCGGCGGAGACAGTTCGCTGCCCGCCAACTTCCCCAGTGAGACCTGCGGGTATGGGGGTGGAGCACCCCTGCAGACACAGAATACAGATAGTGGTAGAAAGGCGAACTTATTAATTAAAAAGATGCCTACTTGCTAACTTTAGAGTAAAAGACCGAGGATAATATATATGAAACGTACGTAATGTATTTACGAATTGGTTCGACCCCAATTTATAATTCATGTTGTGTTTTGTGATAAGCACCTACAGTGAATTGGTTCGATCCCAATTTATAAATCATGTTGTGTTATTTGTAAAAGGTTTTTAGTTCATGGTGAATGATTTGTGTTAGGTGTTATGTACACTATATACGTACATAACTATAGTATAGTATATATAAAGTATTAGGCATTAAAGTGTCTATCTATGGAAATTGCTAACTGTGTAAACAAAGGACGAAACTTTGTTTCGTTACTGTTTCTCCTTGAATTTTCACACCACCTCATCAAACACCATTGAAACCATACACTGTTGAAACGGTGGTTACCGTAAAATACAAAAGCATAAAATATATAACTGTATCTTAAATATTTCATTAAAAGTTTAAAATGGTTCTTCAGTTAGGTTATTAAGACCAAATGGAATGACGTTTTTGTTTCTTTTAAATTCTACAATTGTCTATGATGGGTAGTGTTGTGACTAAAGTTGGTGATATATAAAAGCCGCTACACACTACCCAACTCACGCTCTAGACATGCCAACGCGGTTGTATGTACTACGCGATAGTTTGACAATTTTATATTTCAATAAATACCTACACTCAGATTAATACTTTTAATTCCCTTTTTCTCATAAACCTTTTTTATTCTTTCGCACCATTTTTTAAACATTTAAACTTCGAAATATTATATCTGGTAGTTTTGGACTATTTTAAAAAATAAAAATCTACCCTATATTTTAAAATAAATTAAAACAATGACGGTTGAATGATTGACGGTTTCAAAATTATTTTACTCGTTCACTGTTTTTCTTGGCATGCACGTATCTTACTTCTTTGTTATTGAATTTTCTTACGACTTGGCCTGATATACGGATTTTGATTTGCATTGTGATCTGGATCTTATTTAACTTTGGAACGACGACTTGTTGCTACCGAACACGGATTCTGATATTGCTTATTATTGCCGGCAACGAAAAAATGAGTGCTCAGCCAGGAACATCTCAAAGTTCGGACTTGCAGCCACGAAAGAGAGCGAAACGCACTCCAGTGCAAATGACGGAAAATGAAAAAAAAATTGCCGTTAATGTGTACAAGTACGTAGAAAAGACATTGCCATCCTATCCGCATAAAAAAGACGTGCTACCGATTGTTTCAGAAATAATGGGAGTTTCTGGTCATACAATTGATAATGTGATTAAGTTTTATGAAAAAACTGGGACGGTTAAACAACCCGCAGTCAGGCCACCTAACCGTGCTAAACTTAGCAAATTAGATAACTTTACGTTGTCGGCTATCAGGCGGAAAGTACATCAGTTTTATTTTGCTGGTGAATCGCCTACTGTTGCAAAAGTGACGGCAGCAATCAACGAAGATTCAACTCTTCCGACACTTTCTGAGAGTTCAGTATACCGGTTGATGAAAAAAATGAACTTTAATCACGTCAAAAGGTCACGTAGAAGTATTTTACTGGACAGGCCAGATTTACAAACATGGAGACACCAGTATTTATTACGAATTGCGGACTACAGAAAGCAAAATAAAAAAATCTATTATCTTGACGAAACATGGCTGAATGAGGGACACACTTCTTCCTATGTATGGGTGGATGACGACATTAAGTCTAGTAGAGATGCCTTTTTAAAAGGATTATCAATCGGCCTTAAAAATCCTTCGAAAGGAAAACGGTTAATAATTACGCACATTGGCAGTGAAGACGGTTTCGTTGACGGCGGCGAATGGATATTCGAAGCAAAAAAACAGGACAAAGACGGCGACTACCATGGAGAAATGGATGCTCATAACTTTGAGAAATGGTCTCAAATAAAAGCAAATATTAAATAAAATACCTACTGGTTCCGTGGTAGTCATGGACAACGCACCGTACCATGCAATGGAGAAAAGATGCCATCCAAGCTTGGTTACGGCAAAAAAACATCAATTACGACGAAAAAGAAATAAAAGCTGACCTTATAGCAAAAATAGACAGGGCTAGATATAAAAAAATGTTCGTCGATGAACTGTCGAAATCAAGAGGGATAACAGTATTGCGTCTTCCTCCCTACCATTGTGAGTTAAACCCAATTGAACTGATATGGGCACAGGTAAAAGGTTACGTTGGGCGGAGAAATAAAACCTTCAAAATGACAGAATTAAAGGTTTTGTTGGCAGAAAGCTTGTCGCGAATCGGAGCAGAGCAGTGGAAGAAATGCGTGGGTCACGTCATAGAGGAAGAAAATAAAATGAAAAATTTAGACGGCATCATTGATAGGGCTACAGATGATATAACGGCACCGTTTATCATAAATATTGGTGATACATCATCTTCAAGTACCGATTTTTCTTCTGATCGTGATTAAAAAAAAACTACCTACTTGTTTTTTCCTTTCGGTATTTTATTATTCGACATGGTTTGACATAAGTAAAGGAGTAAGTAAGAGCCTTGCCCATCACTAGTAAATTCATCATTCAGAGACAATTTCAATATGGTGGTTTGTTTACATGGTTAGCAATTTCTATAGATGGATTCTTTATGAAGTATTGGTTCGACTCCAATAACACTACTTTCGAAACATAAACCTCTTAAAACTTTTAGGTTAATTAAACTTATTTTTCAGTAATCAAGTTGGTGTTAGAGACTATTTCGGTACTGGACCGAAAGCGTTACCTATATCTTATTTATTTCGCTCTGAGAAAGGGTACTATGTACATAGGGATACTAACTACAAAGGTCAATAAAGACATGATATTTATAATATAGATCTATTGATTAAACGACAGTACGTTAGAGAAAATCTAAAGGTGCGAAACATAATATATGATCTGGAACATAAGAGAAAACAATGTTTAGGGTAATTAATTAAGTTATTTAAGAAGCAGAGGATGAATCAGTGATGACTTCATTCGTAAATTACGAATCAGGTACAATAACAGCAAGTACTTCGTGTTTATTCACACGTGTGAACAAAGCTCGAAGAAGGGGACAGTAGACTAATACATTACAGTTTACAAAGTGGTCAATAGGTGGTCTTGTCTCGAGGTGCCATTTTCTTCCAGAAAACCTTCGGAGAAAGATAGGTTAAGAAGTAGCGAATTTGTACGATTGGCAATGTAAACTTTGAATAGATTTAAGCATAATCGAAAAAAACATACAATCAATATTTATAAGAGGTATTTACTTGTTATAAACCACTGGAGTTATTGCATTAAAATACGATAGCCAAAGCCAACGACATTGTGAGTAATTGGTTGTCTTCATAAATATAATTACTGGTGATTTTCATACAAACTATACTGAAGGATTGTGTCATCACATTGCGCTATAACATAAAACCATTTCTATGCGAAATCAGGAACAGAATAAAGAAAAATTAAAAATTAAAATTTCCATTATGCGAGTTCTCTTTTAGCTTTGTCATGTAAACATAATGTTAAAATAAAATGCAACATTTTAAATCAGTACGTAGGCGAGATATTATATAGTGTGACGGTGCATACAGCATGTAACAAAAATCCTGTACGTCCATTAAAGGCGTATATCAGTATCAAGTCGTGATACCGAATATGTATTTATTTCAATTAAATAAGAACATAAAAAAGGTCATGAAAAAAAATTAGAAGCATACCGGTTTTCAAAATGTTGTGCAGCCCTGCCAACTGCCCTGCTGACTTTTCATTCAACCGCCTGCGAGAGGGGGTGAGGGGCCTTTGGGGCGGAGCATCCGACGTCCGCGCAACGTTAAAACAGCGATCGACCGATCAGCTGTTTTTTACTAGTATGGTTGATTGACATCTTGTGAAACAATGAAATGATTCAGCTCTGATAAGAGCTATTTTATAGCACTTAAAAGAGCTTTTAAAACTGTAGGTGCTAACACCTTAATTTATTATTACGTCCACTTGTTCACTACGACTGCGACGAAGATCATGCTCGACGTGACCGCCAGCGACTTCCACGCACCGTCGACAGCGTTTGAATAGGTTAGCACGGACACGCTGCAACACCATTGTGTCGAATTTCATGTTGTCAAGCGCTGTGACTATCCGGGCTCGCATTTCGGCCTCACTCTCGCAACTTTTTCGAAAAACGTATTCTTTTACGTGACCCCACAAATAAAAGTCGAGCGGCGTGAGGTCCGGAGATCGCGGCGGCCAAGCGACGGGCCCACCTCGTCCTATCCAGCGCTCGCCGTAAGTAGTGTATTATTGGGGTTTTCAGAACAGTTTCTGTTCTGAAAACCCCAATAATACAACAGAACTGTTCTGAAAACCCCAATAGGGTTTCTGTTCTGAAAACCCCAATAGGGTTTTGTTGTTTCGGTTATCGATTTTCAGAACACAAACTGTTCTGAAAGCCCCATAACAGTTTCGCTGTTTCGTTTGTCGATTTTCGGAACACAAACTGTTCTGAAAGCCCCATACCAGTTTTGTTCAAATCCGTTTTGGTGTTTTGAACACATCTTCTGGAACTCACACAAAACAGGAGATCACGGAGATCATTTTGGAGATGACATTATAAATAAAATTACCTGTTTCAAACCTTATAACGTAAAAGTGGGTCGGCCTATGCAGACGAGGGACACACTTAAAAGTTTTAATAATTAAAATGAAGTTTGTCAAACAACTACAAACATTACAGTTAGAAAACATTTGTTCAGATCGTAAGAATATTTACTCGAAACATGGTAAACTTTTACCGAATTCAATTAGATGCCTCATCTGTGGTCCATCGAATTGCGGCAAAACGAATTTGGTGATAGGTCTTCTCCTTCATAAAAAGGGATTAGTGTTTCAAAACGTCTATATCTACTCGAAAACATTATTTCAGCCCAAATATGTATTTTTAGAGAATGTATTATCTGAAGTACCAGAAATCCATTTTGAAAAATACAGTGAAAATGAGTTAGTTTTAAGCCCTACAGAAGCAAAACCAAACTCTATAATTATATTTGATGACATCGCATGCGAAAAACAAAACAACGTCAGAGATTATTTTTCTATGGGTCGACATAGCAAAATAGATTGTTTTTACATCAATCAGACCTATACTAAGATCCCTAAGCAGTTAATTAGAGATAATGCAAACCTTATTATTCTATTTAAACAAGACGATCACAATCTTCGTCTCGTGTATGACGAACATGTTAATACAGATATGTCTTGGAAACAGTTTAGAGAAATGTGTGCAAATATTTGGCAAACTCCTTTTAGTTATTTAGTAATTAACAAGGACTGCGAAAAAAATAAGGGGTGTTACAGAAAAAAGTTTGACACATTTGTAGTCTTCGAGTAAATATAATGAGTATTTGTTTATACTAGGCTTCATTGCAAAAACTGACATCATCAATAGCACATCTTTAAAATGAACACAGAAAAAGCGATGAAGCAACAAATTGTTGCAGCTGCAGAAGCCGTTAAAAGAAAAGTAAAAAGGATACGTGACATTACAAGTGAAAATGAAAAAATTTTGGATACAGTTTTCAACCCTATTTCTAACTCTCTTAATCAGATGGTTGATCAAACTAAGTTACAAAATCAGAATGATTATTTAAGCCCCAATTATCACAGTACACCGAAAAAAATGAAGCTAGACCACAACAACATAAAACGTGTTCTATCGTCCAACGATACTGTGTTAGCACTAAATCCTGATAAAAAGGAAGAAAAAACCGATGATTATGAAGAAAACATTGATAGTGATAGCGAAAATTCTGATACATCTTCTGATCAAAATAATGAAATCGAATGTGAAGAAGAATATTGTGATGTAGCTGATGACGATGCGTTCGAGTCTGTCTCCAGTTTGGATCAAAACTATTTGTCTCCACTTTCATTTTCTCCAAAAACATTTGAAGCTATTCCATACGGAGTAAGATTTGAAAGAGGTAAACTTATGATGGGAAGCCAGAGAGTTTATGTTTCAGAAAATAAGATAACGATTAACGCGACTTCATACAAAAAAACACCAGGAATGGTAGAATTGATATTTAAGAAAGCACCCCAACTGAATTTAATTACTGCAGAAGATAAAGAAAATTATAAACTAATACTAAATCAAACTAATGCTCACCGAAGGGACTTTAATCCCGAGAAATCTATTAAAAGTAATAGAGGGTCTAAATACTTGCAAATAATTAAACCTTTATTTAAATTGAATAGAAACTATAATAGTTCGGACAATCTTGCCCACGGTCATGGATTAGCGATTTTGAAAAAAGTGAAACCTTCCGTTGATTATGTTTATTGGGATGATCTAAACGAGCTAGTTGATCGTTTGAAGTTGTTGATTGCTTCTCGAGAAGCTGGTAACACCGGACTAGACAACGAAATTATATCCATAATAGAAGAGTTGCGCGAAAGCAATATAATCTAATAAATAAAAAAGAATTCTTACCAGCATAACAGTTCAACGTAAGTCTTAATCAAAGACGGACCGGTTATGAATATAGACAAATTCGGACATCACGTTCATAAACGACTTCGTTTTGCTGAAAACTTTATAAATCGTAACGAAATATTGCAAAAAACAGAAAACGGTGACTTCGATTTACGATTATCACGGTTAAAAGGTTTAAAACTTCCGCTTTTAAACGACGAAGCTGTCAATAAAGAGTATGTTGACCATATCAATAAAGTTATTCAAACTAATATTGGAAACATTTTACTTAAGCTGCGACATATAGATTCTATTCTAAAAGAATTCGATGAAAAATATTGCACAAAAGACGACATTATAAAAATTGTAAAGCAACCTTCCTAGGTAAAGCATTTAAATGAATAAGCAAGATATCGTAAACGAGATTCACAGGGGCGCCCGAAAAAATTTTTTACGATGTCCGGTGAAACTTAAAAGCATTGATGATTTGTGGCAAGCTGATTTGATTGACATTCAAAAATATAAACAAGTAAATAAGGGATATAAGTACATATTGGTAGTAATAGACTGCTTATCAAAATACGCATGGACTGTTTCAGTGAAAACAAAATCAAAGCATGAAATTACGCAAGCGTTTAAAAAAATACTCGATTTAGGACGAGTTCCGGACAATTTGCAAACAGATTTAGGCAAAGAATTTTACAATGATGAATTTGAAAAATTATTAAAAACAAATCGTATTAATCATTACTCTACATATTCTACAAAGAAAGCATCGATCGTGGAAAGATTAATCAGGACTTTAAAGAACAAACTCTACAAATACTTTAGTTTCATCGGCAATTATAAATGGATTGGTAAACCATTAGACGACGTTGTTAGAGCATACAATAGCTCAGTTCATCGAAGTATTAAATGTGCTCCATCCAATGTAAATCTTTCTAATGAGCACATTATACGAAGCAATATAGAGAAAACGCATTATCGCTCAGTTTCTAAAAGAAAAAAGTTTAAAATTGGAGACATAGTTCGAATAAGCAAGTTCAAAAGCACTTTTAGAAAAGGGTATACACCAAACTGGTCCACAGAGCTATTTACGATAACAAACATTAAAAACACAAATCCAGTTACATACCAAATAGAAGATTCGCATCATAACAAAATACTAGGTTCATTTTATGAACCGGAGCTTCAAAAAACTCAGTTTCCAAATATATATTTAGTTGAAAAAGTCATAAAAAAGAAAGGAAAAAAGCTGTTTGTTAAATGGTTAGGTCTCAGTGAAAAAGAAAATAGCTGGATAAGTAAAGAGGATGTTATTTGACTTATAACTTATGTATATTCTGTCTTCTCTTCATTTATCGCAAAGCAATGCAAGGAAGTGGACTCCTTAATAATTTGATTAATAACTTGCCTTTTGAGCTACACTTACCTGGTTATAATTATTGCGGGCCTGGAACAAAGCTATCAAAAAGAATACAACGAGGTGATCGAGGTATCAACAAACTTGATGACGCTTGTATGGAACACGACATAGCTTATACTAACTATCCAGATTTAAAACGACGACATCAAGCAGATTTAAAGTTACTTCAAATGGCAAAACGCAGAATCAAATCTAAAGATTCCAGCAAAGGAGAAAAAATTTCATCATGGCTTGTTAGCAAAGTTATGAACAGCAAAATAAAAGCTGGTGCTGGAATAAAATCATTTAAAACAATAGTTTCCAAAATCCGATCGCGTATTAAAAAACATAAACCGAAAAACCGTGATTCAACAATAATGTGTGCATATAAAGCGGCAAAGAAGTTATTAGCACAAAATGGACAAATACGTTTGGCGCGCGTAATACCGATACCAAAAACCGGTGGTATTTTGCCACTGATTCCAATTTTTGCCGGGCTGTCTGCTCTCGGATCTTTAGCAGGGGGAGCGGCAGGTATTGCTAAGGCAGTAAATGATTATAAATCTGCTCAGAAAAATCTTCAAGAATCAGAACGTCATAATAAAATGATGGAATCCATTGCTTTGGGAAATGGATTATACGTAAAACCTTATAAAAAAGGAAGCGGTTTATATTTAAATACAAAAAACTAAATAGAAGGCTACCGAGGAGAGCTCTGACTAATATAGACATCTTAAATTACAGTTCCGACATACCTCATTTTAGGGGAGTTTTTATGCGCGACAACTTACCGAAGAAACCTAATCTTTTAGAATGTGCAATTGTAAACTTAGATAGTACTGACAATGCAGGAACACACTGGGTAGCCTATGTAAAATGTAATACGTATTGTGAATATTTTGATAGTTACGGAGACTTGAAACCTCCTCAAGAGTTGTTAGAATATTTAAAAGATTATGATGTATTTTATAACTATGAAAATTATCAAAAATTTAACACCGTAAATTGCGGTCATTTGTGCTTAAAATATCTTAGAAAGTTTTGGAAAAAACACAATAAATTATAACACATTCCTTTTATGGTATCATTTCAAAGATGTCTTTCACCCTATCCATTACGGGGTTTTCTGCTACGCTTACAACTAATTACTCTCCACCATTACAACTAGATGAAGAGTATGAATGCGGGCTATTATATTTTTCAACTTTTAATTCTATACCTAATATTGACTTCAGAAACAATCAATTTTCTTATGGCGAGAAAGAAGTACTTGAAATACCTGAAGGTTCATATGAACTTGAAGATATTAGCGATTACTTACAAGATAATATAAAGGATTGTACGATTAAATTATCTTGTAATAATAATACATTGCGAACAAATATTTTATGTTCAAAGGATATTCACTTTGAAAAAAGCAATTCTATTGGCAAAATGTTGGGTTTTAAAAATAAAACATTAAAAGCTAATATAATGCACCATTCTCGCGATCCTATTAACATTCTATCCACAACAGTCATCAGGATCAAATGTGATTTTATAAGTGGTTCTTTTGTAAACGGAAAACCCAGTCATATAATACACGAATTTGTTCCTAACGTTCCGCCAGGATATCGTATAATTGAGGTCCCTAAAAACGTTATTTACTTTCCAATTAACCAAAGTAATATTAGCTCAATTAATATACGTATACTTGATGCAAATAATCAACTTGTAAATTTACGCGGTGAAGAACTTCAGTTATACTTACATATAAAAAGAAGTAAAAATAATGATAAATTTTAATAAAACCTGTACACACCAACCTGCACCAATTAGTCCAGCTAACATCTTCAAAAGAAGAACATCTACCAAAATTAAATTGACTAAGGAGAATATCAAGTTTCTTAAATTGAATGGATTACTAAAATGAGTGAATATTTAAACGTGACAGATAGCTTTGTTGAAGACAATAGTATCGAAGGCTTCGAAATTCATTCATATAAGCCATATGTTACTACGTTCAACAGAAACGATGAAATCAGAATACCTATTAATCAGCAAGACTTGTATGTGTTACCCTCTGAGAGCACATTGTATTTGGAAGGGATCGTAAATGTTCAGAACCGTGAAACAAAAGAAAAAGTAAAAAGTGTTCAATTTACGAATAACTCATTTCTTTTTCTATTTCAAGATATTCGATATGAATTAAATGGGGTTGAAATAGACAGAGTGAAAAATGCAGGTGTGACTACGACTATTAAATCCTTATTGTCTATGAATGAAAATGAAGCAAGAATGTCGAAAGCTTGGGGCTGGGATTTAAATGGCACAAAAAATATAGAAGAAGGACGTTTCGCAGTTTCTATTCCTTTAAAAAAAATCTTAGGATTTGCTGAAGACTTCAGCAAAGTAATTATTAACTGTAAACATGAATTAATTCTGCTTCGTAGCAATACCAACTTAAATGCAGTAACACTTAGTACTAATGAGGTCTTGAATGAGATTAAAATCCATAAAATTGTTTGGCGAATGCCTCATATTAAAGTTTCCGACCGTCAAAGAATTAACATGCTCAAGTTGTTGGAAAAAGATCGCACATTAAGGTTAGCATTTAGAAACTGGGATCTTTATGAATACCCATATTTGCCTAAAACCACAAAACACACATGGTCAGTAAAGACATCAACCCAAATAGAAAAACCACGTTTCGTTATTCTATCTCTGTCTACGAATAGGAAAAACTTATCAAATGCCGACTATTCTCGTTTTGATCACTGTCGTTTGAGAGAAGTTAAAGTGTTTTTAAATTCTATTTATTTTCCATATGAAGGCCTGAACATAAACTTTGAATCTAACAATTATGCTTTATTATATGAACAATATGCTAGATTTCAACAGTTATATCACGGTCGTCGTGCTGAACCGTTGTTAACCATACATGATTTTAAAAGTTGTCCTTTGTTTTTAATTGACTGTTCTCGACAGAACGAAAGATTAAAGACAGGACCTATTGACGTTAGAATAGAAATTGAGTGCGATTCGGAAATTCCTGACAATACGTCCGCTTACTGTCTTATACTGAACGAGTGCGTAATAGAATATAAGCCGCTAACCTCAATTGTAAAGAAAATATCATGAATTCAAATATTTATATAATCGATGTGCAAGGCTTCAAAGACAAGGATAATAATTTTATCATGAAGGAGTTAGCAGTGGCTACCGAAAATTTTACACAAGTTTATTTAATAAAACCGCCGTTCCCTTATTCTAAGTTAACTGATAAAGAACGACGTCAAGTGCGGTGGATAGAAAAAACGTATGGTATAACATGGAGTGAAGGAATTATTGATTATAGAGAATTTATCAGATACGTACAACCATTCTTAAAAAATAAGACCATTTTAGTGAAAGGCTTAGAAAAAGTAAGATGGGTACAAGAATTATGTTCTGATTGTGATGTTACCGAAATAGGAGAAATGGGATGTCCAAATTTTGAAGAATTGTATAAAATGGTAGCTGATGACGGTAACACGAACTTTTACTGTATTAAACATTTAAAAAAATGTGCTTTGAAAAATGTAATTTGTATTAGAAATTGGTATAGGAAATGTGACAAATAATATTAAAGTTAAAATAAATTATAGTATTGTTAAGCAATGCATTTTTATTTTATTTATAAAGTTCGTCCACCTTAACACAAAAGCAATATTTTAGAATTTATTGATTCAGGACAGGTCTGAAAAATTAAATAAAACATATATTGAAGGAAAAATTTTTTATTACAGAAATTAAAACAAGACATGTACACCTTTTATTCATAACAAACACCTTACATCTAACTTAAACATTTAACTGTCTTAAGGCTATTTTTAAAACATAGATTTATGACCCCAAGATAACGTGGAGATTTGGTTTTTTAGTATAATGCGTTTATCATCATTTGCGGATAATGCTACTTTTTGCACAGATTGCGTAAAAATAATATGTTTTAATGATTTAAATACAATATTTGTCTTTCTTAATCTTTCATTATTTAATAATACACTTTTATACTTTTCAAAATCCAAATCTCGCAAAACATGTTTTTTGGTCCCTTTAGCTTTTTTCAATTGTTTCTTTTCTGTTTTGGTACAATACAATTTAGACCTGAGACCTACAAACTCACTTATTATTTCGCCACCGAGTTCGTCTTTAAACAAGCCTGGTACTTTTTTATTTTGACGTGTTATGCCATAGGTGTCACTTACAGAATAATTGCTGGTATCAAAATAAGGCTGAAAATTTAATTTAATATCTGCATATAAATCTTCAGTGTTTATGGAATACAAAAAAGAGTCTGTATCAGTATAGCACAAACTTAAATTACACCCGTAAAAAGGTTTCATATAAGAATAATGAAAATCATACATATGAGATTTGGATATTTCCAAAACAGTAAATCCGATATAAATCGGTCGATCAAGTTTTATGGATTCTGGTTTCATTTGTATGGCTACGAAATTTTCAGTAAAAATGGTTGAACTATGATAATTAGGTCTGCCTATTAGACACTCGGCTCCGTACTTCTTTTTCGTTTTATTTTTATTATCATGCCATACATTAACTAACATAACATTTAATCTTTTCTCGGGGTCTTCCAACGTCTTACCAAAAATAGCATTGTTAAATAGTTTACATAAATTTTGCTCAAATACAGATGTAGCTTTTTGTCTCAATTGCGTGTTTAGATCTATATATTGTTTTAAAAATTGACTTTGCTTAAATTTTATTACTCTATGAATTTTTTTAAGGATCAAACCATGATTTAAACATGTTTTTAAATGTATGTAATGAATTACGTACTCATATTTATCATATAAATTAGGGATAAGTTTAGGTTGCTTCGAACCAGGAGGTATGAATTTCTGCGGGCAGAATGGAATGTCATTATGCAAGTCGTGCAAATATTCAGGATATTCTAAATCCACTTCTAAAATATAACCATAATCTGAATTATCTGGTACTAAACGGATATCAAGATGTTCAATTTCATCCTGTTGTAACAATTTGAAATCAGCATAAGGTAAACTGCCACACATGGCATAACCGTATAAATTATTACAGTCTATATATAATAAAAAATTGTTTGGAATACTCGGATCATAATTAGGCATGTATTTATTATTTGCAATCGCATATCGATTAGAACATAAACATATACCCCCACGAATACCCTTCTGAATCATTCTAATTATTTCAAGGTCATTAATAAGCTGTAATTTTACATTTGTTATAAGTAACATAGCATCGAAGCTTAAACTTAGAGCAGTCAGATAAAAAGCAGGATCTAGTCTATAGTTAACTTTACAAGTTTGACGAAACTTTTCGAATATGTCAGCCAATAACAGTACATCAGACTTAAGGTAAAGATCAGTGTATTCCCCTAAATTCTTAAGTTTGAATGATTTCCAGACAAGTTTAGCGTGCTCGTAATCATATTTTGATATGATGTCATTGGTTAACGAGTTGTAAAAATAATGTTGCTGTGGTAAGCATTGCTCTTCGTACCGAGTCCAACTATTCATATACTCGTATGGATAGACACCCTTACGTTTCAGTAGGTCGAAATGCTCTGTTAACGAATAAAAATGCGAAAGATGAACAAAGTCTTCTTTGTTTAAAGTGCTTACAAGTTCTTCCAAACTAGCGCCTAAAAATTTGAATGAATCCACAAAGCGAACAGGCATAAATTCATTTCGATTATTGATGAAGTATTTTGTAAACGAAATATAATTTTCTTTATTTTTCGCTATAACTTTAATTTGTCCTGGCATTTCCCCCAACTGACGTATAAATAAATGACTGTCGTATCCTGAAAGGTTATGAAAAAATACGGGCACAAATACAGGTAAACGATAGCGGATATTGCAATAAGAATGAGCTGCCCCCCTATAACGTTCTGTTAAATGACAATGATCTCTTACTGAGTCACCGAGCAACAACTTGCTGCAAAGAAAACAATATCGAGCATTCAAAAAATCATTTTCTTCCTTTTCAGTAATAGCCGTTGGCTTTGGGCTCGAATAAATATTGCTTATTGTACATATATCCTTCTGCAGATATTCAAGGAATTTACCTACACAGTCTTTTCCACGATATGATACGAATTTGTTGAGAGAACTGTCGTATGAACTCACAACATAGTACGCAAATGCAGCTGGCACATGTTCCTGTAATTTAATAGTACATTGTGAACTCTTTTTTTCATTCGTATTTGGTACCAATAAAGATTCAAAGTCAGCATATATTACAAAAGGCATGTCTTGCAGACGTTCAAAATTTTTAAATTCTATTTGTTCATTCTGACTGGGTAAAATTGTCTTTACACCTCCACATACGTGAGCATCAATTTTTTTTTCACTATTAAAAAATATCATACATTCTTCACATAGAAAAAAATGATCCCTTGTGTTTTGTTAATTGGTTTTTAAGCAGGCTGCTTAAGTTTTTAATAAGACAATAATGAGTTTGTAGACCGTTTTCTAACATTAATAAATTAACATGATATTGCTTGCGGCATGCGGTTTTATACAGCGGACCAACGATTTCAGTTTTATTTTTTAGTGCATACACAATAACACTTATATGTAGGTTGTTTTTTTCAAATATTTTGATGTCATTTAATCCCACAGGAAAAGTCATGTTTTCAATATTGAGAACGTTCTCGTAGTGAGGGTACGAAGATACCCTATGAACATTATTTTTAGCGGGAAATAAAGAAGCCATCACGCACCATAAAAAGCAAAACGAATCATTATTTTGTATATTAATACACGCTCGTTTTAGTTTTATATTTTTAGGTAAATCTATGAATCCTGACGCTTTCAGTGGGTTATATTTACTGATGTTTACCTCTAGGTATAAATTTCGCATAAAAGCCCAACCACTATCTCTCTCTTGAAATTCATCAATTTTCCGAGAAATCGTATGTAAAAGGTTTGAAAATATATCATTGAAATCATAATTCTGATGTATAACTATATTTTGCGTTGCAAATGACTTTGTTTCACATGTATCGTTTTTTAGTAAAGAAAATTCTGCGAATAATTCAAAATTAACTTTGATACTACCGAAAACGGATTGTCTTGCTTCCAAAATTTGATAAACGCGAGTGCGAAGGCTGCGCATAAACTCGGCAGGAGGACTTGCATGATCAAGGTTGTCATTGTGCCCGCGCACGCGGTATGACGCTATTCTACTTCGAAAAGCACTTGCAATTTTTTGAATACCATCGCCGTTATCGATAGAGTTATTATTCTTGTGCGTGGTACTTCGTAAATGCGCAGAAAATGCACGACTAGGAACAGATGTTTCGCAAACTGAACAAAATATTGATCTACTACTCATTATTAAATAATTAATTTAGACTAAGGTCAAATATTACAAATAAAGGTATACTAAGTAAGAATTATGATTATTTGAAATCACGATAAAATACTCCGTCTTCGATAAAATGCTCCCTACATAATTTTAAGGCTTTATTTATATTCGAAACCTCTGGCGAATTTGAGTCTACCTGAATTTTTAAATTAACAAGAGCTTTCTCCCATCTATCTTTCGGTGCAATGGATTTTATGTCAGCAACATTATATAATTTCAACTCGACGAAAAGATCACCGGACAGTTGGCTAGTTCGACGCACCTTCCCTCCAGGAACTTGTCGCATCAGCGCAGACTGAAGCTCCATCTTATTGCGCTCGGCATGGAAGCTTTCGTCCTCGCTATCGCTGCCAATAAGCCAGCCGGAAGAGTCGTCGCTTCGGACTTGTTGACGCGCCTGCGATATATTTTTTGACCTGCAAACCACAAACATATAAGTATGATTATAAAATATAAAATAAAATACAGTATTGGCTCAATAAAATAGTTCGTCTTCAGATTTATCAGAGCTAGATTTTAGACTTCGTTTTTAGAGCTATAAAGAAAAAAATAATACATACTTATATCGGAAAGGTCATCTAATTATTTAAAAAACTTAAAAAAAAATTTTTTTACCGTGGTACAGGAGTTGCGTCATCGGATTCAGAAAGTGGAACTCTCTTTTTAGACACCTTCTGCTTCTTAGACCTATAAGAAAGACATGTTACATTTAGTAAAGCACATTTAAAGGACATGAATTTGAAACTCGTTAGAAATTAAAATATATACTACTTACCTCGGTACAGGCACTTCGTCGTCAGATTCAGAGAACGGGATTCTCTTTTAGATACCTTTTGCTTCTTAGGCCTATAACAAAGAATTGCTATATTTAGTAAAGTACATTTTTAGGATACGAATTTCAAACTGTTTAAAAATACAACAAATATACTACTTACCATACTACAGGAACCTCGTCACCGGATTCCGAGAGTGCGATTTTATTTTTTAAATTCTTGACTTTTTTAGACCTGTAACATTAAAAAGAAAAAGGTATGATTATCTGTTATTTATTTTGATAAATATTATTATTATTATTACTGCCTAAGTAAAACTTAGACATTAAATAACTACTTACCCTGAACTTGGAGCTGGTTTCTCAAGCTTCGAATTTGAGTTAGGTTTTTTGAAATTTTTTTCATCAACGAAATACACCGTATCAGGCCTGTAAAAAGAACGAGGATATTAAAATTACAGTTTCTTTTAGTAACACTAAGTAACACAAAGTAATACTAAGTAACATTGAATAATAATTTATTTAAATTTATAAAAACTTACGAACATGATTTAAATGTAGTGGTGCTTCCTTGTTGAAATAAGGGAATGTAATAAACGTTAAACCATAAAAAGCTGTTTCTGCGTAAACATCACTTACAGTAGTTCTCAACCTTTAAAAATGTATTACATGTATTTTCTAATAACAGTACAGCAACAAATATCGAAAAAAAGGAGGTTTTTAAAAGGTTTAACACCTCAGTTTCCGATTTGCTAAATAAGCAAATGTGTAACAAACAAAAGTATCGTGTTAAACAGATCGTTGTCACAAAAGGCATGCGCCGATATCAAAGAAACCGCCGCTATAATCAACTGTTATGAAAGAACGTGGTGATTCTGCACCCGCCAAATGCATGATCACAAATCAAATACTATCATCCGTCTCATTCAAACATATTGAATTACACTTGAGCGAGCGGTAGAAAAACGTGTTGTCGAATGTATTAAACGAGTACGGAATAACCTTGTCAATGGAATACTATTAAGATTGACCATACTGATTGCGATGATTTGTAAAGAAGTAATATTTTCTTTTTATTTTATTTTAAGCATAGCTTACTTAACCTGCAACGGAAGCATATGCATGAAGTTAATTTATGATGTCATAGACATAAAATCATGTTATAACTTGTGTTGATTGCATCCACGTGCTGATTTATCGGGTTACATACCTAACAAGTAGATAGATTTGTAGATAATCATTCGTACTGGAAACCTTTAGACGAACACACGTAGTTTGTGACCGCCAGTGTTTGCATCCATTCTTCAGTAAAAATGGTAAGTCCCTTCCTAAATTGAAATCATTATTGGAAATCATCGATTTGCTATTTATTTACTTTTTATAAGTTTTATCAATAAATAATTTTAAATGTTCCATTTACAGAGTAACTCCAGTTCACAACCGATTATCATTTCTAAAGATGCTGATGAGCCGACACTGCACACCTTTTATTCTCAAGCTACATTTGATGATACGCTACGCTGCTCTCAAGATATAGACGCATACTTGAAGTACCAAACTGAATATTTAAATCGAGTTCCAGATGTTTCCATACCAAAGATTCCGAAACGATCAAAAGAAACCTCGAAGAAGGCATGCAATAAAAACATCGACAGCGGATTGAATTCCTACATCATTAAAAAAATGAAGAAAGGCCGGCGAATAATTAAAATAAGTATATCAAATCTTGAACTGGACAACGAGTCTCAAGAGGTTGCTGTGCAATACATTGTAGAAGATGATTATGATGAAATCTTAAATGCCACGGAAGGACTAGTTGATAAAATTGTAAAAAGATTAAGTAATGTTAATTATTAGATTAGTTTAACTTTAAATATGTTGTATTATTAATATTATGTAACATAAAATATACTATATACCAGTAAATATAGAATAACATAATTTTTTTATAATAAATTGTAAAAATCTTAAGCAATGTTAATTAGTAGGTTTCTTAAACATTTAGAAATAATACATTATTATGTATAAAATACCTGGCGTAAAAATAAACCGTAAATAAAAATAATCATTCATTTATTTTATTTAATATACCAATAAGTTAGTTTGATACGAGAACCAAATAATAATTAGTCAACTAGAGTTTTATATAAAACGCATACGGAACTCTAAATGGCACGCGCGCAAATAAAGCAATAAAACTTGCAATGTTGGGTTTCATGTTTCATCTTAGTGAGTCTCAGGTGCAATCCTTTAAGTTTTAAGTAATATGTACACGGCTCTTACTTTGAACTTAAATACGATCAACTTAAGATTAAAATGAAATTGCACAACTTTTATGAGTTATGTTAACTCGTACATTTTAAGCTTTCAAAGTGAAATCGTAATTAGATAGCGCGTCACATCGACGTCACATGAATTAGCCAATCAGAGTGCCAGGTCTACATCGCGGTAATGAAGTTTTTCAAATGGTTAGTATAAATAAAAGTACTGTTCTATAGTTTGCTGGGAAGTTGACGACCGGATGACCCCAACACGTAAATCATGCACCACGGATTGGCCACCCGAGGACTGCGTGTAGTATTGACTGTGAATTGCGAATCTGGGGGTACTATACCTACGCGGTCGATAGCTTATAGATACCCATACCCCAAGCACGTAAAACCGCAGCCTTCTGCCAGGAATCTGCTTCCTGGGGGTTGCGATCACGCCAGTGCAAACTTGATCAATTTGCCTGACGTGTTGTGCTGTAAACACCATAGTTAACCCAAGTGGTGCGCTATGAGGGTTTATGCCAGGAATTCGCTTCCTGGGACCCTTGCATGCAATCTGAGAGTTGGCCGCCTTAGAATGTGTGTTGTGTTCAAGCTTTTGCTGTTTCAAATCGTAACTTAAACTTTGCGACCAGCATCTGGTAATTTTCTTAGTAAACAGAATATCATAATGAGCAAAACCGATGAAAATTAATAAGAGTTCTAAAAGACGTGTTTTAAAACCCTAGTCCAAAACGGATTTGGACAAAGTGCTATGGGGCTTTCAGAACAGTTTGTGTTCTGAAAATCGACAAGCGAAACAGCGAAACTGTTATGGGGCTTTCAGAACAGTTTGTGTGTGAAACAACAAAACCCTATTGGGGTTTTCAGAACAGAAACCCTATTGGGGTTTTCAGAACAGAAACTGTTCTGAAAACCCCAATAATACACTACTGCCGTACTCTGCGTTCAAGTATTCTCTCACGGCGCGCGAGAAGTGAGGTGGCGCCCCGTCGTGCTGGAACCACATTGACCTCACAACTGCGAGGCTTAGTTCGTCCAACTGCTCGCTCAACTCTTCTTGCAGGAATCGCAAGTAATTGGGACCGTTCATTGTTTGTCGTAAAAAATAAGGGCCAATTACTTGATCATTTACGATCCCAGCCCACACGTTAATCCGCCAACGGTATTGAAAATGACTTGGTTTAATAGCGTATGGGTTTTCAACTGATCATACGTGTTCATTGTGGCAGTTGAAACGAGCACTCGTCACTAAACAGGACATTCTTCAAAAACTCCTCGTCTCGCTCGACCTTGCTTAAAACCCACTGGCTAAACAAAACTCTGGCTGCGTCCTCATTAGGCTGTAGGCACTGCACTCGGCGATAGTGAAACGGGTGTTGGCCATTGTCCTTCAGCACTCTCCACACACGCATGTGGTTTATGCCGAGCTGCCGCGCGCCATCGCGCGTGCTGCGGGTCGGGTCTTCGGCAAACAGCTCGAGCACTTCCTCCTGGATGGCGTGTCACTGTCGCGGCCGGCCTGCGTCGGCGCGATGTGACTCGGTACCGTGGACGCTGCCCGTGGTAAACATGCGCGTGTGCAAGCGACTAAACGCGTTATGCGACGGCAGTTCCAGTCCAAGAGGAATTGCGAACCGTGCTTCGTACTCCCTACGAGCCCGAGACTCCCTACGAGTCTGCATAATTGTAGTCGTGCCTTCCCAAGCACATTAGCATGTTAAAATACTCTTGATTGGAATACATTTTCACTTTTCACCAACACAAAACAAAACACGTAAAGTGGCGCGTGCGCAAATTCAGCACATCCGACCGGAAGCAAAGTTTGCGGGCGACTGAACTAAAAAATATTACCAAAAAATGATCGGCGCGTGCGGCGGGCGGCATTTGTCAAAAGAAAGCCTCGCCGCGATTGGAGCCGCGCGCGTTTCATTGATCTAACTTTGTAATTTAGTATACTACGTCAGGGGTAGTAAACATTTTCTTAAGCATTAAGTGTTAAATGGTTTTCCTTATGTAACTTTTTATTTATTGGACATATTTATTTTTAAACAATTTAAATGGTATCTCCACATTTTAATAGATATTCCATTAATCGGACGTACAGAGTTTTTGCTACATGCTGTATAAAGCAATTGGGTTCTATAAAAGGGGGGTTGTGTCAATGTGACGGGTTCCTGCATTATATATCTAAGTTGTTCTCAGTTGAAATGGTGAGGTGTTGGAATAGTTGTTTAAGGCGATGGCATAGTTGTTTAAGGAGTAGGAAATGTTGGAAAAGTTCTTTAGCCGGAGTACATTTAAGTTATAAATATATGATTTGAGTCGTATTTGAGGTAATAATAAATAATAATGTTAGGACAAAAAAAAAAGTTTTCATTTCTTGTCGAGCTGTTGACTTGTTTTTGTGGCGTGCAGAATGATATTTGAATGCAGTTGTGTGATTATTTAATTAGGATATAAATAAGTGGTGTTGAAAATCAATTATAAACACTAGTCACGAGGGCAATCACATTTAAATAGCTCTGAAAGAAATGAAAACGGTTTATTGGCATTTGACTCCGAGGCACCACATCTGAATTCTTTGTGGGAATTGGTGTTAGGATCAGATCAACTTTGACATTATCAGCATTTTAGGCTGCCCACAGAGAATTCCTACTCCACATGATCAAAGACCCATGACTAAATACTCCGTAAATAGAAATCTATAAGAGGGAGTTGTTCGAACGGTACCATAACACTTAGCATTAGAGGTGTGTAACACATTTCAGATTTTATATTAAATCTGTATCTTACCAAGTGCAACAGCTCTATTCTTTAAAGATTTTCATTTGCGCACATTCTCCAAGAAAGAAGTGGTTATGATTTTGGAAAACAATATCAAATAGATATATGGCCACCGGATAGGTATCTTTCGAGCTAGAAACGTTAAGCTAGTTTGAGAAAGGGATATATTGGGGGATCCATTCTATAATCCATAAAAGCAATGCAGGATCGGGTTGGATAAACTGATGCATTACCATTAGGGTTGCGCTGCTTGAGAACCAGTGTCCCACGCTTGAGCTAGAATCTCCTTGTGAAGACTGATGGTTATTCATGGCTATCAAATATTTTGGTATTGCAATTCGTTTTGTTATCACTATGGACTTGGTATAAAAACACACTATATACAGCATGTAACAAAAACCCTGTACGTCCGATTAAGGGGATGTATATTAAAATGTGGAGATACCATTTAAATTGTTTAAAAATAAATATGTCCAATAAATAAAAAGTTACATAAGAAAAACCATTTAACACTTAATGCTTAAGAAAATGTTTACAACCCCTGACGTAGTATTCTAGATTACTACACGCGCAAACTAGGTCAAAGCTTAACGCGCGCGGCACCAATCAAAGGCGGGTGGGCGGGGCTTTCCTTTGACAAATGCCGACCACCGCGCGCGCCAATCCTTTTTTGGTAATACTTTTTAGTTCAGTCATGTAACGTTGTGTATTTTTTGGTACGTTTTCTCCAGTGACTTGAACAGCTTAAATTTCGATTATTGTGGTAACATCGGTAGGGGTTTTCAATACTGGCAACTTAATTAGCTGTGTTTACGTACGCGGCTACATATGATTGGTAGATCATAATATATGATAATAAAATTAGGACTGCCAGCCGCAGATTTTTCCCCTAATTATGGGGATATAAAATGAACATTGCAATTTCATACATACCATTTATTTCAGTTATTTCAGGAAGTACTTATTGTAACAAGGTTTTGCACACATTCAGGTACAGGAAAGCAGAGCAGAGATCTTCTTTGATACTTGTCTTCGGTCATGGTTATAGTTTGAACCCAAGTTTAGAGCATAGGGAGTCAATTTTCGGAATAAATTGCAGGGGATAAATTTGAGGGAAATTTCTTCATCTGAGGGTGCTCCAGGGTGCTTCTGTCGCAACTTCCTCCAGCAATTTTGGGAATCATTCCGATATAACCAGGGCTCTATGATGGTGCGCAAGAGAAGCTTCAAAAATCTCGTGCAAGAAGGAGGTCCGCGCCTGGATGAACAGCTCGAGTGGCTCATGTGGCGTCGGAGCAGCCTATTTAAAATATATTTTGTAGCAGTTAGGAGAATCGTGAGTAGAAATTCCCCTGGTAAATTCATGTGGCTCCTTGTTGGATAGTTTCTAACCTCGTGGTTTATTTCCAGCTCTTGAAGGATTCTTCTTGACGGGAAGGAGGGAGAGCCGGCGTCTGAGATAGTCCATATAAATTACTGGATGGTCTCCGGTAAGAATCCTTTCCTCATGTCTGTTTCGCTATTGCTTAAATTTTGCAATGTGCACTATCTAATCGAAGCAATGTGTTCTTTCCAGCTGGATGGGTTTTCATTTTATTAATTAATTAGGCTTCATTCACACATTTAATCTTCTGTTTAGTACTCTCTTTATGCCTTAGGCCTTCTGTTCTTTTGCATTGTGAATTTAGTTTTGTAGGGTTAAGTCAGGGGTTGCTTATTTCGAGTATTTCGTAATTGCGGGCTCGGTCATTTCCCCAGCCGCCATTTTGTAAAGCCAACCCTTGATTTTCGATATGCCTTCTACACCTAGCTTCTACCACGTTTCGTAATTTGGGGATTGCACTGCTTGCGCCGCCTGAATATAATCTTCGCGTCTTCCTGTGTGGCTTGAGAGCTGAGCTTGCATAGAGTCGACACCCCGAGCTTCGTGTTCGACTCACACTGCCCTGTTCCAGTCTGCAGTCGGACAACTTGCCGGGAAGGTTTACTTCAGCACCAGGTCTGTGAAACAATCATTGATTAATAAAGTAGGGAATTCGGATTTAAAGTAATTTAAACAAGAATTGGAATTGATGGCATTCCGATTTACGTAGGGAGGGACTAACATCTTTAGACATAGTTAATTGTGAACCTATCATAAGAACCGCCTTCAGCAAAACACCCGCTTGCGGCTGAGCTAAAACATATATTTACTTTAATTGTCTGGTATTTAGACGCTAAGGTTCCACAATTACATCACTGTATACATGTGAATTTGTAGAAAATAAAGATAGTGCTAAATACTAACATTTTTCCTTTACCTCCATTTAGTTAAGCCGTAAACATTCAAAGCACGCTTCCAGACAATATTTCGATTTTGTGATAGCTCCGGCTATCTTTTCAGTATTTTGATATTTCGTTTGAAACTGGTGTTCCTCCCTCCGGGCAGGGGAACGCCCGTGTCAGTCACCCGCAAACTTTGCTTCCGGTCGGATGTGCTAAATTTGCACTCGCGTCACTTTACGTGTGTTATTTTATTTTGTGATGGTGAAAATGTTGTATTCCAATCAAGATTATTTTAACATGCTAATGTGCTTGGGAAGGAACGACTGTAATTATGCTGACGCTTGTAGGGAGTACGAGGCGCGGTTCGCAGCTAGAGTTTTGTTTAGTCAGTAGGTTTTTAGCAAAGTCGAGCGAAACGCGGAGTTTTTGAAGTGTTCCGTTCTGAGTTTAACTACGAGTGCTTGTTTCATCGGACGGAGGTTTTCAATTTCAACTGCCACAATGAGCACGTATGGTCAATTGAAAACTCATACGCTAACAAACCAAGTCACTTTCAATATCGTTGGCGGACTGACGTGTGGACTGGGATCGTAAATGACCAAGTAATTGGTCCTTATGCGTTACAACAAACCACGAACGGTCCAAATTACTTGCGATTCCTGCAAGAAGAGTTGAGCAAACAGTTGGACGAGCCTCGCCACGCAGTTGTGAGGTCGATGTGGTTCCAGCACTTGCAGCACGACGGGGGTTCGTCACTTGGACTTCGCGGTCTTCGGACCTCACGCCGCTCGACTTTTATTTGTGGGGTCACGTAAAGGAATACGTATTTCGTAAAAGTTGCGAGAGTGAGGCTGAAATGCAAGCCCGGATAATCACAGCATTTGTGATTTGACAACATAAAATCCGACACAATGGTATTGCAGCGTATCCATGCTGACTTGATGAAACGCTGTCGACGGTGTGTGAAAGTCGCTGGTGGTCACGTTGAGCAAGATCTTTGTCGCGGTCGTAGTGAACAAGACGTCTACGTAATAATAAGTTAAGATGTTAGCATCTACACATTTTTAAAAGCACTTTTAAATGCTATAAAATAGCTCTTATCAGAGCTGAAACATTTCATTGTTTCACAAGATGTCAATCAAATTTACTTTTAAAACAGCTGATCGGTCGATCGCTGTTTTAATGTTGCGCGGACGCCGGATGATCCGCCCCCAAGCCCCCACCTCCCCTCTCGCAGGCTGGGTGAATGAAAAGTCAGCAGGGCAGTTGCCAAGGCTGCAAAACATTTTCTAAACCGTTATGCTTGTAAATTTTTTTGATGACCATTTTTTAATGTTCTTATTTAATTTAAATAACTACATATTCGGTATCACGACTTGATACTGATATACGCCTTAAATGGACATACAGGGTTTTTGTTACATGCTGTATAAAAAAAAAACTTGGGGTAAAATGTCAATAAATTGAAGTTAAGCATAAACAAACAAATTTAAACAAAACAAAGGAATCTAGGGCTTCTTTATGTATTTAATAGTGAACATTGAGATTTAGAAAATGTACTCCGGTTGAATGATATTCTAGACACCTGCGTAACATTTTGGGGGTTGGCAGTAAAGATCTGGCTTTGGGTTCAGCAGCCCGTCACGTTCATAAATACATTTTATACTAAAGTATTAATCAATCAATTACATTATCTCTTAAGATATGGCCCGCCACAATATATGCACCAGTAATACTACTTAGAATCCCCTTTGTAGGGAAATCTTTAATAGATATATGATCTACTCGCACAGTAAGCACCTATAGGGCACCTGTCTTAGGATATTTAGCTACTTAAATGCTAACTTTAACTATAACGATTTGTCACTATTTGGCTAACGAAACAGTAGTCAATTAGTCCGACGCGATTATTTCAGTACGAAGAAAAGTCTGTGTAGGCATGACCATATAAGGAGGTAAACAAACCTGAAAATATGACCATAAAAGGAGTCAGACATGCTTGCGCCTACGAAGCTAATGTCGCTAGTGTAGTAGAAACGCTGACGCTAAAGTGCCTAAGAGCGCTAATGTCGCAGAAACGCTGACGTCAAAGTAGCTTAAGAAGCCAAAACGCTGACGCTGAAGAAGCCAAAGAAGCCAAAACGCTGACGCTAATGTCCTTAAAATAGCTAAAGAAGCCAAAACTCTGACGCTAATGTCCTTAAAGTAGCCAAAGAAGCCAAAACGCTGACGCTAATGTCCCTAAAGTCGCTAAAGAAGCCAAAACGCTGACGCTAAAGAAGTCAAAGTAGCCAAAACGCTGACGCTAAAGAAGCCAAAGAAACGAAAACGCTACCGCCTACGAAGCTTATGTCGCTAATATAGTAGAAACGCTGACGCCAAAGTGCCTAACGAAGCTAATTTCGCTAATGTAGTAGAAACGCTGACGCCAAAGTGCCTGAAGAAGCCAAAGAAGCAAAAACGCTAAAGCCAAAGTGCCTAACGAAGCTATTGATGCTAGTGTCGCAAAAACGCTGACACTAGAGTCCCTAATGAGGCTAAATCGCTCTTCTGAGACTATAAATAGACCACAGAAGCGTGAATCGGGGTCTTTGATAATTTTGTATTCACGCCGAGAGGACGTCCTGACATTTCAAATTATTCATTATTTGGCATTCAAGCCATGTGGACGTGTGTTACGTTATATACCATATTGAAGTACCATTATTATATTCACACCCGAATCGAACAAAACTGCGCTACGGTATTGGTGAGATCTTTCCTAACTGTATTAATTTGTTCAAACTTAAGTGTATTGTGTTTATTTCAGCGATCCTGCAATTTATTTCACTTGTTTGAATTTAACTTCAATTAGTGTTAAAGTAAATGTCTTAGCAAAATGAAACTTGCATCTTGCTGTTGCTTTGGTGTAACTTCATGGCTCACCCGGAGCGATCCTTGGGACGGATACATAACATGGTGACAACGAAGTCCTCTGGATTTAAAATCCAAACGGTTGGATGCCCCAAAATGTGGCCTCTTTTGGGCATGGGTTCTCATTCATGATAACTTTAAATAATTACCATGTCTAATTTCCTGTGTTTCTGCCACACACGGGAATGTTGGTCCACCATGAGGATGTCTAGACAGTGAGGTTCTCATGTGGTCCAGCTTGCTGTGGACCGTACCGATCTATATATGTATATATTCACACTGCTTGTGTAGGGGTATCCAGGGGCCCTTCTTCTCTCCCAACCCTCTCGGTTGTGTGGGGGCCCAACCCAGACGTAACAACGGGATTAGGGATAGGTCTCTAGAGGTATTCCCGAACCTCGCATCTTATAGGGTTTTAGAACAGATTAGTAATCCATTCTTTACACCGACGATGGGTCACCGAGGAGGAGAGTTAGGGGTTTATTCCTTACACCAGGAATAAACAACATTACACACACACACACACTAAATTTAAATATGAGGCCAGTCCTCTAGATTTGTTAACACCTTAGCTTAATTTAGGGAAATAGGAACCTTCTCTAAGTGTAGGCATAGGGCGTAGGTTCGTCATTAATCGGATGGGAATCCTAATTTCTTTCAGACATTTATTTCAGGTCTTAACTTTAATTACTTACCATAATTACCTTTAACTATTTACCTTCATATATTTTACCTTGATTGAGCAATTCTAGCCTAAGGCAGGATTTTAATGTTTGATTGTGTTGCATGAACGAGGTGCTGTTTTACAATAAAAATACCTAATACTACATTTGGTTGGGATTGTTAAAAATAAAACAAAACCATCCAATATATTTGTTCATTCCTAGCAAAGCAAAAGCAAGCTTAGTATTCCTACTACCAAACGGAGGGGAGTCCTATATTAAGGTCTGACCAAATACATTCATTATCAATCAGATATCCTCCACTACAGTCAAAATATGACTTTATTCAAGCTATAGAAAACATAGACTTGGATGTATACTGTATTTGGTAGATGAAAACCTTACCTTGGCTAGAAAGCTTATACTTTACTTAGTGAAAGTAATATTATGGTTTAAGTAACATAAATTATTTAATGTCTACAGGACTAAACTTTATTATAAGGTATTTTCTTATGTTTTCGCGACTTGTAGACATTGAAATAAAACAACCCGCCCGTGAACATGGGACCCGTAAAAGGCTCGAAACGTCAGGAATTAGATTCGTTACAATACACGCGATATAAACCGTATAAATTGTTTTATTTCAATGTTTATTATAAAGTACTTATAATCAAATGAAGTATCAACAGCATACTTACTTTCATCGTACTTACTGTTTTAATAATACTATTGACTTTAACCAAGAACTTGATATTATAATGTTAATTCACTGTAAGAACAAAGATTCTTATTATCCTTGCTTTAGATTGATAAAGTCAAATCTATTGAGTTTCTTGCGGCATTTCTTCTTAATAGACTCCCTAATGAAGTGCTGGTTTTATTTGCTAACTACAGAGAGAGAAGCTGAATTACCTTATCCTATTTGAAATAACCAAGAATAAAATCTATGCAAGAAATACTTTTGCTTTATGCATTTCTTTGAAATAATATTATTCTATAACTTTGTAATCAATACTGGGTTACAAAACTGTTCCATAAATATGGCAGAACCTAAGTCTCTCTCTCTTTAAATAATAATAAAAGTGGAGGAGAGACGAAGTAATGTGACGGTCTCACTGGAAGGTGCGGGGAGTGGGCAATTCCTTTACCACAAAAACATATTTGCTAATAAAATCACTAGAATTCATCATTATGATATCAAACATCTAATCGGCCTATTTTTATAATCTTTATAAATCAACCTCTAACCAAAGAAGATAAACAGCATAGAAAGCCAACTCCGAACACTTTTCAAAACTCGCGTAAAACTTATTATCGTCGCCGGTACCTCCTAGTTCCACTTATTATATTAGGTGGCGGTAAAAGCGTCATATGCTGCTGCCATCTATCGAGTAGTTGGTAAATTGAAACTCAGTGTAACTCAATTGGTGGATTGAAAGATTAGTTTCAAAATTTCGCCCAGCGAGTTCAAAACGCTTTGGCATAATGGTTAAGACATCCGCTTAGCTTCAGGTTTAAGCTTTAGGATTCAGAGTTCGAATTCCACTTTTAAAAAATCATTTTGTTTTTATTTTATTTTTAGTGAAATAAGTTATCTACACAAAAACGTAAAGTTAGTAACAGAAAATATCTGGAATAAATATCGATATTTATATCAATTACTTGAGTATCGGTAAAAATATATTGATATCTTTATCGATATTTATTCCAGATATTTTCTGTTACTAACTTTACGTTTTTGTGTGGATGATTTATTTCATTAAAAATAAAATAAAAATAAAAACAAAAAGATTTTTTAAAAGTGGGATTCGAACTCTGAATCCTAGAGCTGGTACCAAGCTGCTACGCGACGTTGTCAGATTGCACAACACGTGCGATCTGACAACGTCGCGTACACATCGCGTATCGACGGCGCATGAAATAAAACTTATAAAAGTTATCCTGACTGACCGACCGGCTAAAACTGTTCAGCCTAGAAAGCTAAAATTTGGAACATTATAAGGTTGGCATATTCTAAGATTTTTTTAATGGAAATTTTAAGTTTAAGGCGGGAAAGTGGACGGGGAACTTTGTATCAAAGTCTTTGTTTATTGAAATTAGGAAAAAAAACGAAAATTCGAATTACTGCTACTGAGCATAAATAAATAATGACGTGTTTCAGACTTTTTGTATCTTGATATTTTTAAAGGGAGGAAACGGAGGGTGACGTTTCTTCTAGGAACTTGAAAATTGGAATTCTAGCTTATTATATATATTTGTGTAGGGAGTGGCAACAGCGGAGGAGATCAAATAAAAAGGTCTCTACTTCAGAATAGACTAAGGTGTAATTAATTAAAATAAAAGATTACAATAAAACAAAGGGTCTAAATTACTAATTGTCCAATTAATCTGATTTGGAAGAGACAAATGGCCACGAGTCGTTGTGGTAGGGAGTTTTTATGGTATTGATTGATTGAGTTGTGCAATCGATCGAAGCCTCGATGTGCTGCGGTGACGTAGCCCGGTGACGATGCGGTGACGCGATGGTGTGACGTAGGATCACTCTGACACCTCCCCTCTAAGCTGAGCAACTATTTGCTGAGTCTACTGCAAATGTTGCGACTTCTTGCATTTCGACGTTATCTGTTGTTGGTGCTTTGGTTTTTGCGGCGGCCCGATGTCTTCGATACAGTATGAATATGAGTGCAACTGCACCGAATAACGTAAGTAAGTATAGCGGTATTGAGGTATGGTAGATACTCGTAGACTGGATTTTGTCAATTTTCACAGGTTTTTCTAAAGATATTTGTTGTTCGATGTTCTGCAGGTTGCCGAGATTAACGGAGCTCATTTTTAGTACCCGGTGTTGTCTTTTCTGCTAGTGGCTGCCCTTGGCGGCACGTACATTATTTTTAACGGTTGACCGCGAATTCTGTTGTTTTTGTTTATTAGCGTAAATTGTTGGGTCTTCATGGAGCAAAATTGTGGGATAGTGGCGATATAGCTTCCTTTTAAGATTACGTGTTGTTCCTGCTGGCATTTTATCTGGACTTTGGTAGGTTTTGGGAAATTGACAGCATAATGTTGATCGTCTAGCTCCAATAGAACTTCCTGGGACAGAGAGATAGGCGTGGATTTACACGTTTCATCTACCTCCTGTGAGTGGATAAGTTTTTGGATGCAATCTTGGTTGATGCGTATTTGGTGGTTTAGTTTCTGCTCGCAGATGTACCAGTCGCCGGACTTCGGGCATTCAGCCTCCATGTACACATGTTTCTGAGAATTGGTTGCAATTATGGGGTATGGGGGAATAAGGATTTGGTTATTTTTATTCGGCAGTGGACATAGCTTATATAGTTCAAATGTGCTCTTATTGATAATGGGTACTTTCAGGGCAATTACTAGATTATTTCCTGAAAAATACGAAACTATCTTAATACAAGTGTAGTAGTCTCTTAACTCTAGATTTAAAATTTGGTCGTCATTATATATTGTGTGCAAATTTCTAATCAAATCTTTTATCGAATTTATACTTAAAATAGAATGGTGCACGTTACTTACTCTACTAAACGCAATAATGTTTTCTATACGTAACATTTCATCATACAAGTCATTTACATTATCAGTCATAATGCTGAACAATTGATTCAGATGTGCATAATTTATAAACTCGTCTTTAATAATTAAAGTTCTATTTTTTAGGGTCAACAAAGCTTCGTTCAATTTCATGTGATTTGTGATTAAGGTTGATAATGTTTTGTTTTGTTCTACGATCCATTTCTTAAATAAACTAATATGCCGATTAAAATTTTTCGTTAAAGTTTCATCGTTACTTTGTAAAATTTTGATTGCATTATCATACTTTATTGCATCACTGTAATCTAAATTTCCGCTTATACTTTTAATCAAGGAGCCCAAAGGGTCAATGAGACCTCTCTTTATTCTTCTACTTGAAAAAGTGTTTAACTGTGCCGAAACCTTATCAACTTTTGAATATAAATATTTTATTTGATATTTGAAGAAATTAAAGGTGGTGTTCTTTAAAGTATTAGTCGCTTCGCTCAGTTGTGTCTTTGTCAAGTCAATGTTCCTCTGGGTATCGTCTAGGTCTATGTATTGTAAGAACGTGTGGTAGTGCGAGACTACTTTAGTCGGTCCCAATTTAAATGGTAAAAGTCCAGGTCCGTCGTCAAGGCTTTCAAATCGTATGTCCTGAGCTAAAGCCAGGTTGCTCCAGGTCCACAGTATTAGGAACCTGTAACAATCGAGATTGGCGTACTTTCTTTAATCGGGATTTGGGTACCGGACCGCGTTTTTTCGAAGTGTAAATATGTATAGGTAAGTTTGCCGTAACTTTGTCCTGTAAAAATCGTGGGGCTAATTTTTGTCTAGCGGCTGCTGGATTTTGTATGAAAATTTCTTGGTTAGGGGAATAATCAATGTGAGGATCCCTATTTTTATTTATTCTGTCCATGATGTGAGATCGCTCGGTCGTGCAATGATTGTGGACTAGGTCATAGACAACCTTCATCTTACTTTTATGACTGTCCATATACTTTTGCAATAGAATTTCCGTCATATCAACATGTGTAGGGTCTCGTGGATCAAAATGTCCTGTCAAAAGGTCTAACGGTCTACATTTGGTCAGGCTATGAATTGAATTGTTGTATGCTAACAGTGCGTAAAGTATTAAATCTCGCGAATGTTCGTTTTTATTTTGAACTTTCAACAAGCGTAAGTGTTCTAGGAGTGTACTATGAAGCCTCTTTATCAAACCATTTTCATTTGGTGCGTGAGCAGCAACTTTGCGGTGGTTTATATTGTGTAGTTTAAAAAATTCTGTGCCTTGGTCAGTTACTATGGTAAGAGGTAAACCGTGATGCGTGCTATATCTTAACAAAGCTTTTACTATGCTAGGTGCTGTTCCATCTGGTAATAGATAAGCTTGTGCATACTTGGTAAATGAATTTACTATTGTTAAGTATTTTTCTTGCTCGACCGTAAACGTGTCAGCATGAACGATTTCAAACGGTTTTGTTGCAGGCGGTACTACTTGGAATTGAGGATTACTTGGGTGACGCTCGTATTTTGCGCAACTGCACACCTGGCAGTTGTTTATGTATTTAGAAATACTGTCGCGCATTTTCGGCCAATAATATTTATGAGATAATGATAAATATGTTTCGTTGACTCCGCGGTGATTCGTCTTTCCTTCGTGGTATTTACTGAGAATTTCTTGTTGTTCTTTGTCACTGCTAATATTTTGCAATTCGTATTTTACTAGAATTAGTTTCATTGATGAATTTTGAAATGTATTTTGTATAATCGGAACTATGTTATACATTTTACTTAAGGGCTTAACTAATATCGCGGTACGTTGCTTAGGGTCTACATACTTGATTATTGCGTTAACGATTTCTTGTTCCATATTGTTTTCAAATATTTCTACATATGTATTTAAATTCGTTTCGAATGGTTTTGTTACTGTGTCCCCAATGCGTGATCTACGATTTAATATATTGAAAACAATTTGTCTAGGAAATTTATTAAGGGGGTCCTCTGAAATAGGGATTTCTAGGATAGGGTTCTCGTGACTTATGTGGTCGGTTTCAGTCTGTTTGTCGCCTAGTTCTCGGATGTCAGGGGTTTCGGAGGAATTTACTATAACCGAACTAATTTCATTGTGAATTTCGATACGCGAGAGTGCGTCTTCGTTTGTATTTGATTTTCCTTTTTTATACACTACTGTAGAGTCGTATTCGGATAGTTTGAGACTCCATCGAGTGAGTCGTGAATTTGGTTCTTTAAGATTTACAATCCATTGGAGAGGTCTATGATCCGTTACAATTTTGAATTTTCTGCCAAATAAATATGGACGAAAATATTTTGTTGCCCACACTATTGCTAGCAACTCTTTTTCTATCGTGCTGTAGTTTAGTTCGCAATCGCTCAATGTGCGAGATGCGTATGCGATAGGTTTGTCGGAACCTATGGGTCCCTGTGATAGAATTGCACCTATAGCTACGTTAGAAGCATCCGTGGTAAGGATGAATTCTTTCGAAAAGTCCGGGTATTGTAAAATTGGGTCATTGGTTAATAGGGTCTTGCATTTTTCGAAACACTCAATGTACTGCGAATCAATATTTATCTTCCTTCCTTTTTTTAAACATTGTGTGAAAGGTTTTGTTACACGGGCAAAATCTGGAATAAACTTTCGGTAGTATCCTAGCAAACCTAGAAACTGTTTTATTTGCTTGCTAGTTCTCGGTAACGGGTAGTTTTCGATAGCGTTGATTTTATCGGGGTTGGGCTTTACGCCGTTAGGTGTGATAATATGTCCTAAATAAGGAGTTTCCTGTTTTAGGAATTCGGATTTATCCATTTGAATTTTGAAATTCGATTCACGTAGTCTTTGGAAAATTTTCCTCAAATTAACTGTATGTTCCTGTAGCGATGTTGAAAATACTGGAATGTCGTCTAAATATACTAGGCAAATTGAGTTTTGAAGCCCTTGGAGTACATTATCCATGACTCTCTGGAATGTCGATGGGGAATTTTTTAATCCCATAGGCATCCTTAGAAACTCATAGTGTCCGTGCTCTACACTGAATCCTGTTTTGTGGATATCTAGAGGGTTCATCTCAACCTGGTAAAAGCCGCTAGCCAAATCTAGAGTACTAAAATACTGACACTTCCCTAGTTTGTCTAGTATGTCCGTGATGTTTGGAATTGGATACTTATCATCTATCGTTTTTTCGTTCAATTTTCTAAAGTCTACAACTATTCGCCACTTCTTTTTCCCAGATGCGTCTATTTTCTTTGGAACTACCCAAATAGGTGCGCTCCAAGCCGAAATTGAAGGTCTAATAATTCCTTGTTGCAGCATTTTATTTATTTGGCTTTGTACTTCCTTTCTATGTATGTGGGGATATCTATAAGTTTTAGAATAAATAGGAATTTCGTCAGCTGTTTTAATATTATGTTTAATTTTGTTGGTAAAGGTAAGAGGTTCGTCATCTATGTAGAATATGTCCGCATATTCTTTGCAAAGGTTTTGCAAGTTAATTGTCTCCTCTGTATTTAAATGCTCTGTGCGAAGTCGGGATAAGACATTGTTAATACGGTCACACGATGAGTCATTGTCCATGCGCTCGGTTTCACAATTAAATAACTCCGCATGAACGGGTTGTGTAAGCGAAAAAATTATATCACGCGGTAACGTATTGGTAACTTCCAATACGCTTTTGTTTTGTTTCGCGGAACTAATGGAATTCATTATAATACAATTGCAAAGTACTTGCTGTTCGATTAAAATATTACCTTGTGGAATATTTACGGGGGCATTAATTATTAATTATTTAGAGGAGTTTGCCGGAATTATCGTTTCAAACATATTTTTATTTTCAGACATATACATGCGTATAGGGTTTACTGCATTTGGTGTCTTAAATTGGTGAGTGCCGTAATTTATTTCGGCTTCCCATTGCTCTAAAAGGTCACATCCGATTAGTCCATCGAAATAGTCGTGAAATTTATAGATAAATAGTTTAAGTGGATCTCTGCTGTTAAATTCCGCGAATGGTGGTAACATTATAGAATGTGTGTTTTCTGTGGCTGCGTGTATGTTCGTCACAATAAAAGGGTCATAAATCAAAAGGAACTGTGAGAAGTATTTACTAACTGCTTGAGGGCTAATAAAAGATTTGTTTGCTCCTGTATCTATTAATAATTTTAACGGTGGGTTTTTAATTTGTATGTATGGTAATTGTTTTTGGTTTTGTAAATGAATTTCTATCTCGGTGTATTCTTCTTGGAAGTCGGGCAAAAATTTAAATTTTCCTGATTTTCGCCAGGCATATCTAATTCTACACGGTGCTCTATGGGAAGTTGATTTTCCGCGGGGAAATAGTTTTCATTAAAGTCTTGGGGCTCATATTGATCGTTAGAGTAGGAATAGTAATTGTTTTCGTCGTAGTAATTTTGATAGTCAGGTTCATAGTCGTATTGATAGTCATATTCTAGTTCATTCGTGTTCATCTCCATGACGTTAGCTCGTGGTAACGATTTCGCTACGGGGTGACTAATGCCACTCATTGGTCTGGGATAGTTATTGTTAGGTTTGGGATAACTTTCGTATGGGTTTCTAGGTGGAATTTTGAATCCTGTGGACATGTTGGATCTTGGAAGTGTTTTAAAAATTTGTTGGGTCCGTGAGAGACCTTGGAGACCTTGATTTTGGTTGAATTTTGGTTTCCAAGCTGGGGCATATTGCTGTTGGGGTATATTTGGTGGATTTGGTCTGGATGTGCCAGGTACGTTAAACATTGGATTACGCTGAGGTTGTCTCATTTGCATAGAAAAGGGCGTTGGCATAGGGCCAATAGGAAATTTAGGACGTTGATGGATCATCTGTCTTGATTCTATATGGTGCTGATTGCGTTGTTGCAGGTAAAGGGTGTTACTTTCCTCATGTACGAATTTTAGAGCTTTTTCTATTGTGTCGGGGCGCATACAACGGATACGCGAACCGAGAGGGTCTCTAAGTCCTCGAACAAATGCTTGAAGAGTAAGTTTTTTATAGAGGTTACGTTTCGAATCAATGGTGGTTTGGACGGTCTCATGAAGTGTTATAAACGTTATTATTGTGCTGAAAAGGTTTTGACATTGTTCATAAAATTCTTGAGGGGTTTTTGATCCCTGTGTCAAGAGAGCAAGATCAATATAGAGCGAGGTTTCATCGCGTTGGTCCGCAAAATTATTAATAAGGGCATTGCGCATACCAACCCAATTCTCTGGTACTCCATTTGAATTAATCAATCGGGCGGCAGGCCCAGTTACTTTGTTTAAAATGCCGTTAATTAGTGCAATACTAGCTAATCCATTTTCTTCCCTTACATACTCTATTACAAGTTGATCACACAATTTTATGAATCTAGTTAATATATTTACGTTACCGTCGAATTCCGGTACTAGGCGGAGAGCCTTTGAAATAGTGTCTAAATCTGCCATATTATATTCTAGTTCTGATTCAAAACTTCTATCTAAATTCCTATTTGCGTCTCGTATAACGTCTCTAGAAATACTACTTAATCTAGGAGAACTATTCTGCCGGGGATGAAAAATCTTGACGGGGAGGAACACTGGGATGGCAAATTGCAACCAATCTCATATGTGTACTCACCACGCTAAGTTCATCGCCGCAATGTCGCGTCTATTTCGCTATTTATAATTCTTGACCGCCTCGTCTGTTCTGCCTAGTGATTTTTGAACGCCTCGTCTGTTCCGCAGTTTATACCTCTTGAACGCCTCGTCTGATTGCCAGGGTCCTTTCGTCGAACGGTGCCCGAACGAGATCTCGATGATCTATTCGCGACTAGACCGGCTCAACTCAACGACTGCGCCAATTATATATATTTGTGTAGGGAGTGGCAACAGCGGAGGAGATCAAATAAAAAGGTCTCTACTTCAGAATAGACTAAGGTGTAATTAATTAAAATAAATGATTACAATAAAAGAAAGGGTCTTAATTACTAATTATCCAATGAATCTGATTTGGAAGAGACAAATGGCCACGAGTCGTCGTGGTAGGGAGTTTTTATGGTATTGATTGATTGTGTTGTGCAATCGATCGAAGCCTCGATGTGCTGCGGCGACGTAGCCCGGTGACGATGCGGTGACGCGATGGTGTGACGTAGGATCACTCTGACAAGCTACTCATTATAAATAAGTAGTGATGCGTTTCTGTTCTTCTAAGATTTTTGCATTTTAAGGGGTGAAACAGGGAGGTGAAAGTTTTTACAGGGATATCGGTTTTTTTTTAAATAAGACCTTGAAAATATGAATTGTAGCTACTGAGCGTAAAAAGATAATACAACGTAATTCAGAATTTTTAGATTTTCATATTGTGATCGTAACTCACTCTTAAACAATACCACACTTACAATACCGGCGTGAAGTAGTAGCAATAGTGGTAGATCCACACTGTAGCCAGTTGCTGGTGGCAGAATGAATAGGCTGGCCCGACCGGGGTAGTACTACACTCACAATACCGGCGTGAAGTAGTGGCAATAGTGGTAGATCCACACTGTAGCCAGTTGCTAGTAGCAGAATGAATAGGCTGGCCCGACCGGGGTAGTACTACACTCACAATACCGGCGTGAAGTAGTAGCAATAGTGGTAGATCCACACTGTAGCCAGTTGCTGGTGGCAGAATGAATAGGCTGGCCCGACCGGGGTAGTACTACACTCACAATACCGGCGTGAAGTAGTGGCAATAGTGGTAGATCCACACTGTAGCCAGTTGCTGGTGGCAGAATGAATAGGCTGGCCCGACCGGGGTAGTACTACACTCACAATACCGGCGTGAAGTAGTGGCAATAGTGGTAGATCCACACTGTAGCCAGTTGCTGGTAGCAGAATGAATAGGCTGGCCCGACCGGGGTAGTACTAGGGAATGCAATAACCGGGTAAAATTGATTACCGGTAAATTAGCGACCTATGGAGGTCGTAATCGGTTAACCGGTATTTTTACCGGTAATTATTGTTTTTAGATTTTTCAAGAGAAAAACGTGAATTTGTTGTTTTCTTATTCACTTTTACCAACAATCACTCAGAATGATAATCGCCATTAGTGATATCTCAAATCACCATGACATGCGCGTTGATGGCGTTGGAGAACGAAGATCCGTGTCTATAAGACAGTCATAATACCTAATATTAATGTATGGATGCAAAGCGTGGAGAGGAAGGAAGACTTTGAAGGAAGAGAACAAACTTTTGGCTGTCGAGAAGAAAATCTTCCGTAAAATTTTGGGACCGACGCAGAAGGAATATGGTAATTTGAGAATCCGGCAGAACCGAGAGCAGAAGTATCTAGTGTCTGAGCTAGTGATGAAAGAGACCCTGCCTTTAAAGTACTATTAAAAAGAGTTGACTCATTTTTAACACCTCAAGACTAGACTAGTCTTTTTACCCTCACGTTTTGAGTCATAAAACTAAATAACTAAAACTGAAGACTAATTTTAGTCGCAGTCTTTAAACCAACTGAATTATTTATCTTAAAGAACTAAAACAACTCGGGCCATGTTGCCTCGGGAGTCGTGAGGGGTGTGTGTATAATTTGGACATCTACAGAGGGTGCAAGATGATAAAGCAGTGAAAAGGGCTTACTTATGGCAGCCGGTCGGTCAACTCAAGTACCGCTGGAAAGATGAAGTAGAGGAAGGCCTACGGGCCCTATCACGGAAATCAGAAAACAGGGGAAGTGCAATGTACGCGTGATGCGCGTGCCAACATTACGTACTGTTGTACGTAACTTCCGCTAAACCGCTTCCAGTCGTGTTCTGTCATCCCGTGGAGGTGTTAGTCTCGCGAAATACCTTATTTTTTCCTAGCCATGCCGTATTGTTCAGTTTTAGAGTGCAAGAACCATAGTAGGAGTATAAATCTTCAAAATGGGGTAGTTTCTACCACCGTTAAGTACGATTTTAATGATATTCCATAAAAATCTTAGTTATTTTCATTGTACTAATAATTTAACAGAACATTTAGTCAAAATTCAACCGTACAAGATTACAATAAAGTTCATTATTGATTGACTGCAATGACTATTTCACTCTGGAAGGTTTTAAACGCTTCAGTTGTGACATCTAGTGTTGAGTAGCGGAACTACGAAGCCAAATTTTTCTTTTGACGTTTACAGATTAAAATGTCGTATAATCAGTTTGACGTTAATAAAAAGTAAACCTTAGTGTCACTATCAGAAGATATATTTTCTTACAAAAACTTGTGTACCATTTGTCTTATATCGTTTGACAATTTTAACCAATCAAGATTATGTTATTTTAGTAGTGTAGTATAAGGTGATATCCACAAGTGTGTGCGTGTGGCGACATCGGTACCGGTACAAATAATTCTTTAAAACATTTCCCCTGTTTTCTGATTTCCGTGGGCCCTATAGACAGAAAACTGACAGAAGATCGTACATCCGATCGTTTCTCCAATATGATACGACTCGATGACAACTTTATCGGTCAAAGAATTCCGCGTTGAAAACGACAACGTTGGCTAATTCAACGTCTCTATTAAAGTTTATTATTTTTGTTTTGGATGTTTAACCAAATTCAAAGATTTGACAGTTCGGTAAAAAACCGGTAACAGCTACAAATTACCGGTAATTTACCGACTCAAAATATGGCCGGTTAACCGGTTAACCGGTTTACCGGTTAACCGGATTGCATTCCCTAGGTAGTACCACACTGTTACAATACCGGCGTGAAGTAGTAGCAATAGTGGTAGATCCACACTGTAGCCAGTTGCTGGTGGCAGAATGAATAGGCTGGCCCGACCAGCGTAGTACCACACTTACAATACCGGCATGAAGTAGTAGCAATAGTGGTAGATCCACACTGTAGCCAGTTGCTGGTGGCAGAATGAATAGGCTGGCCCGACCAGCGTAGTACCACACTTACAATACCGGCATGAAGTAGTAGCAATAGTGGTAGATCCACACTGTAGCCAGTTGCTGGTGGCAAAATGAATAGGCTGGCTTGACCAGGGTAGTACCACACTGTTTTAATATCAGTTTGAAGGAGCAGCTACAGTGGTAAATCCACACTGTAGCCAGTTACTAGTCACATACAGTTCGAATGGGCTGGCTCGACTGTGATAGTGACATTCGGGTCCATTCGTCCCTTAACCAGCAACTGGCTCCAGTGTGCCTCTAACACTATAGCCACTACCTCACGCCGGTATTCTGTAAGAGTGTGGTGCTACCCTAGTCGAGCTGAACCATTCATCCTATAACCAGCAACCGGCTTCAGTGTGGCTCTAACACTATAGCTACTACCTCACGCCGGTATTCTGTAAGAGTGTGGTGCTACCCTAGTCGAGCCGATACATTCGTCCCGTAACCAACAACTGGCTTCAGTGTAGTTCTAACATTGTAGCCACTACCTCACGCCGGTATTCTGTAAGAGTGTGGTGCTACCTTAGAGCTTTCATACGGGAGCAGCCTTGTGTGAATATTTATTTGCTTACACAAAATTCTGCCATTTCTCGCGGGGGGTGACATGTCAAACCTATCACACTAACGCAAATTCACTCTGCGTGTTTACGCACCCACACTTTTAGAAAACTACAACACATTAACCTTTTCACGCACACGCACTCAACATACATGCAAAGGTTATGTTGCGATACAGTCTAAGTAAACGAAAATGCAAATGTATTTATGCTTATCCACTGAGCGAGGGACCTGTCGATAAATAATATCGATATATTACATTCAGACATTACATCATAAATGTACTTATGTAAAGCAATACATTATAACATTTTCAAAATTTCCAACATTTTGCGGGTGGTAGGACTTTGTGCAAGGTCCGTCCGGATCGCTACCACTATCTTGCTCGCTAATTCTGCCGCGAAGCAGCAGTACTTGCACTGTTGTGTTACGGCGAGGAGAGTAAGACACCCGGTGCAATTACTGCCAAAAGAGGTATTCCATCTTAGCCCTCTGGTTTGGCAACGCTTCCTATAATCTCCTCGGTTTGCGGGTGTCTACGGGGAGTGGTGATCACTTACCATCAATCAGGGGACCCACTGGCTTGTTTGCCTTCCTTTGTTGTATATAAAAAATCTAAGTATATGTATATACATATATATATGTTTAGGGTTCCGTACCTCAATTAGGAAAAACGGAACCCTTATAGGATCACTTCGTAGTCCGTCTGTCTGTCGGTTACGTTTACCCGCGTAGAGTATTTTTCGGCGCTTATTAAGTATGTACGGAACCCTCGGTGCGCTAGTCCGACTCACACTTGTCGGTTTTTTTATCAAAATCTTCTACAACAAACATTGTGGTAATCCAATTTCCTGCTTGGCTAGCGTTTGACAGCTAATACTATAACTGTCATTTTATCGCATTATACTACAATAACACACTCCGTTGCTTCACTTGCTTCTCAACATCTTCATCTTTTCAATGAATAGGTAACAATAAATAAAATAATTTCACGATTTAATATTTAACATGAAACTACCGTGAGACTCAGACATATTAATAAAACGGATCACTCACGTATTTTTCCGTCGGGAAATGCCCGACATGTTTCGGACCAGTCCGTGGTCCTTAATCATGAGCCCCCGCGGCGGTGGCGCGACGACGACTGCGTACCGAAGCCCTGACAGCTCGGCTACTCGGCACAGGCGGCTCGGGCGGCGGCGAACAACTACCCTCGTTTGCTTCATTATTTTTAATGTCAAATATAGGGTGCACACTACACTAACCACATCACTCTCTAAAGGCTCGGACACACCCGTCTCCGACGTAGTACTCAACACCGTTTTCCAGCTGGATGGCACCGACCATCCACCATCACGATTAAAATTCGGATGACGTCCAATTTCAATAGCCTCCCGTACTTTCCGCTGCACAAAAAACTTTTCCCTCGCCAGTACGGACACCTTATCGAAACGGATAAAATGCGTCGAATCCGAATTTAATGAATGTTCTGTCACTGCCGAAGCCTGGCTGTCCTGTTTCTTCATACTACGTATGTGCTCCGATAACCTTGTGGATATGTTCCGGCCAGTCTCACCTATATAGTTTTTGCCACAGGAGCAGGGAATCATGTATACCCCTGGGACATTCAGAGCCTCCTTATCCTTTGGTGAGCGCACCAACTGCCTGAGCTGCATGTGAGGTCGAAAAATCGTCTTGATGCTATATCCGCGGCGCAACAAGTGCCCGATTCTATCCGTTACGCCTTTGATATACGGAAGGTATACCGGCAGCCTCTCCACTACAGCCGGTCTCAGACGCGGGGATGCGCTCACAACCCGATTACACTGCCTCCAGTTATATCCGTTGTCTTCCAGCACATGCTTTACGTGACAGAGTTCACGGCTCACGTATTGTGGATCACACAGACTCAGAGCTCGATTGATCAACGTCCTAGGCACAGAAAACAAATGACATGGATGATGGTGTGAATCTGCCCTAAGATACCGGTCAGTATGCGTAGGCTTACGATATACCGTAGTCAGTAATCCACCAGAGGGTTTACGCATGACCAAAACATCCAAAAATGGCAGAGTTCCTTCATTTTCCCTCTCCACCGTGAACTTGACTCTACCATGCAAAGTGTTAAGGTACTCCGTGAAATCCAACAGACTGTCCCTTGAGACCACTGCAAAAACATCATCCACATACCGCCACCAATAACAAACATGAAACATGTCGGGCATTTCCCGACGCAAAAATACGTGAGTGATCCGTTTTATTAATATATTTAATATTTAATAATCCAGGTACATAAAATTACAAACACTTAATATACTTGTTGCCAAGAGCAATGTTATATTGCATGTAAACATTTAATGACCTTTGTCAGTTCTGTCCAAAGAAAATGCAAAAAGTAATACGAATGTTTAAAGAGCTCGTAACCGATAAATCGTACCTTATACAATATCTTGCACCCAGTTCTGTTCAGTTCTTTATTTATTATAAAAAAAACCTCTTTGGTTAGCTGGCCACTCGGATGCCATATACTTTTATAAAGAGGATTGTGTCATACATGAACAACCGTCACTGATTGCTTTTCCTGTGTAAATGTATTTTAATATCTAGTTCGACAATACGTGTTTAATTAGTATATCCAGTCTAAATACAATAAAAACTTTAAAACAAATTAAAAAAAACAAATATAAGAATGTAAATTATCGATAATGATTCATTTTATTTATCGACACTACCCTGTGCACTATGCTAGTCTCGTGGGGAGTACAGGTTGTCAATTTTGACAAAGTCTCGTGACACGCGCAGCTCAGGTCAAATCTATTATCAACTTTATTTCGTAAGCAATTCGATTCGATTTTGCAAGAAAGAAGAAGAAGTCTCGTTGGGAGTACCTTTACGTCATATTTAATCTGTGGTTATATTAAAATCGACTTTATTCTGTACCTCATTAGACTTATTTTGTAAAACACCAAAAATATAGTCTCGCTACATTTTACACTAAGGGGCATTTTCGCATGGCAATCGATTTTAAGTTTGACTCGATTTGTCATGTCAACTCGTGTAACAAAAACAGTTGTATTAAAAATTGTGTTTTTAGGCAGAAATAATTAAAAAAAATAATTACAAATGAAACGTTATACCGTCCTTTTCCAAACGTGATGACATAGAACGATTTTTTTTTTATTTATTTATTTAGGAAGCAAACGGTTACATTTCAGCGTGATAACAGTTGTATACATTTCATATAAACCAACAGTTCCATTATTTGTAAACTTAACATTAGAATGAAGCAAACCAGTACAAAACAATATATCACCCTACGTGCAAACGATTTTACATACCTGCTTTGAGACTTACTATGTTAAACTAGCCAAATTAAACTAAGATTAGGTAAACATGCAGATTTTATTTACAAGGGATTATAAAGCAACTTCCGTAGTGAATCCCTGTATCTTTGCAATGATAATGAGAAGATGTCTAGATCCATAAAATTTTTGTTATATTCACGACAAGCTCGCCTGAAGAAAGTGTTATGCGCATAATTTGACCGACAAAAACTGATGTTGAAAGTGGAAAAGTGACGTGAAGGGATACGACGAGGAGCTCGGAAATTAACCTTAGCCAGAAGAGTAGATGAGTCGATGTGATTATTGAGTAATTTGTATAGGAAGATTTGGTCCATGAAAGCTCGGCGTTTCTCTAGGGAAGCTAGATTATGTGGCTTATGATGAACATGAGTAGGTCGACTCAAGCCCCAACGATATTTTAGGGATTTTACGACCTTATTTTTAACTCTTTCAATTTTTGATATATGAATCTTATATTGAGGATTCCAAACAACGCATCCAAATTCAAGAATACGACGCACAAAAGAGAAATATAATATTTTTAACGTACTCAAATGTCTGAAAGGCTTGGAAAGTCGAAGTATCAAACCAAGACGTTTATAAGCCTTTGCGGTTATATGATCTATCTGAGAATTAAAACTAAGCTTGGAATCCAAAATTACACCCAAATCCCTGACTTGGTTAACCCGACTGACGACTGTACCTGAAAAGTTATAGTGAAATAGTATGGGTTGTTTTTTACGAGAGAACGTTATAGTGTGACACTTGTCAGGATTAAGCAAAAGTTGATTTGTTTCACAATAAGTGCCAAATCTTGCAAGGTCCTCTTGCAGGTCTACACAATCACTGGGAGTTTTGATAATTTTAAATATTTTTGTGTCATCTGCATAAACTAAGTGCGATGAGTTGGTAAAAGAAGACCGTATGTCATTTATATATAAAATAAATAGGAGAGGACCTAAATGTGAACCTTGGGGAACTCCGGAATCAATGGGTAAAAATCTGGATATACAACCTCTCAGTGCCACGGCTTGGCTACGATTTTTAATATATGACTCTATCCACCTGAGGAGATCACCATGTATACCGATTTCCAATAATTTATTTAAAAGAAGAGTATGATTAATTTTATCAAAAGCTTTAGAAAAATCGGTATACACGGCGTCCACCTGAAAACCAGCTTCGAGAGCATTAAGTATGAAGTCAGTATAGGTAACCAGATTTGTGTCAACACTTCTTCCACGGAAAAATTCATGTTGCTCTGGAGAAATAACTCGTAAAACATTTTTGGTTAATTCATTAGTGACAATTTTCTCGAAAATCTTACCGAAAATACAGAGTTTAGATATTGGCCTATACTGTTTAATGTCGTGCTTATCTCCGCCTTTGGGAATAGGAGTGATTAGAGCAGTTTTCCAAACTGATGGGAAGGAACCTTCTGACATGGACTTACGGAATATTATTGTAAGTGGAGTAGCTAACTCCTTACTACAACTCGAAATCAACAATGGGTGAATTTGGTCATGTCCAGCGCCCTTGTTTATGTTAATTTGTTCAAGGTGTTTTAAAATTACCGAACAGCTGATGTTGATTGAGGATACGTTAACAGGGGCATGGCACAGTGCAGAATTCATACTTACAGGTAGATTGCTCGAGCTATTTGATATGAAAACTGAATTGAAGTGATCATTAAAAAAGTTAGCTATGGTTTCGGAATCTGAAGATGTATTATTTTCATATCTCATATGATTTTTACAACTGTTTACAGCACATGCGGACGTTTTCGGTGAGCTCTGATTCCTTCCGTGCCGATAGAAAGAATGAAAGAAAATCGATTAAAAAATAGTTTTTGTGTCGCGTAGGCACATTGTGCCTGTGCCAGCGGCAGAGGGGTAAGTCGTTGCATGTCGTCTCCAGTATGAAAGCTCTAAGGGTGCTACCCTAGTCGAGCCGATCCATTCGTCCCGTAACCAGCAACTGGCTTCAGTGTAGTTCTAACATTGTAGCCACTACCTTACACTGGTTTTCTGTAAGAGTTTAGTACTACCCCGGTCGAGCCGGTCTATTCGTTTTGTAACCAGCAACTGGCTACCGTAGACAGCGTGGTTCTACCACAACTCCTTCTGTCGGTATTCTGTAGCCTCTGTAGGAGCGTGATACTACCTCGTTCGAGCCGGTCCATTCGTACTGTAACCAGCAACTGGCTTCGGTTGTGGTTATACTATAGTATATTTAAAAACAAGAGATGAAACAAAATCAGGGTTTATATATATCACACTGTGAGTCGCCGTGTTTTTTTTTACTGACTTTAAAAAAGGAGGAGGTTCTCAATTCGTCGGAATATTTTTATTTCATTCGGATAACTTCGTCTTAATCGCTATGTAAAGGAAGAAAGTAGTAAAATAGCTTTCGAAATAAGCATATTTTTTCTTTTCATACACAATGATATCACAATTACTTAATGCATAGTATCATACCAGAATCATACTAAATAACATTTATGGCATCCGATAAATGGCTCGACATGTGAATACAGGGCCCAATATTATAAACGCGACAGGTGACAGTATGTATGTATGTATGTATGTAAATTCTTAATTGTACAAAATAACATAAATGACAAGAAGAAATACAGTGATGTACAAAGGCGAACTTATCCCTTTAAGGGATCTCTTCCAGTTAACCTTTGAGTGGGTGAAAGGAGGGGACAAACATTAGGGACAAACAAAGAGCAAGATAGCAACAACAATGAAAAATTACCATACAACATGCTAATAAATACAATACATACCTCGTGTGTTCATAAGTTTTGAGACGAGAAAAAAACTCAGATTATAAAAAACAGAAAAATAATGTCCTGAAATCTATAAAAATTGTTTCTCGTTCACCACAATTTAATCTCAGTGGGTATATTTGTCACCACTTCTCGCACGTACACACGGTAACTCTCAACTTGCGCCTAAAATCAGGATGACATACTTCTAAAGCAACATCTTCATTTAAACAATTTACTTAACATTCTGAGAAAGTAAATAAATGGAATAAGTAAAAAAGTCCCTACTCCGGAATCGAACCAGGAACAGTCGATTCTAAAGTCTACCCATTATTCCCCTGCGCTATGGCGCACTTGCTGCATGCGTTGAAATTGGTCGTCTTATTCATACTAGCCGTATGATGTCATGGCATTGCTAAAATGATAACTTCAGGCGATTAATTAACTCATTGATATTATTATTTTATTTATGTATTAAACTTTTTATCGCTAATAAGTTTTTTCTCATAGTCTACGAATTTTGTTTAGTGCAATGTTTATTTGCACGCCATCTATCGGACTTGAGTACAACAGCATGCTCCTCCAGCTTACCTAAACGTGCTAGGTGATTAATGAACCAAAAGTGAAAAATAGCCGAAAATCAATTTGGGTCTTACACATGCGATGTTATGAAATTTTGTAGTTTTACCCTTAAAATAAACAAATATGATGAATCAGAGCATTAAAACACATTATTTAGTCGATATCAACAAATGTTTAGTTCATGTGAGACAAGTAACGTCATCTAGCGATAATTTTTAGCTCTATATTCTAAAACCAAGGAGTTGGCTTTCTATGCTGTTTATCTTCTTTGCCTCTAACTAAGTATCTATCGACTGATATTATTATTGAATGTATTTCACGTTCCACGCTCGTAAGCCTCAGCAATATTTAGACGTTACTTAAATAGGTAGATCATAGGATATTCTAAGATTTAGGATTTTCATCTGTAGCTTAATAGGTACCATTTTTACGCACTAAAAGAACCGAGGTTATTTACGGATCACAACAAAGGGTTATCACCACTAGACGAATCACTGGCCAAATCTTCAATCATAAATTTTCGATAAATCTTCAATTAAATTTAATTAGTATTAAGTTTGTATTAAGCGGTTAAATCAAACAAACTCCTCCATACAAAATCTCCCAATTAAAATCTCCATGTAAATTCAATAGTAAAACTAATTCAAAAATAAAACAAATAAAAATTGACAAATTAAAAATAAAATAAATACAAAATATTTAAAAAGATGATATATTAGGTAGACCATAACAACCAGACGGCGTGCCCGGACGCGTCGTGGTGCTCGCGCTTAACGAGTTGGAAGAGCGGGTGAGGGCCCTCTTCTGCGCCCGCGTCGACCGTGGTCGGTTCCCGCGGAGCTGGAAGTCGGGCAAGCTCATCCTTCTGAAGAAGGAAGGGCGCCCGGCTGATTCGCCGTCGGCCTACCGCCCTATCGTCCTGCTTGACGAAATGGGCAAGCTTTTCGAGCGGGTGCTAGCTGCCCGACTCGTCAAGCATCTCGAGGAGGTAGATCCCGACCTACATGACGGCCAGTATGGCTTCCGGCGGGAACGGTTGACCATCGACGCAATCGCGCGGCTGAAGCCCCTCGCCGAGGAGGCAGTCTCACAGGGCGAGGTGGTGTTGGCAGTGTCGCTAGACATAGCGAATGCCTTTAACACCTTGCCCTGGGAGACTGTAAAAGCGGCGCTCAGGTACCACGGCGTGCCCCGGTACCTCAGAGGAGTGGTGGCGGACTACTTCGTCGACCGGGTCATTGTCTACCCGACCTGGGACGAGTGGTCCGTGAGACGCGTATCGTGCGATGTCCCACAGGGGTCGGTCCTCGGACCGCTCCTGTGGAACATCGGATACGACTGGGTGCTCCGCGGCACGTACCTGCAGGGTGTTGGCGTAATATGTTACCTCGTCATTGCACGCGGAAGCACCCACAGGGAGGCGGCGGTGTTGGCGACTGCCGGAGTCGCACATGTTGTGCAGGGGATCAGGGCACTGGGGCTGGAGGTGGCACTCCACAAGTCGGAGGCACTATTTTTCCACGGGCCTCGAAGGGCCCCGCCTCCAGGTGCCCAAATAGTGGTGGGGGGAACCTCCATCGCTGTCGAGTCGACGATGCGGTACCTGGTCATTGTCCTTGACGGTCGTTGGAGGTTTAAGGAGCACTTCGCTCGCAAACTGCCGAAGCTGATCGCGGCGGCTGGAGCCCTGGGGGGTTTGCTCTCAAACATCGGGGGCCCAGGTAGCGCATGCCGCCGCCTGTAACCGGGGTGTATTGAGCTCCATGACTCTTTATGGGGCTCCAATATGGGCTGAGGCCCTGAACAGGGAAAACGCAGCGCTCCTCAGAGGATAATCGCCAACAGGGCGGTGCGAGCCTACTGGACCGTGTCGTTCGAAGCGGCAACAATGCTGGGCGGCAGCCCGCCGTGGGACCTCGAAGCAAAGGTTTTTGCGGCGGTCTATCGCCGCGTGGCCACAGCAAGGGCAGAGGGAGACCGTCCGCATCTGGAGGAGATCAACCACTGGATGGAGAATGCCCGTGAGGATCTCCTCCAGCAGTGGGAAGGGAGGCTCTAGGCTCCGAGGGCGAGCCGGGAACTGGTGGCGGCAGTGCGTCCGGTCCTAAGGGACTGGATCATACAGTCTGGCACCATAACGTTCCATCTGACACAGGTTCTTACCGGGCATGGTTGCTTTGGTAAGTACCTGTGCCAGGTGGCACGAAGAGAGGGAGCACCTGTGAGCAAACACTGCGCAACAGGCGACGCGGACACAGCGGAACACACCCGTGCTGTGTGCTCGGCATGGGACGGACCACGACTGGCCCTAACCACAGTCATTGGCCCTCTCACTGGGACCCTGGTCGCCACTATGACCCGTAGCAGCGAAGCGTGGGAGGCGGTGGTTGCCTTTTGCTCCACCGTCATGACATAAAAAGAGGCGGCAGAACGGGAGCGCGAGGATGATCCCTCGGCGCCACCAATCCACCGACGGAGAACCGGGCGCAGGCGGGTCGCACACGACCGCAGACTGCCCCCCTAACTGGGACCTCGGGCAGTTGATCGGGGGATTGGTTGCCCAATGAGTGAGTCCCCGAGACGGTAGGCGCTCAAAAACATCGGAGCGCCTACATACAGCCGGAGCGGCTAAGCCGCATGCTGCCGAGCCCGAAAGAGCAACCCGCCGAGAAGGGGCCAGGGATGAGATATTCGTTCCCCTGGTCCTCCCCTTCCCAGGCGGAGCGCGAGGGCGCTTCCTAGGTTTTTAGTGGGTATACCGGTCCTCTTCAAGGGCCGGGAGTCCCACATACCCACCGGTACCGCCGGTGGGATGCGTAACGCATTTTCCTAGGTTAAAAAAAAGGTTACGTTAGGTTATGTTAGGTTGAGGTAAAATTTCGTGGAAAATTGGGTGCTTGCATTTGGTTTTTCATGATATTTTAATAGAGAGTGAATTTTGTGGTTTTGCTTTTCGTGTCCTTTTTCGATCCTTTAAATATTTGCCTTTTCTGTATTAACGTAGCTTCAGTAGTTTCCTAGTTATTAATTTTTACGAAAGTCTGCATCGCCTTCGTGCGGTCGATTTTCAGAATTTAATTTTAAAATTTCCTAACTTTTGCTTTTATTCGTAAACTTTTGCTTTTTCCCGTTTAATAACTTTGTCCTCTTGTAGCGTACAATCAATTTTAGGGCTGCTCTAGCCGCGACTTGACGAGTACTACTCATAAGTTTTTGTTAACTAGCGATCGGAAGTTCTGTCCGGGGGTTGCCGAAAACTTGTGAGTTGCTCATCACATTTTCTAAGGCGCAGAAAATTACCAACCTTAAGTTGATAATTCTTGTTTTAAATTCTTGTCTGCAAAATCCCTTAAAGATTTTGCATTCTTTTTACTCGGTATTATAGAAGATCGGTCGACGCGTCTAACGACACCTCGGCCCCCTCTATAAGTCCCATAGGGATTTCTCAGCTCGAGGGGAAAAAGAGCCGATTTTAGGGGTTAAGTTTGTAAACTTTCCCCATACGAATCGGCTCTTGGACTCTGACCAGTCTCTGACCGTAAATTTGTTATTACTTTTTTTCGGCTGAACTTTTTGGGGGTTTTTCAACGGATTCGGGTAGTTGGATTGTTGCTTTAAATTCTTTGCCTCAAAGGTGCTCCTCTAGCACCGTTATTTTTGGAGGCCCGAATTTTTGAAGTTCGGCTGGAATTTCATTCTGAAACACAACTCGCCCGAAATTTTTGGAAAATTTCCAAAAAATAGTGGGACTTTCTTTTTTCGAAAGTTCTTTGTGTGGTAATTTGCGCGGTAAAGTGGACTAGCGGTTCTCTTTGGATTTGTCGATCTCTGAGTGGATTGCTCGTTGGCTACTTTAGGCGCCGCATTTTGCCTTTTTCCGGCGGAAAATTTTCTTCGAAAATTCGCCGCCGCATTGTTGTGCCGGACGGCTCAGGGTTTTCGAACTCAGAACATGAGGTCGAGGTCGACGTCGAAATCGAGGTCAAGGAGGTGGTTGAGGTGATGGAGAATGTCTCCGGACCCTCGAAGAGGGGATTGGTCGAGTGCGGCTACAACCCAAGGCCTGAGTTGGGGCCAAAAGTTAGCACGGCGCCCCGGGGGGGCAAATCTCCTGCCATCGGGTCCCATTTGGGATTGGGCTTCTCGGAAGCAAGGGTCCTGAAATTCGAGGAGCTCCAGGCGGAGGCGAACAAAACGTCGACGTACCGCCTTTAATCTCCCGCGCTGGACACGAGGTCCTGTGCGGGGAAAAAGGCGAAGAAGAGGGGGGCCGAGAAGGCCGAGGCCGCCTCCGAGTTCAGCTCGGATGAGGGGGAGGTAGACGAGGGAGACCCCATCGAGGTTGCCCGCAATGCCGCATTCGCCGTGTTGGCGGAGGCCGGCAAATGCTGCAACATAAAAGGGACCATCTGGGGCCGAATTAACTCGGCCTGCAGGCAGGTGATGGGGGCGATGGACGCCCTTCAGAGCAGGACCAAGGGGGAGGAAATCCGCCGGTTCAAGGCCGACAATGAGCGGATGTGGAACCAGTTGGCCTTACTGGAGAGGGAGACGAAGGCCCTCCGCACCGCGTTTTCGTCGCGAGCGGTGGAGAAGCCGGCTCCCCTCCCCCCCGCGGAACGTCTCCCCGAAGGGTTGACCGACGTCCTAGGGGACCTAAAACAGGACCTGTTCGTCTCCCTCGGGGTGATGATCAACGTCCGGCTGGGGGAGATGGAGAGATGCCTCCCAGCGGAGCCCATCCTCCGCCCCCCGTTGGCGGCGGACAAAAGACGGGATGCGGCCGCAGGACGTCCAGCTGATGAGCCGTCCCCGGGCCCATCGCGGGCCAGGCCCTCGAAGATGACCCCCGCTAAGCCCGCGACCAATCCGGCCAAACCGGCTCAGGCCAAGACGACTCCTGCCAAGCCGGCTCCGGCCAGGCCGGCCCCGACCAAGCCGGCCCCGACCAAGCTGACACCAACACAGGGCAGACCCACAGCGGACGCGTCTGCAGCCCCGGTAGAAGCAGCGCCGGTTGCAACATGGACTGAAGTGGTTCGAAGGGGGGCCAAAAAGGCCCCAAAACAAACGACGACAGCCCCCGCCCCCCAGGCAGGAGCCAAAAAAGAGGCCGGCGCGAAATTGACCGCCCCAAAGACCTCAGCGTCAGGGTGGGCACCATTAGGTTGGGGCCCGTAGGGACGGGCTCTGTTCTGGCCAGATGCCCGGTGGCCGCCGCCAAGGCCGGCTCCTGGTCGGTTGGTCCGCAGCGCGGGTCCAGGCGCTGAAGCCCCTCCCCATGCGCTGCTACAAGTGTATGGGGACAGGGCATACGAGGGCGCTGTACCCGTCCACTGCCGACAGAAGCAACCTGTGCTTCCGATGCGGCATGGAGGGACACAGGTCGTCGGGCTGCACAGCGAACCCTAAGTGCGCACTGTGCACCCGACTCGGCCGCCCTGCCGGGCACGTGATGGGGGGTGAAAAATGGACCCCCCCCACCAACCAGAGGAAAAGTGGCCGCCCAGACCCCGGCCCCCAAACCAGCGACTGTAGGCCACACTGCGTCGGAGGGGCTCATGGACACCGCCAATGCCAGCACGTCCGATTGAGCTCCTCCAGGCGAACGCCAACCACTCCGCCCGCGCCCAGGATCTGCTGATGCAGTCCATGGCGAAGTGGGGCGTCGACGCGACGGTGGTCGCCGAGCCGTACTTCGTCTCCCCCCAATCTAATTGGGCTGGGAATGTGGACGGCTCGGTGGCAGTGGTGGTGCCCGCGCTCGGCGAATCCCCCCGCCTCTCCATAAAGGAGAGGGGGCAAGGATTCGTCGCGGCCAAATGGGGAGAGATATTACTCATAGAAGTATATTTCTCCCCAAACAGGCCCCTGAGGGCGTTTGAGGCCTTCCTCAGGGAGCTGGGGTTGGCGGTCGGGAGGGCGGCACCGATGCCGGTATTGGTGATGGGGGACCTGAACGCGAAAAGCTGCGCGTGGGGTTCCCCCATCACTGACGCTAGGGGGACGGAGGTGGAGGGCTGGGCGGCCATGGCCGGCCTAGTGCTTGTCAACCGGGGGACGGTGCAAACATGCGTGCAGCGGCAGGGGGGGTCTATCGTGGACCTAACGTTCGCGACCCCTGCCATCGCCGCTCGCATCCAGGATTGGCGCGTCCTGGAGGACGCGGAGACCCTCTCCGATCACCGGTACATCCGGTGTAGGGTCTCTGCGTCCTCGTCTCCTGGAGTACAACCTCGGGCCGGTCAGGGTTTCCCGAGATGAACCCTGACCAAACTGGATCCGGAATTGGCAGAGGAGGCTGCCATGATCCGGGCCAGGTGGTCGTCCCTGCCCGCCGGCGGAGACGTCGACGAGAGGGCGAGAGAATTCGGAGCTGCTGCAGCGGGTGGTACCCGGGCTCTTCCCGGGACCGCCAAATGTGTCGGTCCCGAGGATGGTGCCGCCACTGGCGGTAGCAGAGGAAGAGCTGGAGGCCCCCCCACCTGTCACAGATGACGAGATGATGGGGGCCGTGGATCGGCTGCGCAGATGCAGGAAGGCACCGGGGCCGGATGGTTCCCGGGTAAGGTCCGTCCTGCCGCGCTGAAGCACTTGGGGAGCCGCCTCAGGCAGTTGTATGACGACTGCCTGGCGGCTGGGCGGTTCCCCAAAGTGTGGAAGGAGGGGAGGGTGTGCCTGTTGGCGAAAGAGGGACGGCCCGCAGATTCCCCTTCGGCCTACAGGCCCAAAGTGCTGCTGGATTAGGTGGGCAAGATGCTGGAGCGCATAATTGCCTCCCGCGTCCAGAGCCACCTCGTCCAGGTGGGGCCGGGCCTCTCGGCCCAACAGTTCGGGTTCCGTGTGGGGCGGTCGACACTAGACGCAGTCACCGCCCTGAAATAGTTTTGTGGGTACGCGGAGGGAAGAGGGGAGGGGGTCATGGCGGTGTCGTTAGACATCGCCAACGCCTTCGGCACCCTCCCCTACGGCGTGATAGAGGAGGCACTCCGATACCATGGAGTGCCCGTCTACCTTAGGCGGCTGATAGGGCACTACCTACAAGGCAGAGTTGTGTCCTATCAGGCGAGAAGTGGCGACATCGAGGAGCGGCGGATGGCCTGCGGCGTTCCACAGGGATTCGTTTTGGGACCCCTGCTGTGGAACGTCGGTTTCGACTGGGTCGTCCGCCTCACGCTCCTCCCCCGGATGGCAGTCGTCTGCTATGCAGACGACACCCTTATAGCCGTCCGGGTGGAAAGTTATGAGGAGACGGTCCGGCGTGCGACGGTGGCCACCACAATGGTGGTGGACCGCATCTGTCGCGATGAGCGCGAATGAAGGCTGTTAAGGTGCTAGCAACACTGGCCATCGCCATCTAAGTCTACTCTCTGTGGTGAGCATATTTTATCTGTCCCCGAGATATTCAAACTAAATGTAACTGACGATGGATGGTTGTAAATGTAAATGGAGTGTCCAGTATAATAACGAGGAATTGATCAGCTGTTATGAAAGCGAAGTATTCTTAATATGACAATCGAAGTATCAATTATGTGTACTGACTGACATTTCTTCTAGGTCTTAAGGGAGATCGTTTCATATGTGTATTATAAGTAAAGGCATTCCACGGGTAGGTTGCTTGCTATTCAGGCCGTTTGGTTTGGATGAAGAACCGAGGCCTGGGCCACTAAGGCCTGGGATCCATTCCGCGTGACGATTAGAGTGTTCGGGCAACAGTCGACTGTTCTCTGTGTGCTTGGTTGTCCTGTGGGTGTCCGCGGCGCTTTTATAGTGGACAAAAACGGTCCAGCACAGTGCGTTACACCATGCTTATGGTAAGAACGTACCTAATACCTTTCACTTCACCTAATTGTAATGAGACTATATTCCTTGGGTATCTGTTCTCTGTGTGCTTGGTTGTCCTGTGGGTGTCCGCGGCGCTTTTATACTGTACTAAAACGACCAAGCACATTCCCGTGCTGGATTGTACTGAGGGAGTCCGCGGCGCTTTTATAGTGGACAAAAACGGTCCAGCACAGTGCGTTACCTAATACCTTTCACTTTACCTACTTGTAATGTGACTATATTCCTCGGGTATAATATGTGATGACTAAGGATACTTGGGACACTAGAGTTCATCAGTGTCATTGGGCTTTATTTCATCATTATAGGTGTAGCGGCACCCCTCACGTGTTGTCACGTCAGCATTCGAGGAAACAGGACAGGCGTCGCCCGCGCTAACCTATTTAGCACAAAATAAGCTCGGTTCGGGTAACCGACACACAGATACCGCGACACGCGCCTCGCCTGGTTCTCCGTCTTAATTTTAACATTTATTTTATTTTATTAACTGTTGTGTGTGTTAACCTTCTGATTAAATTATAACTTTTATACGTATATCGGACTTTCATTGTTGACAAATAGTTATCCCAGCACAAGAACAGTTAAATTGGTGACCCCGACGTGATTCGATAAAGAAGCGCGTTAATTATACAAACCAGGCGAGCGCAAGACGAACTTTCGCGTTAAGTGGTGTTCATACTCGTAAATTCAGTGTCATGGTGGGTCAGCCAGGCAGCATGTTGCCCGCGGCATCCGGCGCCGGGCAGCAACCAGCGCCAACGCCGGGTATAGGTACCCCAGTTTATGTCACGGCTACACCCGGACAAAACGACCTTGCGACGATCGGAGTATCCTCGCGAATCGCACCTTTTTGGCGGGATATGCCGAAGATGTGGTTCGCTCAGTTCGAGGCGATAATGAACCCACAGAAGGTAGGTCAGGACGCAAAGTTCGACCTCGTGATCAGCAAGCTCGGCAAGGAGGAGTTGAACACAGTGAGCGACCTAATAGAAAAACCGGCAGCGGAGAGAAGCTACGGTATGCTGAAGGAGAGGCTCATAGCAGCCTTTCAAGAGAGCGCCGACTCACAGTTCAACCGGCTGGTCAAGGAGCTAGAGCTGGGGGACCAGAAGCCATCGCAACTACACAGGAAAATGGCAGAGGCCGCCAGGAATTCGGGCGTAACGGAGGACACGCTGAAAAGGCTGTGGATCCAACGCCTTCCTGCAGCGGTCAGGGCGGTCCTCATAGTAAGCGAAGACGTCAAGCTGGAAAACCTCGCCGCCATGGCAGACAAGATAATGGAAACGGTAAGGCACGGCGTCATAGCGGAAATAGCAACGCCGGCGCCAACCTCATCGCATGTGTCAGATGGCAACGCCCTGCTAATTCAGGAGATCAGGAACATGGCCCTGGAGCTAAAACAGCAACGAGTCGAGCTCAACGCGATTAAGGCACAACAGGGGCGCAGAGACGCGCACCGTGACCGTGGGCGGCAATCTCGTTCCAGATCCAGAGGAGCAACTCCCAACCCGAACAGGCTCTGCAAACCCCATTTCCGGTACCGTGAGAACGCCCGGACCTGCCACCAACCATGCGCATGGGGACGACAGCAGACTCCGACAGCGGCACCACCATTCGCGGGACAACCAACGCAGGGAGCATCGCAGGCCTGGCAGCCGACGCAGGGAACAGCGCAGACCTGGCAGCCAGCGCAGGGAAACTGAGCGCGGTACACCCTGGAGCGGCAGGGGGGAGCGAAGTACCGTCGGACAACCACCGCCTATGTGTAATGGACCAAAAAACCGGTATGACTTTTTTGATAGACACGGGAGCCAACGTTTCGGTCGTCCCGGCTAACCGGGTAAGTGCTAGCAACCGTCGCGAGTGCAATTACAAGTTATTCGCAGCCAACAATTCCGAAATAAAGACATATGGTGTAACACGTTTAGAACTCAATTTAGGCTTACGAAGAGCATTCAACTGGACATTTGTGATTTGTGACGTACAACAGCCTATTCTCGGAGCGGATTTCCTAAAGACTCATAAGCTAGTAGTAGACCTATATAATAAGAAATTAATAGACAACGTTACTGAATTGTGTTCGTATGGGTCCATCGTACGTTACGATCAACCGTCCGTTAAAAGCATCCAGGATGATAACCCTTACCGTGACATCCTGGAGCAATACGCGGATATTACGAAGCTCGTTTCATTTAAAGAGCCTGCAAAACATACAGTTAAGCATTATATTGAAACCTCGGGTCCTCCGGTATACGCACGAGCCAGGCCATTACCGCGGGATAGGTACGAAAAGGTAAAACAGGAATTCCGTAGCATGCAAGAACTAGGTATTTGCAGGCCCAGCAAAAGCCCGTGGGCCAGCCCTCTCCATGTGGTCCCCAAGAAGGATGGACAACTGAGACCTTGCGGTGACTACAGACGGCTCAACGCGGTAACGAAACCAGACCGCTACCCCATCCCACGGCTGCAGGACTTCACATACGGCTTAGCAGGTAAGAAGTTGTTTTCCACCTTAGATATTAATCGCGCCTATCACGTCATAGAGGTAGCCCCCGAAGACGTCGAAAAAACGGCCATCATTACCCCTTTCGGATTATTTGAATTCCCGCGAATGTGTTTTGGACTCAGAAATGCGGCGCAAACGTTTCAGCGTTTTATGAACGCGACTTTACAGGACCTAGAGTCATTCACAGATGAACACAGAGCCCATTCGCATTTATTTTGCTACTTGGACGACATAATTATAGCGTCAGATAGTGAAAACGCTCACAAGGAGCACCTTAAGCTAATTTTCGAAAAATTCAGCAAAAACGGTTTAACAATAAATCTAAGTAAGTGTCAATTTGGACGCACCCAAGTAGAATTTTTAGGCTATATTGTTTCCGCAGACGGTTTGAGACCACGCGACGAAAAAGTAAAGGCCATTTCAGATTTCCCGCGACCGGAAACAGTAGAACAATTAAGACGTTTCCTAGGCATGGTTAACTTTTACAGGTTACACATAAATAAGGCCGCGGACGAACAAATACATTTAAATAAGTTTTTGCATAATTCAAAAAAGAAAGACCAAACCAAAATTATTTGGGACGCAGCGGCAGAGGCAGCATTCGTACAGTGTAAGGAGAGCCTTAAAAGCGCCATTACATTGTCACACCCGCTCGCAGATTGCCCGCTAGCTCTAATGACGGACGCGTCTGGGACCTCCGTCGGAAGCGTCTTGCAACAATACGTAAATAACGTGTGGAAACCTTTAGGATATTTTTCAAAGGCTTTTTCAGAGACGCAGAGAAAATACAGTACCTATGACAGGGAACTGTTAGCCATTTACATGTCTATATGTCATTTTAGAAATTTAATAGAAGGTAGAGCATTGACCGTTTACACGGACCACAAACCTTTAACTTCGGCTCTGTGTAAAGTTAACACAGCCAAGGAAACGCCTAGAAGGGCTAGGTATTTAATGTTCATTAGCGAATTCACAAGCGACATAAGGCACATTAGCGGTTCACAGAACCAAGTTGCTGACGCGTTATCACGTGTCGAGTCAATACTTTGTCCCACCGTGCTCGATTACAGCGAGGTAGCACGGGCTCAAGAAACGGATACTCAGATTACAAGACTCATTTCTAGTGAAGCGCAATTGAAACCTTTAGATATACCGGGATCAAACAAAGTATTATATTGCGAAACTTCGACTAACAATGCCAGACCGTACCTACCTGAAAATTTCAGAAAAATCGCGTTTCAGACTATACATGACATCAGCCATCCCGGTATTAGGACATCACGTAAAATGGTAGCGCAAAGATATTATTGGCCAAATTTAAATAAAGATGTCGGAAATTGGGCCAGAGCATGTTTGCAATGTCAGAAAGTTAAAGTCACACGTCACACGGTTTCAGAACTAGGGCAATTTGAAGACGCGGACAGATTCAAACATGTACACATAGACATCGTCGGCCCGTTACCAACTACAAGTCAAGGTTATAGGTATTTGGTAACAATGTTAGATCGCGCCACGCGTTGGCCGGAAGCGATACCTATCACAGACATCACTGCGGACACGGTAGCCAGAACATTTTATGATAACTGGATAAGTAGATTCGGTTGCCCTACCATAATCACAACAGACCAAGGCAGACAGTTTGAAAGCGAACTCTTTAGCAAACTTATGAAGTTCTTAGGGATACGCAGGGTACGTACCACGCCTTATCATCCCCAGAGCAATGGACTTGTCGAGAGATATCATAGGTCTCTCAAGGTCGCGTTGACGGCCAGGTTAGCAGACAACGCATCCTGGGTTGACGAGCTCTCAACAGTTTTATTGGGCCTCCGAGCCGTTTGTAAGGCGGATGGCAACCCAAGTTCAGCAGAATTGCTATACGGTCACGTTTTGAGGTTACCAGGTGATTTTTACACGGAATCAACAACCAATTTTAATGACACATCGTCATACGTAGAGAAACTTAGAGAGGTTATTGATAACTTGCGGCCTAGGTCAAAAGCGATTAGCGATTATAAGAAAATTTTTATACATAAAGACTTAAATACATGTACGCACGCCTTTATACGAAACGACGCCGTAAGGAGACCGTTGACTCCTAACTACGATGGCCCATACCGTATCTTAAGTAGAAACGCCAAAACGTTCAAGATGCAACTGCCTAACAGGAAGGTAGAGATATCCATCGATAGGTTGAAGCCAGCGTTCTTTGTACAACAACCTGAGGATAATATTAACGATAACATTGTAAATACAACTATGCGAAGGGACGCCGATGTGCATCAACCGCCATCAACATCTCACACGCCACAGTTGTTACCTCGGACCACACGTAGCGGCCGTGTTATAAACAAACCAGTACGATACATTTTAGATGAATAAGCGCATTACGTACCACAGTAAATAAATTAATAACAGTAAGCAAGTAAGGAGTGCGAATTGACCTCGCGGTTATTTGGATATGGCGTTACTGTATGTGGATGCTGATGGGAATTTTATTGAATATGGCAGTGCAGGCCCTACAGTAACTACCTTTAGCAATACTGGTACACGATGCAATGTAAATGTAGTTTTAGAAATTTTAAGTCGGCCCTGAAACACGGATGCCGCACGTAGTTAAGTTAGAATACTGTATTTTAAATAGTACTGTGACAAATTGTAGAATTATTTTTTTTACTCTCTTTCATGTGTCTTTAATTTTACATAATCATTAGATTACTTTTTTTAAGTGTCTCGGTCAGATAAACGGGAACCCCAGCTACCCTACACCGGAGCTCGGATCGCCCCAGTACAACTGTAACGATTAGTTAAGCAACATAGTCTAGTATATACAAACTACGCTACCGGTGTCAATTCAATTCCGCGACGCAAGAGCATGCTGTTACGAAAACGACGGATGTTACCGCGATGACCAGGGACGTACGGCATTTGGCCATTCCCCTTGAAGTAAACGACAGGTAGCGTGGAGACATTTTGTAGTTATTATAGTATTTCATAGGCATTATACGAAAGCAGTTACAATAATGTATACTGTAGCACTTAGTCGTCGTAGGCATAATGCGACGAAGTAGTGTCAGCGTTTAGCGATAAGGCTAGCGACTCACTAGTACCTTAAGCTATAATATTAAGTACTATGTTTTTCTTTTTTAATAATATGTTTTCCTTTTTCAAAAAAGGGGGGGAGTGTTGTAGCGGCACCCCTCACGTGTTGTCACGTCAGCATTCGAGGAAACAGGACAGGCGTCGCCCGCGCTAACCTATTTAGCACAAAATAAGCTCGGTTCGGGTAACCGACACACAGATACCGCGACACGCGCCTCGCCTGGTTCTCCGTCTTAATTTTAACATTTATTTTATTTTACTAACTGTTGTGTGTGTTAACCTTCTGATTAAATTATAACTTTTATACGTATATCGGACTTTCATTGTTGACAAATAGTTATCCCAGCACAAGAACAGTTAAATAGGTAAAAGAGAACGCCCGCCAGCATTCGACAGAGAAAGCGAAGCAGATTGAACAGAGAGCAGGAGTGGAAGGCGTGAAGGAAGTAGAACTAAAGAGACAACAGGTATGTGATACTGATTACGATAAGTCTCTAACTCGTGATGCCCATTGTAACCCCCACGTACCCAAACAAAGGCATCGCGACATGGTGAAGCTATGCTGAGAAAATAAATTCTAAGATATTACACCAGGACTGGTGTAATTTGAACCCAGAGGATTGTAATTTCCAGAATGTTCTATGTTGCAAATGATAAAATTATTCAGCAGAATAAGGATGTGTAACAGAATACTTCCTTCACCTTCTACGAGCCCGTAAATTTACAATGAGAAATTGTAAAAATTAAACTGGAAAAGTATCAAATTTGAAAGAAATGTTGGCAAAATCAAACAATGAGAGTTTATTAAAATGAAATATAGAGGGCGATACGTTATACGTAGTTCGAAATTCACGTGAATGAAACGAAAATGTGTAAACGTGCTTCAAGTCACTTCAAGTGAACCGGAACGTTAACGAGTTGACCACTAGCGTCAACAGATAGCGCTACTGGTACTTGAACGAGCGTAAACGGGAAATAGTAAATGTTTTACGGAACTATTTATGTTAATGCTAAGATAATTTAAGTTACGGTTTGTTATCTCATTAATAATAGTACTATTGATAAGTTACGATAATGTAAGTTATTAATGTAAATACAGTTCAAACTTTTGTATTTTCGAATAAACCGGAAAATGAATGAAGGTATGATTCGCGTTCACTCACTTAATCATAGATTGAACACAGACTCATACTAGGTTGATTCACTAAGAGTGAATGATTACGTTTGAACGACGCCGGTCCCTACGGCGAAAATTTTGTTGGAGGCGCCATTTTGGCGGACAAACATCTTTAAATTAGTTTTCCGGATTTATCAGGTAAATTAGTACAAAACTATTTAAATCATTGTGTACACTTTACATTATACCATGGGGTTATGTTGTTGAAACGGTGTATATAATGTGTCCGTTTGTAATTTTTTAGGAGAAAAGATGTACGCACATAAGGCGTCCTCGCTGGTGTAGGACGATATAAGGGGGTTTAATAGCCAAAGTTTATAATAAGAAAACAAGTAGAAAATGGTAACTTATAGTTTTATTATATTTCTCCAGCACCAACACACTTAATACACAAAGATATACTTATCTAAGTTAATCACCCTCCGAAGATCAAAACAAGACTGCTTTTTAATTTAAAAATTGCAGATTTTATACCTGATATGCTACGTATTTTCCATGCGATTGACCAATCACCATACAATCAATCAGGACAGGGTACCGCTCCGATTGGTCCATCGCAGGAAATACTAGTCTGATTTTAGTCAAAACATAGTTTATTTAAATCAATTAATAAATCATTAATTCTTTATAACTAAATAATATTATAATTATGAAATATTGCTGACAGTCGGCCATCCGCAACAATTAAAACGTCCTCGTTTGTTACTTTGCAAAAACAACAATAACAACAACAACAACAATGATATAACGCTAACAAAATAAGTTCAGTTATTAACAATCTCCAAATGCATAATAAAAGAAAACCAAAGTGTATTGAACAATACTATAAAAAAGCAAAACGCTTAGAACTAGTTAGGTATACATTTAAAATTGAAAAATCAGGTAATTTCTGGGGCCCTAGTGAAAAGGGTGTTAAGTCTTAAATAGTCATTTTTCACTAAAGCCAAAAAACAACTCACTTTCGAAAAAAAAATGTAACTTTTCAATGGAAAATGATAAACAGGTACCAAAACTACCGTTGTAAATATGAGCTTTTCCCGCTAATAAGTACATATGTAACATTGCCCTAATGTTGATAGTTTCTGACATTGGATCAATAAAGAAGGGTACAAGTACTAAAAAGGAATAAATCGTTCATGTATAAGGTTATGACTCCGAAACATACCTTTTTACACAGTATATTGTCTTTGTGTAAGGAGGCACCTCACTATCTTAATCGGCGAATATTTCTAAAAGTCATATTAATAAAGCGGATCACTCACGTATTTTTGCGTCGGGAAATGCCCGACATGTTTCGGACCAGTCCGTGGTCCTTAATCATGAGCCCCCGCGGCGGTGGCGCGACGACGACTGCGTACCGAAGCCCTGACAGCTCGGCTACTCGGCACAGGCGTTTCGGGCGGCGGCGAACAACTACCCTCGTTTGCTTCATTGTTAGCCGAGTTGTCAGGGCTTCGGTACGCAGTCGTCGTCGCGCCACCGCCGCGGGGGCTCATGATTAAGGACCACGGACTGGTCCGAAACATGTCGGGCATTTCCCGACGCAAAAATACGTGAGTGATCCGCTTTATTAATATGTCTGAGTCTCACGGTAGTTTCATGTTAAAAATTTCTAAAAGTCGTCAAAAGTTTGGAACTTTGTCCATATAAACAATAATTTTTATGTAAGTGAGAACACATACAAACAAACAAATACGTAGTTAAATTGTTTTAAACTTTCGCGACTTTCACACATATTTCTATCGCACTTAAGTCCCGATAATGTTATAAATAAATATGTAGTTATTTGTACATTTAGGACTTACACCATTATTAATATAATAAAATAAAATAAAATATATAATAAATTAAATAAAACAATAAAATAAAATTATCAAATGATAAAGTTAAAACAGTTTGAAAAATAATAAATACCGAAACAGGCCGACGAAAAAACACAGACTCATCTATTTCACTAAAAATAAATAATACTATAATAACGGATGCCGTTAAAGTAGCTGACGAATTTAATAAATACTTCTCAGAAATTTCCGCCAAAACGACAAAATGTCTCGCGTCCTCTTCAAAATTCGCTGAAGCCCTATTAGAACAAAATGTTAGTATCCAAAACATTCAATTCAAATTTACAAAAGTCTCTTCTTTCGATATTCTTAAATCCTTTAAATCATTAAAAATAAAAAGGACGGAAGACTTGTGGGGCGTATCAGTCAAGGTTTTACATGCCATCTTGGACGTCATTGCGCCAACTCTGGCTACCATTTTTAATAACTGTATAAACGTAGGCGTATTCCCCAATCTAATGAAATGTAGTAAAGTAGTTCCTATCTTTAAATCAGGTAATAAGGATAATCCTTCTGATTATCGCCCAGTGTCCATTCTACCAGCGTTTAGCAAAATATTCGAAAAAATAATGCTAACGCAAATGATTTCTCATTTCAATACAAATAAAATCTTACATTCGCAGCAATTTGGATTCACTAAGGGTAGATCTACTACAGATGCAGGTCACAGTTTGATTAAATTTATTTTGCAAGCTTGGGAAGAGTCGCATGACGCCATAGGTGTCTTTTGCGACCTTTCCAAAGCATTTGATTGTGTAGACCATGACACCTTAATTTGTAAATTAAATTTCTATGGCATTCGTGGCATCTCTTTAGATCTAGTCTTACCTAGTGCAGAGAAATCAGAAGGTAGCGATAAATGGAGCAATATCATCGGGATCTGTGGTCGAGATGGGAGTGCCTCAAGGATCAATTCTTGCTCCATTCCTGTACCTTGTTTATGTAAATGACCTTACATATATGGTGAGCCGAAGATCAGGCATCGTCATGTTTGCTGACAACACTTCTTTACTCTTCAAGGTTAATAGGAAAGATACTGAATTCATTGAACCCAACGACACCCTGTCCAAGGTATCTGAATGGTTTGCTGCCAACAACTTAGTATTAAATCCTAATAAAACTAAATGTATTAAATTTTCATTGTTAAATTCAACTAATATAGTTTCAGTCTCAAATATCAAATTAGATGGTCAAACGATTGAATTCATAAAATCAACTGTGTTTTTAGGAATAACACTCGATTCTAAACTGCAGTGGGGTTCCCACGCCACAGCGATAGCAAGTAGGTTGAGTTCTGCTGCTTTTGCAGTAAGAAAAATTCGGCAGCTAACCAATGTAGCGACGGCACGGTTGGTCTATTTTGCCTATTTTAATAGCATTATTTCGTACGGCCTTATTTTATGGGGATCTGCTGCAGATATTGAGTCAGTTTTCATTTTGCAAAAAAGGGCAGTTAGAGCAATTTATAATATGGATACTCGTGAGTCATTAAGGGAATTTTCAAGAAAATAGACATCTTAACCCTGCCGTCGCTATATATTTTTGAAATAATCATGTACGTTAGGAAAAATATATGCAATTTCCCTACCAACGTCGATAAGCCAAAGGCTACTAGAAATACAGGTAAGCTTAAAGTTCCAACTTACAGACTGGCTAAAACCAATAAGTCGTTCATGGGAAATTGTGTAAGATTTTACAACAAAATTCCAAAAAACATAATTGAACTAAATGATACAAAATTTAAATCTATTGTCAAGAAGACATTAATTTCTCGGGCGTATTATAAAGTCAATGACTATATCTTGGACAAGGATGTTTGGAAATGATCCCGATCTGTATTGGCGATCCCTGGCTCCAAAGATTGTACACCTGCTGTGTTAAATTGTGAAAATTTTAAATATTTGAGATGTAAAATAACATTGTAATTTTGATTTATTTAAAAAATAACACCTCGTTGAGTTTCTTGCCGGTATCTTCTCATCAGACGTTTTTCCGAACCGGTGGTAAATTTTTTGACATTCATAAGTGCTACCTGTAAGCCTAATCTGAATAAAATATTTTGACTTTGACTTTGACTTTAACTTTTATTTACTTTCTTGTTCACTACGTTGTAATAGATAAACTATTCTTGTATCCTTGCTAAATTGCCGATTATTCTACTTATACCTTTTAGACTCGTAAACATAGTAAAGCAAATATAACTGTGATACATTTTATTCATGTTAAGATCTGGAGGAAGATACTTCAATGATGTTTGCGAACGACAGTAATGGCTTCCGTAGGCAGGAAAACTCAAAATATGCTGTTTAATTTCTTCAAGTCTTGGCTCGCTTATTGATTTATAGCTTGGTTTTTTGCCACGGCCTTGCTAAGGTTCTTTATTGAGACGACAAGCAACTAATTTACTGCACACAATTTTAATAAATTTATTTGTTTCGTTCAATGTCTTCATTAGAAAATCTTAGCAAATTTTTATAAATTTCACCTCTTAATTTTAAATTATAGTAGTTAGAATGAAAACTGTCTCAATCTCTTGCCTTTAGGATTGTTTTTTTTTCAGTTTTTTTATCTTCTACTACTATTAGAGATTTCATGTATTCCACTCTTTTATCATATATTTTATCCCTAATCCACAATAGTAATCAAACACCTTTTTCCTAAAATCTTCTGAGATCCGATCAACGCATTTTAATCTGCATTGTTTTAATGATTTTTGAGACCTAGCGTCATTTGTTTTCCTTTTCATATTTCATAACTTTTTCCTGTATTCCTGCAGCGTTTTTTATTTTATCTATATATTCTTCTCTTCTTTGTATTCGTTTTTGTTTTTCCTTTTTTTTCCACCTATAACTCCTTCACTTTCCCAAAAACTACATTCATTTTGTTCGTCATCTAAAGCTGCAATTATTATATTTTCTTTATTATTACTTTTCTTTTTCTTTGGATAATCACTTGAACAGGATGAATCTGTGTTTGGTATAAATTTGTCACTACTTCCATAACTAAAATCAATCATAGATTGATCAGAATTACTATCATCGGCTACATCAATATTACGTGATGTTGTTGGCACTGGCTCATCGTTACAGGTTGGAGTTAGATTTGCAGCACTGGTACCTTCAATACCGTAATTAGGTTCCAGCAGGGGTGGTTTATCTTGTTGTAGTAAGGGCAAAGTTTGATGTTGTGCAATACAAACGTTTGACGCTGTAGTAAAACTATCTACTTCGTTTAACTCAACTCCTCCGATTGATATCGATTCCTCAGTATGAATGCCGATATTACATAACATTGCCGTTGCAAAACATTTATGGTGAAGAAAAACATTGCGAGGAAACCGGCATAAGCCTGCGAAGCAATTCAACGGTGTGTCTGAAGTTACCAATCCACACTGGGCCCGCGAGGGAACTAACGCCCAAGCCTTCTCATTGCGAGGGAAAGCCTGTGCCCAGCAGTAGGACGTATAGGTATTCTAAAGTATATTTTTCTATTTATGATACGTACGTATAGAACAAAAATTTACAATGCTACTACTATGACTATTTAGTCTGTCTATGTACTGTGAATAACAAATAAGTCACGTAAATAGACACATTATATGATGAACCAATAACAAGTACAATTGTAAATTTGTAAAATTTAATAGTTGTACCAAGTAAAACGTTATAGCCTGCCCTGTGATAAGTTTCGTAGACTTTAGTGATAAATAACCAATTATTTACTCTTGCAAATTTAATCTTCACGGTCCTTTTTTGTAAATTTGACCCGTATAGGTATAGAAAACGTAATTCTACAATACTTTGTGCGTAAGGATATAATTACTATAAACTACTTTAAAAGTACATCAGTTCAAATTCAAATTATGCGATAAAATTGTGTAAAAGGGTATTCTCGTCGCTTTGGTAGCCAACCTCACCATTCCGCAGCACGACGTCCATTGTCGACCGGCGGAGCGGGAAGCGGCCTAGAGCGTTCCCCTCTCCCTTGTGTCTCTATTACGTGTAAATCATAATTGTACCGTACCTACCCTATTTTACGAAACTAAAACCCTACACGCTTTTTATAACTACACCTGAACCCAGATACACTAACTAAACTTCGTTTTAATAGTGTGTATAACAACATAACATCAGTTAAAAACAAAAAATATTAAAAAAAATATTGTGTAAAAAGTTACCACTCAACTAACTACTTATTGCACGTTGTGAAAATAAAATTGTTTCAAAAATGAAAAACGTTATGTCACGATTTCTAGCGGTTATCACTTTTTTCTTAAAATAAATGGTATTTTAACTCGTTTTACCTCCTATAAATAGGAAGATAGAGACGTAAAAAAAAAATACATCAAGTGTTATAACATCCCGATGTGGTTTTTAGCGCTGACTTATATCTTTTTAACAAACGAAGGTCCATGTTTTAAAAGGATTATGTTATACCGTTGTACACCAACATATGCAGTTTTTTTTCTGATTTCAACCATATATATAACTTAAAAACCGCCTATTTACACTTAATCCCCTTTTCACTAGGGCCCCAGACTTAAAATGAGTAACTGAACACGATAAGACCATTTAATTTTTTTTTGTTTGTTTGTACGCCAATCACGTAAAAACCGCTGAACGGATTTAGATGAAATTTTTACAGATCTGTTTAAGTAAGTCCAGAATAGGTTTTAGGCTATATTTTTTTTTAAAAAAAGGGGAAGAAGAGGAAATATGGGGGGGGGGGTGAAGTTTATATGGAAAAAAATTACTTAATTGTTTTAGAATCATGAAACTTAGAATTCATACTTATTATTTAAAATAAAGAAACACCTGTTTCAGAATTTTTCCAAATCGCTTTCAGAAAAGCAAAAAAGTGGAATTAGGGTTTAAAAATACTTAACTTCATACAACTATATTTTAGAAAAAAATGAAGCGTGACTTTTGAAACTTGCTACACATAATCAACAACTAATAAAGATGAATACAAATTCTCAGTTTTCCAGAAATATGCTTTAAATGGCGATTTTGAACAATAGAGTGCAACAAAATAAAACAGTTTTTCTCAGTACGTACACGAACTTATATCGCGATAATGGTATATCCTAATCATTCTGGACTAACACAGGATCATTTTTATTTCGTAATTTAACTTTGCACTAATAATTAAATAATTAATTATTTAATAGTGTTCATTAATTATTTGACGGATTTGGATGAGAAATGGCCTCTACCCTGGATTAATACACAGCATACTTTTTTTCCGTAAAAATGCATAGTTCTCGCAGGATAACGATGAATGAGTTGTGCGCGGTTCTTCTTCACCTTAAAACGGCTGGGCGGATTTAGACGAGATTTGGCATGGGGATAGCTTAAACCTTGGATCAACATCGGATTTTTCCGCAAAGATGCAAAATTCCTACGGGACAACACGACTTCTACGCGTTACGAGCAGCAAATAATCTTGATGTATTTTGGCAAAAAGATAGGTTGTATTTTGCTCCTTCAGGCTTCTTGGGCTCTCTTGAGCAGGAACAAAGATAGGGGGACGCTTGCTAACGTTATAATACTGGTCGCCCTCGGGTCTCGCAAGTCACTCAAGAGTATTTATATCAGCGGGACGCATCAGCATAGCACGCGCTTACATGGAGCCCGCACTTCAGACCCGCTGGAGGAGGGTATAGGAGTTGTGTGCTAACGTCATACCGCCGCTCGCGATCCGGGCTCGCAAGATACTCAGGATTATTTGCATCAATAATTTTTTTTATACCATATAGAAAGAAAAAGAAGCAAGTGGGTCACCTGTTGGTAAGTGATCACCACCGCTTTTAGACATTCGCAACACCAAGGATATTGCAGATGCGTTGCCAACCCAGAGGGCTAAGATGAAATACCTCTTTATATTTATTGCAGACTTCTTTCGCGTGGTCATAGTAGCCTATGTCTGTCACCTGTCACGGATAGTGTAGCTTTCTATGTGTAAAAGAATTTTTTAAATCGGCTCAGTAGTTCCAGAGATGACCCCCTACATACAAACAAACAAAGTTTACCTCTTATTACATTAGTGTAGAGTAGATAGTGTACATGTAGATTAATCCATATTGGATTAGTAACAAAAGGACGCTTCATCAAGGAATGCTACGTGGACGAAGTCGCGGGCAGCAGCTAGTTAGATATAAAGCTCAACATCGGACATCAGTCCGGCTATCAGGGCATTGATTTAGGCATTATTTCATGGCCTGTTCGTAAACTAATTACGATTAGTGATAGCATTGGACATTGTTTTGTGGTCCACGCAACAGTGTATAATAACGGGGATTATTTCATGGCCCTTACCACGTAAATCTAAAAATATCAAGTAAAATAATATAAACGAAATAATTATAAGTAAGTAATCTTGCATTCCGAACGAACATTTATTTATTGGAATAAATTAGCTTAAAGAAGTCTTTTACCACGACAAACACATAAAATCAGTCAGTTGTATGTGTTGTTAATCTTGTACATCAATTAACAGGTTTGGTTAATAGAGCATTATACGCAATATCAAATTATGTCAAAGAGGGAAAATAGATTAATCATCAACTGGAGATTCGCTGTCTTCGCTGGAAGAGACATCATGAGGTATATTATAGTTTAGCCATGGCTTAATTTTATCTATCGCAACGACAGTAGTATAACGCTTATTGCCTTTTTGTGTCATTGGAGTGTCTTCAATTTGAAACCTATCAAAATCAAAGACCTTCGTTATCCTATAGGGTCCTTGATATTTTGGAGCAAGTTTCTTACTGCTACCGGTGGCTGGTACTTGTCTTTCAACTCGCACCAAATCCCCGACTTCGTATTTCCTAGGGCTACAACGTTTTGCGTCGTAAAATATTTTTTGGGCATCTTGGTAGGTTTTTACACGAGAGTTTATTTCCTTCCTAATCTCTTCTATGCTCTGACAACCGCAGTGTTTTTTTTTCCCTTAAATCGGACATGCCCTCTTTATGCGAGAATCAGATAAAACTTTTCATTTGAAATGCATGACTAAAACTCCCATGAGTCTCACTTCAATAGTTTTAGAGAAAACCGTGGTCAAAGTTTTAGTTCCGTTTACGGAAAGTTTTGAAAAAAAAAATCTAGTGACCAAATCGTTGCCGCTTTTTTATTCTTTATATTGTGGTTTGAAAGACCCTACGTGGTGGCATTTTGCCAGTTTTTCCCGCTGAGCTGGTGCGTTCGAGTTGCGAGATACACCCAATTAAGTGTTTTTTTTGTTTATTTTTTTATGGCCATCTTTTACCATATTAGAGGCTGCAACTTGCCTTAAGTTCAAGATCTAGGTAGATACTAACTCCATAAAAAAATCAAGTTCTAATTCCGCAGAACTTCCGAGATAAAACAAAAATAAATTAAATAAATTTGCGGGATATTAAATTTTACGGGACAAATTTTGAATTTTGAAGCTGTGAGAGCATGTAAGATGACTTATTCGTTTTCGCTTATAAAGACGCTGTTTTTGTTAGCAAGGACAGATGTATGGTAACTTTCGTCATTTTCCAAGCACGTCGCTGATGACGCGTCTTCATCAACATTGATGTTATCGTCCTGTTCTAGAACTGACTCGTATGGTTTTAGCATATCTCTTACAACTGCTGGCAGTGGCAATCTCTTAAGATTTTTTTGGCGCTGTGCACTTGACACCACAGGGTCAGATGATTCAAGCGCTCTGTGAAACATGTCGTGCATCGTGTGTATCCTGGAGTCTTTACGGCTGTGATGCTTTCAATCATACCGCCAAAGTTTATTTCGTGACTCTCCTGCTTGTTCGGAGAGTAATCCGACGGGAAGGGTAGATTGCTCTATAATTTTCTCTCCGTGTATTAAAATTTTATGGAGAGTAGTCGTCATAGGGTGCCAGTTATAAGTCTGAACATATTTCTGTGCCAGTTGTTTACAAAATGCACCAAACTTTTTAGCATCCACAGGTAATCCGCAGTTTATTGCCATTAAAATTATGTGGATGTCATCAACTAGCCATTTTTCGATGCCAAGTATATTAGCGAATACTTGGCGACTTTGCTCGGTTCCAAACACTCGTCAAGCTGTATTGCCATTATTTGTTGTCCGCGAATGAGGGCGAATGTGTTGACTAGCAGATTCATTTCAGCTTTTATTTGATCTTGTATATGTTTTTTTCTATCCGCTGTAATTTGTCCGAGATTAGATGCTTTATATACTATCCACTGTCTGACTCTTGGGTCATTTTTGTACCCCAAGTGGAGTAAAAACTCCAAACACCTTATATAAGCATGCAAGGGACTCATTCCATTTTGCAAAGCATCTTTTTCAGTGACTGGTGCCGAAAATGCTAAATTTAAATTGTTGTATTGAGTCGAGGTCAGCTTGCAAATCGGACATCTTAGTTGGGATGGTGTATTGTTAATAATATTATAAACTTTTCCGTCTATAATACTTAAGGTAAGCGTACAGGTGGTCGTAACTGTAAATCCTTTAGATGTCGTTATTTTAATAGGCGCCAAGTTTTTTATTTGCCCCTCTACATATCTTTTTTCAGAGATAATAAGTTCCTTGTTCTCTTTTCGGTACTGAATATGTAGAGGTCTGCAAGAACGGTACGATTGTGGAGCTGGATTAGCCCAAATTGTGTGGTATTTGCCTCCTTTTTCTTTTAAAGGCACAAAGGTGGTAGCAATGATTGAGTTTTCATCGAAAGTAGGATCTCTGTCAGTATTGCTTAAACTTTGTTTGTACAAAGATTGACCCGTACTACCATCAAAGCCCCAAGAACCCTCGAATGTGCAAGATAATTCACTAATATTTTCCTGTTCCATGTAGCGATTTACAGGTTCATCATGCAAGGTCATAATACGCTGAAAAATGTGAGTAAGGAGTCCCTGCAGAGTTACAGATGCTTCAACTTCAGTCACACTTATATTTTCGGAAGGACAACAAGATTGTTTCACTTGTGCAACATGGCTATATGCAGGGTATAGAGGAAACCCTCTTTTTTCGAATCTTGTTGTAAGAACTTGGATGTGTCAACACTCAATTTCCTATCAATGATTATACCAAGAGCTTCTTCTGAAGTGTAAGGTTGAGTGGCTTGATTTAATTGATTTAGTATATCGGTTGGTTTACTCGGAGTTTCAATGCATTTATTAATAATAATATCTAAGTCACGCGCACCTTTTGGATTTAATTTTTCGTTTGCATCTGAGTTGCTGACTAAAATTGACCTAGAAAATGTTTTTATCAGTTTATGTTGTGGTTCTGCTTCTAATGTGGATTGCAGTCTTTTTCGTGATCTTAATTGCTGTCGTATACTAAGCTTTTGGTTTAATTTCTCTGAAACAGGAGTATCGACTGAAGAACAGGGAGCTAAATTGATGGATTCAGAGTTTCTTGATGCGAGTAAATCTTTAGGTAGATCACATGCAAATGGTTGGCGTAACCACTCCTTATGTTTTTTTTTGAAATAGGTCATATTGGCTTTACATTCTTTGAATTTTTTCTCGGCTTTGCAAATGAAAAGGCCAATAGCTGTCGTCAACATTTTGTCTTGAGATTCAAAAAGTGGAGACTGCAAAATATCCCCAATACCCAGTGTTGTTAAACAAACTCTTTCCGACTTACTGAGATCATGTGGCCTCCCAGAACGTCCATTTATTTTTTTACTTTCTAAATCTAAAAATACTAACCCTACCGAGTTTATATATTTTTGAAACAGCAATATTTGTTAAAACAAACCCGAACTTGTTTAGAATGTTTAGTAGTGCCCGACTTCGCGGTAGAATAAATGCACTTCCATCTAAAAGTGCACTCCTATCAAAGGGTATTCTTGGAATGGCTCCTAAAATTTTTAATAAAATTCCTAAAGAAATAAGAGACACTGAGAATTTTAAGCAATTCAAATTCGGATTAAATGAAATGTTGATTCAGAAAGCTTATTATACTGTGCGTGACTTTATGATAGATGAAAGTTTGACGTAATTTAAGTATACTGTAACAATATTCCTTAGTTAAAACATGTGACTACAAATGAATACTTTACAATTTACAATTTAAAATTAGACCTAAGTTCTTAAATATTGCATGCCTGATTCTGGCGGCTTGTGACGCTCAATAATCTGTTTAGCTTTAAGATCTTCTGTACTCACATTCGTGCAATAAACAATTTTGACTTTGACTTTGACTTTCTTCAGTAAAAAGCTCTAAGGCCCGTGATCTAGTAAATGGAGGGTTGGGGTCTAGTTGTACTCCTCGCGTATTTACGGTCTCTTCCGGAGCATGAGAACGACCGGCTATGGCGTGATCCATAGCTTCACTTGCCACTCGCTGACCAACATGAGGTTTGGCGCCCTCATGCCTTCCTAATATTAAGTCATCCGATCGGAGCTCGGAATGACGTCCCTCAGCTGGGTGGGTCAAGCCCCGCTGAGGACAAGTGGCACTATGAGTTTGGGACGGCTCCATAGCGCCTCAACCCCGTGTCCTCCTGGCCAATATGTATATGCGGGGTTTAAACAAATGTCTAACGAGGGTGGACTCCTTCCCGCACCATACTGCCTATCAACGGACAAAGCGTCTGGCTTTGAACATTTGATAGCTTGTCTATCGTTACTAAAAAATAACAGCTCATATTATATCCATAGGTCTTTCAAAAAATTCAATATAAATATTCTTTCGAACATTATGCGCAGTTAGAACTTGTTTGTGTTTTAAGATATCCTATATAATGTAAGCTTAACCAAGATCACAAAAAGAATGACCACTTCAAAATTGCGAGTTTATCCCGTAAAATTTTACTATCCCGCAATTTTTTATTTTTGTTTTATCTCGGAAGTTCTACGGAGTTAGAACTTGATTTTTGTTATGGAGTTAGTGTCTACCTAGACCTTGAATTTAAGGCAAGTTGCAGCCTCTAATATGGTAAAACATGGCAATAAAAAATTAAACAAAAAAAACACTTAACTGGGTTTATCTCGCAACCCGAAAGCACCAGCTCAGCGCGAAATACTGGTAACATGCCTCCATGTAGGGTCTGAAACCACAATATAAAGAATAAAAAAGCGGCAACGATTTGGTCACTAGATATTTTTTTTCAAAACTTCCCGTAACCGCAACTAAAACTTTGACCACGGTTTTCTCTAAAACTATTGAAGTGAGACTCATGGGAGTTTTAGTTTTTAGTTGCATTCCAAATGAAAAGTTTTATCTGATTCTCGCATAAAGAGGGCATGTCCGATTTAAGGGGAAAAAAACACTGTGAACCGGTGACAGTAATATCGTCGCCTATTTCAGCAAGCACGTGACTTTTACTAGATCCTACTAATCTAGTCCCAAATAATGCTTCTGAAGGTGTCCAGTTAATCCGCTTGTTAAACGTGTTGTTCAGCCCCCATTGCACATCGGGCAAGTGGTCGTCCCACTTATTGTCTGCTGTGCCAATACACTTAGCAGTTAGAGCATCTACTAGGGTTTTATTATAACGCTCCACTTGTCCGTTAGCTCTGGGTGTGGAGACAGTGTTTAGCACATGCTTAATGTTTTTTTCGTTGATAAATTTCTTAAAAGTATCACTTGTGAAAGATGTACCTCTGTCAGTAATAATCCTTCGAGGAACACCAAATATTCCAAAATGTTCACGGAAAATCTTAACGGAAGTCTGAGATTTCATGTTTCTAACTGGCTTTAAATATATGTATTTAGTAAAAGAATCTATGAGAACTAATATAGACATTGCCCCTACTGCTCCTAACGAAAGGACCAACATGATCTGCATGCACAGTATCGAATGGGGTATCAACCTTATCAATTGGATGTAGGTATCCAGGTTTTTTTCCACCAGATGATTTCGAGTATGCGCATTCTAAACAAGCTGTTACATATTTGTTGATAAAAGCACGCATTTTGGAAAACCAATATGTGGCTTTTACCTTCTCTAAAGTTTTATCTAGGGCGAAGTGACCAATGTCATTGTGATTCTGTTTCACTACTTGCCAACGTACCCCTTTAGGAACAACCCATTCTTCAATTTATGGTTAGACTGTATATCAATGACGTCGTCTAAGCCTGGATCATTTAGGATTTCTATTATTCTCTGAATCTCGTCGTCTGCACTCTAAACAGTAGCCAACCAATCACAGTCAGTGGTCAAAAGGACGTTATGAGAGCTCTGTGCTGGCTGTAATAAGTCTGGGATAGGATTGCAGCTGAGCGCATCTACATAAGCCATTGCTTTACCTGGTCGGTATTCTAAACTAAAGTCGTACTCTTGCATCTGCTCCCACCATCTCGCAACACGAGGCAACATATCCCGTTTTTGGAATGTGGCTCTTAAAGAATTACAGTCTGTTAGGATTTTAAAAGGGATACCTACTAGTAGACCCTAAATTTATGTAAAGAAGCTACGACGGCTAGAGTTTCAAGGTCATAGGATGAATAATTTTGTTCTTCTGGGGTAGTTTGCCTACTGAAGTATGCAACGGGTCTAATTATATCCTCTTTACTTCTCTGAAGCAGGATACCTGCGACACCAATTTTGCATGCATCAGTATGCAACTCGGTAGTGGCTAAAGGGTTATATAAGGCCAAAGTAGGTTTCTGAGCTAACTCATGCTGTAGTGTTCTGAACACGGATTCCTGCTCAGGTCCCCAAACCCATTTGGAGTCTTTCTTTAAAAGTTGGGTAAGTGGTTTAGCTATGACAGAAAAATGTGGTATAAACCTCCTAAAAAAGCTAGAGAGGCCAAGAAATTGGCGTACGTTATGTTGATCACGGGGGACTGGGAAGCGTTCAACGGCTTCTATCTTCTTTGAACCTAGACGAATACCATTCTCAGACACTTCAAAGCCCAGATATTCGACAGTCCGACCAAAGAAAAAGCACTTTGTGAGGTTAAGAATCAGAATCAGAATCAGAAAACATTTATTTTCCTAGTTAGTGTTTACATTTTATGTCCCTGCTCCCATTCGAGTATTCAGGGGGTGTATCAGCTCGCTTAAGTCTTAGGTGATGAGATCAGTGCAAGTATGGTGTGTTCTTATTTATGCTAGTTACCTTATATAAGGACAATTACCACGTATCATTCTTTGTTGTGTACTTACTACCTAAATAAAACTAACTTACAATCTATGTGGCCTGGGAGCGGTTACTCTTTTACTGAGCTGACGCCTGCGGTCTCTATTATTCGCAATATATGGAATGTCTCCTATTCTGTAGTTTGTAAGTAGTGGATTGTATTGACCGTAGCCGAGATACGCATCGCCGGGTGTATCGAGATCTGCTATATTCGGCTGTTTCAGTTTTTCCAACATGTCTTGATTCAGATCGTGAATACGAATGTGCCATGGGTCCCAATCCAAAGTATCCCACAATATTTCAGTGGGCGTGCGTCGCGGGAACTGTGCTGCTGCTTTTAAGGCCATGCGGTACTGCCTCTCTATTTTGAGAAGATTAGTTTTGCTGTACCGCGGAAGGAGTTGTCATAATCAAGCACCGGCAACAGACACGCCTGAATGATGGCAAGTTTCACTCGAATGTCTGTTTTTGCGTAGTAGCCGATGATCGGGCTCAGAGCTCCGCGTATTCGCTTTGCCTTTGTTGTTATTAGGTTTCTGTGTGGTCCCATCGTCATTGTCTTATCGAAAATAACTCCGAGATACTTAGTTTCTTTTTTATACGGTAGTGTCTGGTCTTTCAGCTTTACCGTCGGCTTGTAACCCCTCTTTTTGGTAAACATGATGCACTCCGTCTTGTCGACATTGCACTTTAGTCCTCATCGTTTATAGTAATTGATGACAGCCTCCGCTGCCCATGTTGCTCTAGTCGTGGCCTGATCCGGTCGGGCAGCTCTGTTTAGTATACAGAGGTCGTCTGCGTACTGTGATAGTTTCATGCCTTGTACTCTGTCGCGCTCGTCCCATATGTCGTGGACATACAGGTTGAAAATAACGGGTCCAAGTATCGAGCCCTGCGGAACGCCATGTGGGACGCTCTTTTCTTCTCCTATGGTAGTGCGGAACTTGCCTCGTACCGTCCTGTTCATTAAATAGTTTTCTAAAATCTTGATCATGTTATTGTCGACATTTTTTGTGTGAAGTTTCATCATGAGGCCTCGATGATTGATAGAGTCAAACGCTTTGCTCAAATCGGTGGATATCATCGCAACACTGTCTTTAGCGTCCAGCGCATCAGTGATAAATTTTCCGGTGCGAAGTATCTGAGTTCCAGTTCCACGTGCTTGTGTGAACCCATGTTGAAACGGGGGTTGCAGTCGATGGCTGGTCTCTCGCAATCTCGTCAGTATCAATCTTTCGCACAACTTGCCCATAATGTTAAGAAGGGTGATTGGTCTGTAGGATTTGGCTTCTCGATTTTTCTTTCCTGATTTGTGTAAGAAAATACACTCCCCTTGTTTCCAGCGGTATGGAAAGTAGCCAGTGGCAAGCACATAGTTCGCTACTCTTTTATATGCCTCAAGGAAGGCTTCTCCTCCGAGTTTCAGAGCATCCGCCTTTAGTTGGTCAGGGCCAGGAGCTTTCTTGTTCTTAAAACGTCGCAATGCTTTTTTAATTTCTTCAGTCGACGTTGGGTCTAGTGCTTGAAACGGTGTTGTCTTTTCCGTGCCTTCGTTTTCTGGCGAGATGATTGCTTCCTTAACGATGGCCGCGTCGACGAGTGTGTCGATGGTTTCTTTTTCGGTGGTGCAGTTTGGGATTTGAGGCAGTTTCTGTGGTGAAGCTTTCATGCTGCGTTGTATGCGCTACATTCGGCTACTGTTCTCTCTTGGGTCTTCGAGAATTTTCAGCCAAGACTCCTCTCGAAGCGTGCACAGTGCCTTGGATACTTCGCGTTTTAGTCTATTGTGCTCTTGACGCAGAGCCGGTTGTCGTAATTGATTGTGTCGCAGACGCCACGCTTTGTCGCGCGCAGCGTTTCTATCTTTTATGAGTTGTTCAATATCCGCCGGTAGATGATCTCGCCTGCGGTCCTCTTTTGGAGGAGCGAGTTCATTCAGCGCTGCATTTAGAGACATTTCAACCGTTCCACAAACCTGTCACAGTCTGCGTTGCTGTTAATGTGACCGAGTCTCCCCATGGTTTGAATGAAGATATTTTTATATTTTTTTGAGAGCTCTTCATTTTCGAAGATAGCTCTAGTCTTTCGAACTAACTTGACTTCTTTCCCAACTTGGATGTGTAGATCAAGCATCCATGGCAAGTGATCAGAACCGATAGATTCGACGCCTCTCGCCGTAACTCTGTCAATGTTTTGCAACTCGTGTGTGAGAATCGCGGTGTCTAGTATACCGTTGCCTTGATTGTTCGGTCTGGACGGCAAACCAGTGTTAAAGAAGGAGCAGACGTTTTGTTGCAGCAGTTGTTTAACGAGTATGCCAAGGCCTCTATCCCGCGATTGACCTAGTGTTCTCATTTGAAGGTTCATGTCCCCTATTACAACGGCGCTGCTTTCCATGAGGGTTTCCTCAAATTCGTCTCGTGCGTGATGTTGATTTGGGATCGGGATATAGATACCCTTGATAATGACTGATTCGCCAGTTGTGTGGTTGACAACGAGGCGGATGGCTACGCCTTCTATCCTCCTATCATCGTCATGCCAGTTCGTTGTAAGGTGGGCTTGCGTCCATCTAAGTCCTCTCGCAATGTACATAGCAGTGGTGAGATGTTCTGCTTTCGAATTTGTGATTTTGTCATACTCTTTGATATTGTATTTTACTTTATTAAAGTCCAATTTGCACTCGTTGACCACTATGATGTGCGGTCTGTGTTTGTCCGTCAGCGCTTTCAGTTCTTCGATTTTTTTCCTTAAACCCTGGGCATTGACGTGCAAGATACGTAGTTTACTAAGTTTCCTGTCGTTACCAGAGGTCGCCATTTGTAAGCTCTAGCAATATGTTACATAGTTTTCTCATTGTATCGATGAGCATCTTCTTGTCCATTGATCTTCCAGCGATAGATGGGATTATGGACGAGGCTAGCTGCAGTGGATGTTGATAATGTCACTGTTGTTGATTACCAGGCTGCTGTGGTGATCTTCCGAGTTGTGGATAATCTGTGGCGTTGTATATTTGCGATGGCACAGAGGCTGCGCTCGCAAACGAGATGCCGTCTCTAACTTTGGCCTGTCTCGTGATTGTTCTTTTGGCTGCAATAGTCGGTCTGACGTTCTTTGCTTCTCGGGCGGTGTGTATGTCCATTTGCCTTTTGATTTCGGCCTGGAAACGATCACACTTTACTTGATTAGCCCCATGGCCTGGTTTATGACAGGCATAGCACACATCGATCTCCATATCTTCTTGGTTGAGCACTGTAATTGTTTCAGGACACTTGCGGCCGTGACATGCTGACGTTGAGTGATTAAAAAGATAGCAATTTTTACATTGCACGACTCGTTTTGGGTCTTTCTTGTATGGCTCCGGCTTCATTCTTGGCGCGCCAAAAAAATGGTCAGAGGTGTTCCTCATTTCTCGTGCTAGGTCTTCAAAGCTATGCGACGGATCAAAGATCACCAGTTGCAAGTGGTCCTTTATTTTCTTTATGTTGGAAGGACGAATGCCGATGCACCTCTCCATCTCATCAAGCTGCACTTCGAGTGGTTCATCGTAAGTGTTATTTTGAAGAATTACTCTCGTTGCACGTTGCTGTTCCCCCTTAGGGACAGGGGCTACAAATCTTAGTTCTTCGTTGAGCGCGCGAAGAGCTTCGATCACTTTTTTACGAACTTCACCGTTTCTGGGTTTTATTCTTATCTCTTTTTTATTTTGCGTGATGCTATGGCAGCAGTTCAGTTGGAGAGCAATGTCTCTTATTTTCTTTACCGTTTCTGGGTTTTCGATTAGCTCACGGTCGGTGATTCAATTCACCGGAATGTGTAATGGTTTTTGAAGGTCTGTGTCTACAGGTTTATCCTTGACAAACGCTGTTACGTTTGAGATTCTTTCATCTCCAGTGGTTGCGTCGGATGTTTTTACCGTCTCATTTTTATTCGTCATTCGCTCATTGCGGTCTATGCGAGCGCGCTTGATGCTCTTGTTATGTTGATGCCCCCAATCATCGCTCATTTTATGTACGTCGGGCACATTTTGTTCATCGGCCCGCGGTAAAAGCTCGAAGCGGTTGGCGGTTGGGACTTGCACACGCACGTGTCTGGCTACCCCATCGATAGTTGATTGTGTCACTCGACTTCTTGAACGTTCTCGGCGTTCGGGCGTGAGCGTGCTACTCTTTACATGTTGCGTAGTATTTTTAACGCGTGAGTTTCGTTGTTTTACAGTTTTACTGATCTGATTAGACGGATAGATCACATAATCGTTTACTATTTTACACTCACAAATCACTCGTTCTTTACTGATAGAATCCTGATTCGAAATGATTTTGACGTGGAATTGCTTATTGCACTCCCTACAGTTTCTATTGTTCACTTGGCACGAAGCCGCGTTGCACGAGATGATTTTAATAATGTGGCTACAGCCGTTTAGTTCATCATTTTCTATGTTAGGGATAAGTTCTAAGAAACACTTTACACTAGTTTCTTTACGGCAGTCACTGCACTTTAGTTGTTTAATATTAGTTTGGTCACTGTGCCATTGGTAAAAGTTCTTTACATTATTTATTTTCGAGCAGTGCCAGCATTCTACTGGAAATCTGTTCTCAGAGTCTTTTGAGATTGAACCCACTAGTTTGGTATTCACTTTACACATATTTTTGTTGTTAGCGGAATTATTTACGCTTTTAGCACAATTTATAGCACTGGGTTCACTAGTTGGCAGGTTTGTGACGCCTTCCATGTCGTCCGTGTCCATTTTTCACCATTTATAACGATAAAGGGTGCAATGTTCACCAATTGTTGCGCAATCGTATATACTCAAGCGAAGAAAAAACCACAGTCTAGGTAGGTATGTATGCAACGGAGCGCGGAGCTCCGTTAAACACGTCCGCTCGCTACGGCTGCTCGCGCGATCTTCTGTGAGGTTAAGAGTAAGCCCTGCTTTACGAAATAGTTCTAAAACAGCTTTAAATCTTGTCATACCTTCGGATATATCCTTTGACGGTATAATGACGTCATCTAGATATGCTAAAGCCTCCTTATGACGGACCGAACCTAGAACTTGATTAATTAGGCGCTGAAAGGTGGCAGGTGTATTAGCAAGACCAAAGGGCATTCGGTTAAATTCGTAATGCCCGTCTGGCGTTACGAAACCGGTTTTATGTTTGTCTTCCTCTCGTATTGGTATCTGGTAATACCCTGAATTTAGATCTAGGGTGGTGTAAAATTGATTACCGGTTAGAAAATCAATTTGATCATCAATGAGGGGCATAGGGTAGTTTTCTTTATTAGTCTTTTCATTTAAGGCTCTATAGTCTATACACAGGCGAAGCTCACCATTTTTCTTTCTAACAATGACAATAGGGCTTGCATATGGGGAAGTCGATGGGCGTATTATTTTGTTATCTAATAACTCCGAAATCATCTCCCTAACCTTCTCTTTCTCCCCGAATGCTACTCTGTATGGCCTATAAACTACTGGGTCATCATCTTGGAGCCGTATTGTCATTTCTCCAACAGAAGTACTACCTAATTCAGACAAATTAAAAGCAAAACATTCTCTATACTGATTTAACATTTGTAAGAGGCAGTCTCTGTTCGCTGGTGGCAGGTCATTACCACATTTTAAATTAGCCTCTGTTATGTCGTCCACTTCTACTTTGTCAGAAAGGTGAGAAATTTTCATAACCTGTAAACTAGTCTCCTCCCGAGCCTTATGACCACGAGCAATTATGAAACCTTCTCCTAACTTAAAAGAGTTGCGTGAAAAACTATTAACCGTTACATGTCCTATTTCATCTTCACTAATTCGATATATACCACCAGATATGGCATAACTTGCTCCTTCCTGACAGCGTATGCTATCTGCTACATATACATCACCTCCATAACGAGGTTCCGTATGAACTTGAACTGAGGTAAGACCAGAGATTACTACATCATTGTCACAAAGTAGCCTTATTTTATTATTGACAGTAACTAGTTGGCTGAGCTGTACTATATCTAAGCGGTCACTCGTCTTTTGTACCACGATATGGGGATTTTCCGTAAACGTCTGCCCAATTAGCAACGGGAAAGGCATGTCCTTATCGGCAACAACTAACAAATCGACATTGGCTGCGACGTCATCAATGAGTACGCGAGCATTTAGTTTGCCTAACGGATTGACCATGGAATTGCCAAAGCCTCTTAGTACAGGTAGCTCATTGGTATCAAGGTCAACATCCGAAGTAAAAATTCTTTTGAACTCTGAAATACCTATCATTGAGCATTCACTGCCAAAGTCAATAAAACAATTAATGGGAGTGTTATTAATCAAAGCTATCTTAAAGTATTTGTCATTTGGACTTTGAGCATTGACTTGTTTTGCAAGAGACCTACGGGAGCTACAAGTTACGTTATCATTAATAACGCGTAAGGTTGACTTTTAATTAGGGAGTTTTGCATAACATTGTTCAGTTTCGTGACCAATTCTTGAACACCTACCACATTTTTTATTGGTTGGGTACACTGCGAAGTAACATGGCCATCTTTCTTACAATTTGAGCATCGAAGAGGTCTGAGATTGGGGCGCGCCTGACCTTCTTGACCTTTCGACGGTACGTTCTTAACAAACTTGCGATCACTATGTGATTTAGTATTCTTAGCGTTACGTAAATATGCTAACAATTTATTCGGGTCTTCATATTGCGCAGCTTCTGCGCTTAACCTAACTGAACGATCATCAATACCGTGCAATATACATTCTACCGCGTTTTTTCCTGTAATACCGCATCTATTTATCAAAGCCACTTTCTCATAATAGTAGTCTTCCAGCGAATCGCCAAAACGAGCCCTTTTTGCTAACATATCGCTTAGCATTTGACCGTAGTTTTCGTGAGATGGAAATGCAGATAAAAGTTTTTCCTGCCATTCGACCCATGGAAAGAGAACGGAAGGGAGACCCTCATACCATCTCTGTGCAACCCCTTTTAATTTTGGTAAAGCGTAGTGAACAATCTGTTTCTCTGTCCAACCGTATATGGTGGCACATTCGTTTACTTTATGTAACCACATTGTCATAGTCTGTTCTCTTCTGCATGAATCAAATTCAGGTACTGTATATTCATGGAACCGAGTTTTTCTAAGCTAGCGCCATTATTGGTTAAAACCTTTAAGGCTGTGACAAGGTCTAAAAGAGTAACGTTCTTAGAAGGCTCACCGACATTCTTCATTAGTTGATCGCCGGGATTACTAGCACGGCGTTTGCTGGGCCGGGTCCTCGTCCCGCTGCCTTTGCTGCGTGACCGGCGGCTGCTACGGCTGCGCGGCAGACGGCTGCTACGGCTGTGCGGCCGACGACTGCCTCAGCGGCGCGACCGACGACTGCCTCGGCTGCGCGACCAACGACTGCCTCGGCTGCGCGTGCGACGGCTGTCTCGGCTGCGCGAACGATGTCCCAGCTGGCTTCGTGAACGATGTTTCGTTCGCTCCGTTGACGACTCGTGGATGCTCTTGTTGCTACGTAGACTGCCGTTGGCCCGGCTACGTGAGCGCAGACTCCGCTCACTGCGTTGACGCTGGTTTGGTGAGCACCGGCTAATGACAGATTGGGCCGAGGTAGTGTTGTTACGCAACACTGTTTCGGTAAGTAGGTCGCACGTGCCCTCTAACGTGGACGCATGTCGCGGAGTGCATAGTGCATCCGTCGGCGATGCGACGTCACCGGCTGCCGTCACAACACCAGATGCCCCCCGCCCCGCTGCCCTCGTTTCTGCTCCCGGGGAGATGATGACCACAAATACGTCGACTCGTCGTCGCGCGTACGCCGCAGTCTTCCAGAAGCCGAAGGTGAAGCAGACCCGATGTGAACCTGTTCACGTCGATCTGCTGCAGCTAAGTTCGAAGAGGGATAGTCGCCGTTGCGACAAGGATGGCTTCATTAAGGTGGAGAGGAAGAAGAAGCCCAAATGTCGAAATCAGTGCGGCACCGCCTTGACCGGACCACCTGCTGCGTCCCGCAACACCAACGACGCAGCTGTACGTGTCCCGTCTGCATCACTCCACGAAGGTCGCGGACATCGTGGAAAATGTGCGAGTGAAGACCAAGCTCACTCTGAGGTTCGAGCGGTTGGAGTCCCGCCATGATGTGAATTTTAATTCATTTGTGGTGAGAGTTCCGACTGACCAGCTGTTGACCTTCACAAAAGAAGAGTTTTGGCCGAAAGGTGTCACATTCCGGCGGTTCCGTGGCCGGTTAACTGACACCGCGAAAGTGCTCACGTTACAGACTTCACGTGCTAGTAATTAAGTTATTTTAGTCTATATATTTTTATGTATGTTAGTTTGTAAGGTATTTATCTATGAGCCCTTGTTGCCTGATAATAAATGATTTTGAATTAATCCGCCACCGCGAACGACGACTGGACAGGCTGCGCGAGCGCCGCGTCGTCCTGCTGGCCGCCCGGTGTCTCGTAGTACTGCGCGGCTGCCGCGATCTTGACACTGTACCAGTTGGGCTCGTGGGCGTGTAGACAGCCCGGCCACGAGGCTCATAGTCCATTATCCTGGAACGTTAGATAATCACCCAAAAGTCATAGCTCGAACAAAGTTTATCTTTATTCGTTTGCTACGTTTTGACCTGGGATTAGTTAAATTAAACAATGAAAAATGATAATTAACTATTTATTAAATGACCCAAGGTACGCCGCTAGCACACGAATAAGTCGTAGGGATGGGATCGTTAAGGCCGCCTAATTTTGCTCCTTGGTTCCGAAGGGGTGTTGCAGCCACCACGTCAGTACTCCCCTGGTTCTCGGAGTGGCCTCGAAGTGGGTGAGCTGAAGGACGTCAGCTACGGGCAGTACGGAGACAGGTGTTGGGCTTGAGCCGTGCGGTAGCACCCTGGAATTATGTCCACCGTAAATATTCAATCTTAATCGGCTCCGCTGGCTGTGACCGGCGTTAAGCAGAAGCAGGGAAAGCAATACTGCGTGATGGTGATATGGTCCGGTGAAGTGCGGATGTCACAGTCAGACGAAGTTTACAAAATGAGATGAAAAGCGCTAAATGATTACAATGGCTTTATGCTTACTACCTACAACCTTTAAAAGGTGATAAATGATAAATGCATGTAAGGCGTGTGATGACATTAAAAGCATGATTAAGCATTTATCATAGCGGGAAGCAAAATCGAACACTGAAACACACATATTTAAATCTAACAGTTTTTTTTTAAACTAAAGCACAAGAAATGTTCAACACTTACCCGATAAAGGGGGTAGAACAGCACTGATTATATAAACTACTACTAGACGAGTACGACTCTGGGCAAATATACTGCGCCCGTAATAAATAATAAAATGTTATATCGCCGGCGACGTGTGACGACACTGACTGGAGGGACAAGTGAACGTGCGCCTGCGTTGGAAGCGAGATATGTCTGACGGCAGCGCGGCGCGGACGCTCGGAGATGCGGGCGCGCGGGCGCGGGCGGCTAGCCGCCGACCGGTTCAGTCGGAACAAAGGCGCTGCGCTGCAGTACAGTCCGCCGCGTAATAAAGCAACAAGATGTGATGCACTGTTAACATATTATTACGTAGGCTAATTATATTTGTTTTAATTGTGTTTTAGTGTAGTTATAGATAGTAATAGGTAAGTTTAGTTTATAAGTGTGTTTATTTAGTATTAAGTTGTATAATATTGTTTTAAAATGTATTTTTCTAATATAACTTAGGTTACATAACGTTTTTACGTTACAGTACCCCGGCGCGTCGTGAAGGATTTTATTATATCTAAATGTAATAAAATCCGCGTAGTTCTGTACTTGTAGATACACTTTCATAACTTACATTCATACTTCACGCTTGCATAATAACGTCAGCAACTGTTTTTTTTTTATCCAAATTACTAACGCACAACACAGAAAAAATTTAGGTAACCCGTTACAAGAACTTGAAACCTTACAAGTACAAGTAATTAAAGATGATGAGACGCAAGAAAAACTTGAGACACTAATATTCCAGAATAAATAATTATGTGATTAACGAGAAAAGAGATAAAATACATTTGTTAAAACATAAATTACCAACAGATCATTTATTAAGACCAACCAGTTTGAGGTCTTTTATGTGCCAGGTGCCTAGATCTTTACCTGACAAATCTTGTAGAACATAAACTAAAGGTGACTTTTTGCCTACAATTTTAACTTTTATGAATTTCGGTGCCAACTTTTTCGTGAACTGTTTGTCTCGGTCACTTAAGAAGTAAGTGCGTTTCATGACAATATCCCCTATGTTGAATTCAGCCGGCTTACGTCTGAGATTGTAGTGAGACGTGTTTTTAGCATGGGCGTGCCACAACTTTTTTTGCACATCATCAAAAATGGAGGACAGGCAACCTAAGTTCTCGGCATAGATGTCACGTGGCAAAAACAACAATTCCGTCCCGATATCAGTTTCTGTATAGTGTGTTCCGCATGGCACTAACTCTCTGCCGAACACAAGGAACGCGGGTGTAAATCCTGATGCCTCGTTAACAGAGCTGTTGATGGCAAATTGAACCTGTGGGATCAATACGTCCCACGACCTATGGTCGTCGTTAACAAAGGTAGAAATACAAGTAATTATAGTCCTGTTATAACGTTCTACTAAATTCACTTGAGGAGTGTACCTAGGACTGTAATAGACGTTAGGAACGTTATAAAATTTAAAGAAACCTTCCATAACCCTGCCTGTCAGTTGGGCAGCGTTATCCATCATCACTATTTGTGGCACACCATGTACAAGGAAAACCGATTCTTCTAAAATTTGCACTATGACTTCTGCAGTAGCCTTTTTAATGGGGAAAATTAAGCAATATTTGGAAAAGCAACATGTAACGACTAAAATGTAGTTTGTGTGTGACGTTTCCTTGAAGTGGGCAAAGGTCCCATCAGATCGACTGACAACATTTGAAACGGCCGTGAACATTGTTTAGGTCTCCCCATTTCCCCTAAGGTTTGATGGTTCTGAGACTTGTACGACAAACATTTATCGCACGTTCCAATGAACTTAACGACGTCTTGGTACATGCCTGGCCAAAAGTAATGCAAAGCAAGTCTGCGGTATGTCTTAAAAATACCCATATGTCCTGCAGTAGGCTCAGAGTGGTTTTCATAAATAGCCTTTTGACGCAACTCGGCAGGAACAACCAATTTCCACGAAAATTCCGATGTAAGGTCGTGTTTATTTTTGGACAAACGGTACAAAGAATTATTTTTTATTGTGAAGTTAGGAAAATCAATCGGGTTATGAAGGCAGCCATTGTAAATGTTAGTGTACCAAGTGTCTTTAGAGACCAAATAAGAGTTGGAGGTAGAAATGGTACTAACTGGTAACCTCGACAAGGCATCAGGGATGACATTATCAACGCCTCGGCGGTGTTTAAGAGTGAAGTTAAACGCGGATAGGCGAACACCCCAGCGAGCCAATCTACCAGTTGGGTTGCTAATGGAAAGGAACCATTTAAGGGCACTATGGTCAGTATAGACTGTGAATGGCTGTCCGTTTTCAATGTAGCAACGCCAATACTCTAAAGCGGTAACTACGGCTAAGGTCTCGCGTTCCGTGATGCTATAGTTTTTCTCAGCTATTGACAAACTCTTCGACATGTACGCGATCGGATGTTCCTTACCTTCGATGGTCTGTGTAAGCATCGCGCCAATCCCGTAATTACTCGCGTCGGTGTGCACCTCGAAGGGTTTCGAATAGTCCGGACAGCAAAGAACCGGAGCGGAAACTAGACGCTCCTTGAGTTCCCGGAACGCAAACTCGGCATCAGAGGTCTATTTAAACGGCGGTGCACCCTTCTTTGAAGAAGTCAAAGAATTCAATGGTCCTGCTATGGTACTGAAATTGGGGACGAAACGTCTGTACCAAGTTGCGGTTCCCAGAAATCGTTTGAGGTCTTTACGACAAGTAGGTGTGGGGTAATTTAAAATTGCCTCAACTTTTGTGGGGTCAGTGCGCAAGCCAGAACCGTCGACTACGTAACCCAAGTACTTAAGTTGGTTGCTGAAAAACCGGCATTTATCTAAATTGACTGTCAGATTGGCCTGTTTGAGTTTGTCTAAGACGCGCAGAAGTAACGTGACGTGACTATTAAAATCCTCGGAGACGATGATAATGTCATCCAGGTAAGCGAATACTTTAAGATCGAACTCTGAGAACAACAGGTCCACTAATCGTTGTTGAGTAGCAGGAGCGTTGGTCAGGCCGAACGCAGTTCGCTTAAAGTGAAAAGTCCCCCTACCAGGTACATAAAATGCCGTCTTGTTCCTATCTTCCGGAGCGATTTTAATTTGCCAGAAGGCCTTGGACAAGTCGATGCTGGACAGGTAACGAGCATCCCTGAGGTTATCCAAAATCTCCGAAATATATGGCAGATTATAGGCGTCACGTTTTGTCACCGAGTTGAGTTTACGGCTGTCGAGACAGAAGCGAGGCTCGCCGTTCTTCTTAGTGACGAGTAAAACGGGCGATGACCAAGCACTCTCACAAGGCTCAATCACGTCTAACGAAAGCATCTCGTCGACCTGCTTAACTAAGATGCGCTGCTTTTCAGGTGACAGACGATAATAGCGCTGTCGAATGGGGCTAGAGTCTCCAGTATCGATGCGGTGTGTGATTAGGTCAGTGACACCCAGGCCTTTGCGTTGAGAAGAGATGTCCTCAAATTGTCTTACTAAGTTATCGGCTAATTGTTTTTGAGATTCGGCCAAATTGTCGTAACCTTGAATGAAAGTGTCCTGATTGGGTAAAATAACATTGTTATCTGCCTCAGTATGTTCACCTAGAACAATGCTATTAAGGTACTTAGGACAGATTTGAAATATCCGCCAAAAGTCAACTCCCAAAATGAGGTTATTCTGAATACCTGGCACAATAAAAGCTCTCAAAATGTGGGATTTGTTGTCAAAATGTAGCGGAACGTCTATATAACCTTCACTTTGCAACATTTGTCCACCTGCTGCAGTAACCGAAATAAAGTCTCCTTTAATTACTTTTAATCCACTATTAACGAGTACTGTATGAGCACTATTACCGAGAATCGTAACAGCAGAACCTGAATCTAAAAGTCCTGATATTGTAATGCCATTGATATTGACTGAAACATAGGGCCTATTATCGCTTTCATGATTTTCTTTCAGAATTGTGTCAATTTTATAAGTTTTAAAGAATAAATTTACTGTACGCAGCCAATTCTGCCAATCTTCTTTATTAAATTTAATTACATTACTATTATTGACACAATTCTGGGCTTCTAGTTTTTTTGGACTGTGCCTCCTATTTTTGTTGCAGTCTGGACAATCAGGTGTTTTCACATTTTTGCGCCCACAAACAAAACAAACAACTACGTCTTTATTTGCAGTACACTGCCTCAGGTTGTGAGTGTTCACTCGACATCTAGGACAGAAACGTGTCTTGGATGTTGAAGGGACAATAGCATGTACATAGTTAGGGTTAGTTTTATTAGAAGTGTTATTATCATTATTATTTTGTAAATATGTTTTATTATAATTTTGATTATTGTATTTGAATTTATTATTATTAAAATTTGTATTGTTGCTAAAATTTTGTTTATACTTTGATGAACCACCAAAATAAGCAAATTCAGGCGCAAGAGTATCTGTAGTCGGTCGTGGTGGTTCTTTAAATTGAGAAAGACGCGACTGTATATTCTCATAGTTCCTACATAGCGTTTTTAATTCCTCTATGGTTTTAATTTCTGAAACGGAAGATAAAGTGCTTGCGTAACATGGTCGGATATTGTGGAGCAGAATTTCAAGCTGTTTCTTTTCTGATGAGACAACTGACAGACGTGAAAAAAGACCGGACATTATAGATAAGTATATAACTATATTTTCCGTTTCTCCCTGTGTGCGAGACCTGATTTCAGATAGCAGCCTGTAATCAAAATCAGCCTGGCCGAAATCCTGTCTTAGAAGTATCACTAGTTCATCCCAACTTGTTACCTTATCCCTAACGCTGCGGAACCAGTGAATCGCTTCGCCTGTGAATATTTCGGTAGCGTTATGAAGAACCTTGCTGCTCGAAATATTCCTCGCCTTACAAAGTTCAGAAACACGTTGTATGAACGCTCTGAAGCAGGTTTTGCCATCATACCTCAACTTTGACAACTGATTGGCATTGTTGCCGTCACAAGTCACCGTGATATTAAGTGGAGATGAAGAAGCTGTTGGTGTAACCTGATGGTCATTACTAGTGGAGGCCAGCGGATCAGCAACATTGGTATCCATAAGCATATTTACGCGGTCAGAACAAAGCTTAAATAAGGTGACACATTGGTCATAAGCCTCTTTTTGGTCATCATTCGCGCAAGTGATGCGGTTAAGCCGATGATACAGATGGTGAACCAAATTTTGTGCTCTAAGCAATGTACTTTTATCCAATGGCTTGGAGTCTAGATTTGAGTTTATTTTTTCCAGCACATCAGCAACGCCATCTATGTCGTCCTTTTCGTCAAATGGGCTTATGAGGATGTCCTCAGATGGAAAAAATGGGCCACATTTGCTAATTTGCTTACGCAATTCCTGTACTGTGGAAGCTGGAGTCTCACCTCTAATTGCCACTTCGTACTCTAATTCAGTCTTCTGAAGAGACATGAATTTTATAGGCCAAGCCATTGCAAAAAATATCAATTTAGTAAATGTTGAACAGATCTTAAAAAAAAACAACAAAATACTCCGTCTGTTACAAATTTGTAAGTTACTAAAATAACGTTTTGGTTGTTTTTCTTTACATAAAACGCTAGGCTAAAGAAACTAAAATAAGCGCAACACAAAAAAAACAATCACCAAAATTAAAAAAAAAGCGTTTTAAGTGCAACTAATGTGTACAGACGAAATGAAGGTGCATTTAAAGAGCATTAAAAAAAAAAATTTTTTTATTGGCAAACAAAATCATAACTAAATGCGACCGACTGTATCAGTCAAAACAATTAAATAGAAGTTGCTATTATGACAAAAAAACAATTTTTCAAAAATGACACAGTTTTATGTGGCCGACTGTACTTATGGGTAATTGAAGAGTTTTGCACTAACAATTAGTAAAGGACAAAGGAACGTGTTCTGTACACCTTAGCTGCTTGCAACCAAAAATAAAAACTGAAAAAAACGTTTCACAAAAAAAACATCAAGCACAACACAAACCACAACTACCCACCTAGGAGCAAAATTAGACCTAAAAAAAAAAACCACGGTAGGCGCCAGTGCTACGTTTTGACCTGGGATTAGTTAAATTAAACAATGAAAAATGATAATTAACTATTTATTAAATGACCCAAGGTACGCCGCTAGCACACGAATAAGTCGTAGGGATGGGAACGTTAAGGCCGCCTAATTTTGCTCCTTGGTTCCGAAGGGGTGTTGCAGCCACCACGTCAGTACTCCCCTGGTTCTCGGAGTGGCCTCGAAGTGGGTGAGCTGAAGGACGTCAGCTACGGGCAGTACGGAGACAGGTGTTGGGCTTGAGCCGTGCGGTAGCACCCTGGAATTATGTCCACCGTAAATATTCAATCTTAATCGGCTCCGCTGGCTGTGACCGGCGTTAAGCAGAAGCAGGGAAAGCAATACTGCGTGATGGTGATATGGCCCGGTGAAGTGCGGATGTCACAGTCAGACGGAGTTTACAAAATGAGATGAAAAGCGCTAAATGATTACAATGGATTTATGCTTACTACCTACAACCTTTAAAAGGTGATAAATGATAAATGCATGTAAGGCGTGTGATGACATTAAAAGCATGATTAAGCATTTATCATAGCGGGAAGCAAAATCGAACACTGAAACACACATATTTAAATCTAACAGTTTTTTTTAAACTAAAGCACAAGAAATGTTCAACACTTACCCGATAAAGGGGGTAGAACAGCACTGATTATATAAACTACTACTAGACGAGTACGACTCTGGGCAAATATACTGCGCCCGTAATAAATAATAAAATGTTATATCGCCGGCGACGTGTGACGACACTGACTGGAGGGACAAGTGAACGTGCGCCTGCGTTGGAAGCGAGATATGTCTGACGGCAGCGCGGCGCGGACGCTCGGAGATGCGGGCGCGCGGGCGCGGGCGGCCAGCCGCCGACCGGTTCAGTCGGAACAAAGGCGCTGCGCTGCAGTACAGTCCGCCGCGTAATAAAGCAACAAGATGTGATGCACTGTTAACATATTATTACGTAGGCTAATTATATTTGTTTTAATTGTGTTTTAGTGTAGTTATAGATAGTAATAGGTAAGTTTAGTTTATAAGTGTGTTTATTTAGTATTAAGTTGTATAATATTGTTTTAAAATGTATTTTTCTAATATAACTTAGGTTACATAACGTTTTTACGTTACACGTTATATTTGATAATGATACGATTTAATTGTCTTCAGTAAAAATTTGCGTAAAGCAGCATGTATACATAGATAGATAAAATGTTTATTTGGCACTGCAAGCACACAATTAGATTTTATAATTTGGAAAAAAAAGATAAGATAAGATTAGTAATAGGGCTGTATAACGAAGCCAAAACAACAATTTCAAACTATAAACCGCTCAGTATAATACATCTTAAAGATTCCATTAGTAAAATTAAAAATCGGTAATACGAACAGTAAATCGCCCATCCCTATTAAAAATGGCGGATCTGCAAATCAGCAACTTTACAGGAGAGCGATTCAAAGTGTTTTTTGCTTACAACTTTTTACTTATATTGAGAAGGGTTATGAAACTTTGCAGTATTGCTGTACAAGTTATTTGTTTTCAATACAACATTTAGAATAGCCGGTATTTAATTTGTAAATATGCGAAAATTCAGTTGTGATCTTTTTGTCGGAGAAGGTTAATGACTGCCTTGTCGGAACTACCAGATCCGACATTGTTACTTGTATGAATCTGGTGAATACTTGTCGCAAGTGCCACTTACCACGTTATTACTTGTATGAAACCAAAGACACCTTGTCTCAAGTCTCACTAACGACATTGTTCAATGCATATTTAAAAGATATATTATGTAGTATTTTAAATTTTAACTTAAACAAAATACCAAAATTGAAATGTTTTTAATTTTTTTTTTATGAATATGAAATTTAAATCAACTTGACAAAATAAAATAAAATAAATTCTTCTAAATTATTTCTGAAGTAAAACAAAAGACCAGCCAAGTGCGAGTTGGACTCGCGCACGAAAGGTTCCGTACCATTATTTATAAAAATGGGAAAAGAATCATGTCTATCGTATGGGAGCCCCCTTAAATATTTATTTTATTCTGTTTTTTAGTATTTATTAGAGATGAGCCGACTATGAGTTTGGCCACCTAGCCGACTAGCCGACTAATCGGCTGGGAAAAAGCCGACTAGTCGGCCAAGCCGATCATTGCTTTCGCGAATGTTTGAGCGAAATATGTAACGTTCCGCGCGCCTCATACGTTCACGCGTCGCATTGGCGGATTTGAAGAACCAGGTTTTTTTTTTGCATTTTCTTATGATATTGTCTACGTACTACTCGGCATTACAGTGTTTTTTCTGAAATTAAACAATGGTCAGGGAACTACTTAGCTGAGAAGTGTGTATTGTAGTAAAAATACACTTCCGACTGAATCACCGAGGCACTGCGGTATTTTAGACGAGAAGATGTTGCGTAGCTTCCCGAACGCTACCTAACTGAGTCGAATTCGATGATTGACCTCTTTGTCGAAGTTGGATCTACAATCTACCTTCTGGACAGTCTATCCCAAGGGACACATACTTAATTCCTTAACAACCTCGAGTGTAGAGTCTCCAATCTTTAAGGGAGTTGGCAGGACGAGGGCGTTCGACATGATTTTCATCTTGTTCACGTTCATCTTAAGACCAACTTGCTTGTAGGCTCTGCTAAGGTCATCGAGCATTATACTAAGGTCCTCCATGGTCTCAGCCATGACTATGTTATGGGCAAAACGAAGGTGAGCGATATATTCGCCGTTTACGAGTTCCTTGATGCCAAATCCTTTCCAGAGATAAAATCTCCCAACTCCTCGCTGTAGCAAGATAGGCTTCGAGGTTTGGTTCTGCAGTTGCGCAGACGTAGACGTAGACCTATTGGCATGTTCATACAAACTCTTCAGCACTTCTATGTCGGTACATCACTAGAGATACTGCAATACAGCCCAGCTCGCGATTGAATCGAAGGCTTTCTCGTGGTTCACAAATCTAAACAAAGGGGGAGGTTAACGGTGCTGAAGCCTTTTCGGAAACCGGCTTGTTCAGGAGGCTGGAAGTCGTCGAGCTTGCGCATGAGACGGTTCGCAATGACTCTCGAAAATAAAAAAATATTTAAACATGGCTTAGAATTGAGATGGGCTTATAATTCTTCAGCAGAGTATTATTGCCGTTTTTGGAAAAGAGCACCACTATCTGTTCCATGCATGCACCGTTCTCCCTTCGTGACTGACGGAGTTAAACAAAGTCTAAAAGGCACTAAGAACCGGTTTACCGTCAGGATGCCAATGCCTTCAAGAGTTTGGCTGTAATTTGACGTCGTCTGGAATTTGTCATTTTTAAGTTGTTTGAGAGCCATACTAATCTGATGATAACACTATTAGTAAAACACAAATAAAAAAACAATACCATTACATTCTTTAAGCAGTAAGAAAATAAACTTTCCAGATTGTTTTATTAGCAAAGTTTGTATAGAACACGACACTACCGACACTTCAGTTTAATACTAAATAGCTTAATAATGTGGAATATGGTACTATCGACATTTTAATGTTTACTCAAACGATTCAAAATGCTGGAAGTGGTAGATCCGACATCTCAGTACTTAATTTTAACGATTAAAAATGTTGCAAATGGCTGATCCGACATTACAATACGTAATTATGACGATTAAAAACGTTGGAAATGGTATATCCGACAATACAGTCATTAAAAAAACCGATTAATAATGTCACATGCGGCATATCCTACAATTTTAAACTAAATTTATAAAATATTGGGTAAACTATGTATTACTAATGAAATTTTCTTATAGAATAAACTATCATTTGAAAAATTGATAGAGCTATAAAAAATTAAAATATATTCACCTGTTTCATCACATGCTTTCGATATTGTCAAAATTTTGTTATTTTCTTTTTCATTTTCTCTCTTTTCGATTACTTCTTTGTGGCGTTTATCGGTAGCTAATTTTACTAAATGTGATGATCGAGTCAGCATCTTTTATTATTTTAGTGTTCGAACCAGCAAATTAGCTACTGACTGACACAGGAATTAATAAGAGTGCGACGTGCGGTCGCCCGGCCAACATAGTAGGAACTGGCAGATACGCTCGCTCGGCCGCCTACCCTCACCCCGCTAATATTGTCGGATAGTAAATACCGACATTATTAACGAATGACTAAGCAAGATCAGACGTTTTTAATCTACGTATTTCATAAATTATACATAAAGTCTAATATTTATTTGCGGGGGGTGAAAGTTACCGTAATTCAAGGTCTATTAATGATATAAACAGAAAATGGCAAATTTGCAGATCCGACATTTTTAATAGGGAGGGGCGAAATGTCATCTACCCGCAAAATATAGTTTCTAAAATCAAACAACCATACTGTTTTGTTTTTAGGTCAGTCATACTGCACTATTTAAAAGGTTCACATATCACCATGATCATGGTCAATAAAGAGTAATTACGGCAAATGTACGGCACTTCAAAGCTCTTACCCACTTCTGAGATGTACGCACATAAGGCGTTCTCGCTGGTGTAGGACAATATAAGGGGGTTAAATAGCCAAAGTTTATAATAAGAAAACAAGTCGAAAATGGTAACTTACAGTTTTATTATATTTCTCCAGCACCAACACACTTAATACACAAAGATATACTTATCTCAGTTAATCACCCTCCGAAGATCAAAACAAGACTGCCTTTTAATTTAACAGTTGCTGATTTTATACCGGATATGCTACGTATTTTCCATGCGATCAACCAATCACCATACAATCAATCGGGACAGGGAACCGCTCTGATTGGTCCATCGCAGGAAATACGCTAGTCTGATTTTAGTCAAAACACAGTCTATTTAAATCAATTAATGAATCATAGTCAAAGTCAAAGTCAAAGTCAAAATATTTTATTCAGTCATTGACTTTATAATACGCCCGAGAAATTAATGTCTTCTTGACAATAGATTTAAATTTTGTATCATTTAGTGCAGTTATGTTTTTTGGAATTTTGTTGTAAAATCTTACACAATTTCCCGTGAACGACTTATTGGTTTTAGCCAGTCTGTAAGTTGGAACTTTAGGCTTTCCTGTATTTCTAGTAGCCTTTGGCTTATCGACGTTGGTAGGGAAATTGCATATATTTTTTCTAACGTACATGATTATTTCAAAAATATATAGCGACGGTAGGGTTAAGATGTCTATTTCCTTGAAAAATTCCCTTAATGACTCACGCACGACTATCCATATTATAAATTGCTCTAACTGCCCTTTTTTGCAAAATGAAAACTGACTCAATATCTGCAGCAGATCCCCATAAAATAAGGCCGTACCAAATAATGCTAATAAAATAGGCAAAATATACCAACCGTGCCGTCGCTACATTGGTTAGCTGCCGAATTTTTCTTACTGCAAAAGCAGCAGAACTCAACCTATTTGCTATCGCTGTGACGTGGGAACCCCACTGCAGTTTAGAATCGAGTGTTATTCCTAAAAACACAGTTGATTTTATGAATTCAATCGTTTGACCATCTAATTTGATATTTGAGATTGAAAGTATATTAGTTGAATTTAACAATGAAAATTTAATACATTTAGTTTTGTTAGGATTTAATAATAAGTTATTGGCAGCAAACCATTCAGATACCTTGGACAGGGTGTCGTTGGGTTCAATGAATTCAGTATTTTTCATATTAACCTTGAAGAGTAAAGAAGTGTCGTCAGCAAACATGACGATGCCTGATCTTCGGCTCACCATATATGTAAGGTCATTTACATAAACAAGGTACAGGAATGGAGCAAGAATTGATCCTTGGGGCACTCCCATCTCGACCACAGATCCCGATGATATTGCTCAATTTATCGCTACCTTCTGATTTCTCTGTACCAGGTAAGACTTGACTAGATCTAAAGAGATGCCACGAATGCCATAGAAATTTTATTTACAAATTAAGGTGTCATGGTCTACACAATCAAATGCTTTGGAAAGGTCGCAAAATACACCTATGGCGTCATGCGACTCTTCCCAAGCTTGCAAAATAAATTTAATCAAACTGTGACCTGCATCTGCAGTAGATCTACCCTTAGTGAATCCAAATTGCTGCGAATGTAAGATTTTATTTGTATTGAAATGAGAAATCATTTGCGTTAGCATTATTTTTTCGAATATTTTGCTAAACGCTGGTAGAATGGACACTGGGCGATAATCAGAAGAATTATCCTTATTACCTGATTTAAAGATAGGAACTACTTTACTACATTTCATTAGATTGGGGAATACGCCTACGTCTATACAGTTATTAAAAATGGTAGCCAGAGTTGGCGCAATGACGTCCAAGATGGCATGTAAAACCTTGACTGATACGCCCCACAAGTCTTCCGTCCTTTTTATTTTTAATGATTTAAAGGATTTAAGAATATCGAAAGGAGAGACTTATGTAAATTTGAATTGACTAATGTTTTGGATACTAACATTTTGTTCTAATAGGGATTCAGCGAATTTTGAGGAGGACGCAAGACACTTTGTCGTTTTGGCGGGAATTTCTGAGAAGTATGTTCATTTCATGTTAAATTCGTCAGCTACTTTAACGGCGTCCGTTATTATAGTATTATTTATTTTTAGTGAAATAGATGAGTCTGTGTTTTTTCGTCGGCCTGTTTCGGTATTTATTATTTTCCAAACTGTTTTAATCATTTGATAATTTTATTTTATTATTCACGTGTGCTGCTTTTGCTTTATTACATACGATTTTAAATAATTTTGAATAATCCCTAACGTATTGGTGGAAGCGTTCGTCAGTAGTACAGGATTTTCTATCATACAGCTCATATCAGTCGACGATCCTGAAATCGTATGTAATGATTGGAGTTTACTTCGACGTGATCGGGCCACCGGCGCGAGCGGCGGCGGCGTACTTCTCGCTTGTCGCCTAGGCATTAAGGCGACAAGGCGTAGAGACATGGAGACGTCGGATGGTGAAGATCTCTGGGCAGCGGTGGCTACTCTTGATGTTCTCCTATACATATGTGTAGTGTACATTCCTCCGAGAGCTATAGACGATGTATATATGCGATGGTTTCAGAAGGTAGAGTCAATAATCGAGTCGCTAAAGGAAAATGTTATCATTGTAGGAGACCTTAATCTGAATCCAACCTACACTTCTGTAAATATTTTAAACTATTATTGTTATTTTCTGACTGCTTGCGGATTGACTGTAAGGAATGAAGTGAAGAATGCATTTGGAGGTATGCTCGATGTGGTACTTGTGACGGAGCGTATTCATTTGACTGAGGTCAGGGAGATCGATGGAGGAGGGCTGGTTCCGAAACGCGATGCATATCATCCACCATTAGATATTGTTGTATGTTCCGACTGCAACCATGACGGGTACTTTAGCTGTATTGAACCCAGTAATATGGAGTCTCAGTTTGATTGGAACTTTGCGAAAGGCAACTTTTATCTACTATTTAAACTTGTATCGGAGGTATCGTGGCAGAAAGTACTGCAGACTCGAGATGTTGATGTGGCTGTAGACGCTTTTTATAATTTTTTATATGAAATTTTTAACGCGGTATTTCCAGGAAAAAAGTGTCCTAAAAAATCTAGCAGGCGTTATCCGGTATGGTTTAATAGTGATATTATTAACAATATAGTCCGTAAAGCTAAACTTCATCGTGAATGGAAGTCTAGTAATAGTAAAATTGCCTACACTGAATTCACCAAACTACGTACTGACATTAAACACCGTATAAATGCAGCTTACGATGCTTACGTGGACAGGTTGCAGGAAAGGGTTAGTTGTGATCCTCGCGCTTTCTGGGCACACATAGGTAACCTTAAGTCAAAGGGAGGTTTTGAGTCTCGTGTTTACTACGAGGGGAAGGAATGTGCTGGCAGCGATGCAGCGAGTGCCTTTGCTAGCTATTTTTCTAGTGTTTTCTTGCCCGATGCCCCGTTACTTGATCCAAACATTGCCAATAGCGAGGATAAATCGTGCTCCGCTGACTACGTGCACATTAGCACTATAGCACCGCATCAGATAGATGCTGCTATAAGGCGTCTGAAACCTCGAAGTTCGGTAGGACCAGATTTTGTCCCCTCTTATATAATTAAACGATGTAAGGATCACCTCATTCTCCCTTTATATAATATAATTAATTTATCGCTTTCCACTGGTGTGTTTCCCACGCGTTGGAAGCTCACACGAGTCACTCCTGTATCCAAAACTAGGGATACATTATATGTAGATAATTATCGCCCAATCGCCATTATCTCTGCACTAGCAAAGATTTATGAATCAGTCCTGAAAAGTTCAATTTCCGCAAAACTGAAACCTTTGCTTTGCGACTCGCAGCACGGTTTCAGGTCTAAACGGTCGGTTGAGACCAACCTTTTGACTGTCACAAGCATCATCTCTGGATATTTAGATAAAGGCATACATGTCGATGTCATCTACTTTGACTTTAAAAAAGCCTTTGACCGTGTACACAATGACGTATTGCTTAACAAGCTATGTCAAATTGGTTTTTCCCCGCAACTCCTTAAGTTGTTCGCCAGTTATATGCGAAATAGGCAACAATTCGTAAGGCATGGATGCTTTGTCTCAGAGCCATATCCAACTAGATCTGGAGTTAGCCAGGGCTCTATCCTGGGTCCACTTTTATTTGGCATCATGATAAATGACATAGAGAAAGCTATTAAAAATTCCACGTGTCTACTTTATGCAGACGATCTAAAACTTGTTTTTGGCATAGAACAATTATCGGACTGCGAGGCACTACAAGAAGACGTGAACTCTGTGTTGCGCTGGAGTGTTGATAACGAACTGCATTTCAACGTGGGTAAATGTTGTGTCATGACCTTGAGTCGCGCACAAAAGCCGTTGCTTTGCGTTGAAACACTTTTGTATAGAGGGTGCTCCAACGAGCAGAGGAAAAATACGAAACCGACCTGAACGTGGAAAGGGACTCGATGTGAGGTGTGGATCTCGGAAACCGTGATAGGTACGGCCAAGTTCCAAAACAAAAGTCATAGGGAACCGCCGGCCGATGGGTGAGCCGGTCGAAATTTTTTCAAAATGGCCGAAACAAGATGGCCGCCATACAAATTTTAAACGGGAAAATCTCGAAAACCGTACGACTTAGTGGGGGGTGCTCGACCAAATGTCACTCAATGGGAGGGGGGAAATTTGATGGAGTTGAAAAAAATTCAAGATGGCGGATCCAAAATGGCGGCCGAAATTTTTTTTTGTCCGATCGGGATGAAATTTTGCACCCGGGGGCTCTGGGGGCCGCTGGTTCCGATTCCGGGAAAAGTTTTTCGATTCCGCCATTTTCCAAGATGGCCGCCATACAAGGGAGTTTTGAAAGCGAGCCCGCAGGGCGAGCTCCGCAGCGTCCCATCGGTGCTCTCGAGTCGCTTGCGAGCCCGAAGGGCGAGCTGGGGTGTGGAGTTGGAATTATTACCCCCCCCCCCCCCCTCCCAGCGAGCCCGAAGGGCGAGCTCCGCGTAGGCGCGTGCGCCGAAGCGTCCACCGGACGCGAAATACTCTCGAGTCACTTGCGAGCCCAGAGGGCGAGCTGCAGTGTGAAGTTGGAACTCATCCCCCCCCCCTTCCTCCCCCCTCCTAAGGCAGCCCGACTTTTTCTTGGTTCTATCTCGGAAACCGAAAATGCTAGACCCCTCGTGTTGGTACTCTTTCGATTCGTCTCGATGCCATCTTTACGACTGTATGTGAAGTTGGGCCCCCAGATCTGAGGGCACGACAGCAAGTTGGAATACCGCCCCCCCCCCCTCCCCAGCGAGCCCGAAGGGCGAGCTCCGCGTAGGCGCGTGCGCCGTAGCGTCCTTTCTGAGGCAGTTCTCCCGAGTAACTAGCGAGCCCGCAGGGCGAGCTGCAGTGTGAAGTTGGAACTTATCCCCCCCCCTTTCTCCCCCCTCCTAAGGCAGCCAATATTTGACTTCCATACTGCTTGAAACAAAATCTTTAATTTAGTTGTTAAAGGTGCCAGCCAGCCTAACGGGTCGAATAATTTGGAAACGTCTGACAGAAATGTTTTCTCCGTTGATTTAGTTGGGAACGTTGGTATCTTTGATTGAAATAAAAATTGATCCCGCGTTGGATTCCATTTAAACCCCAAAGCTTTAGTAGTTTCCACTTGTTTGAAGTCAAAATCCCTCCCTCTGGGCTCGCAAGTGACTCGAGAGTATTTCGCGTCCGGTGGACGCTTCGGCGCACGCGCCTACGCGGAGCTCGCCCTTCGGGCTCGCTGGGGGGGGGGGGGGGGGGGGTAATAATTCCAACTCCACACCCCAGCTCGCCCTTCGGGCTCGCAAGCGACTCGAGAGCACCGATGGGACGCTGCGGAGCTCGCCCTGCGGGCTCGCTTTCAAAACTCCCTTGTATGGCGGCCATCTTGGAAAATGGCGGAATCGAAAAACTTTTCCCGGAATCGGAACCAGCGGCCCCCAGAGCCTGCGGGTGCAAAATTTCAACCCGATCGGACAAAAAAAATTCGGCCGCCATTTTGGATCCGCCATCTTGAATTTTTTTCAACTCCACCAAATTTCCCCCCTCCCCCTGAGTGACATTTGGTCGAGCACCCCCCCCTCTATCTCTAATGGTGCTCGAGACATTCCCGTTTAAAGTTTGTATGGCGGCCATCTTGTTTCGGCCATTTTGAAAAACTACGACCGGCTCACTCATTGGCCGGCAGTTCTCTGCGACTTTGGTTTTGGAACTTTTCTCTAGGACTCATACTTGCCGAGATCCGCTCCCCACCCCAGGTCTGTTGCCACGTCCAGGTCGGTTTCGTATTTTTTTCTGCTCATCAAAACGCCTTGTACCTGGATTTTGTTCTAGTTTTACCCCACCCCTTCACATCTCTCCAAAAAAGCATGTCAATGCTTGTAAAACTCCCTTGTATGGCGGCCATCTTGGAAAATGGCGGAATCAAAAAATTTTTCCCGGAATCGGAACCAGCGGCCCCCAGAGCCCCCGGGTGCAAAATTTCATCCCGATCGGACAAAAAAAAATTTTGGCCGCCATTTTGGATCCGCCATCTTGAATTTTTTTCAACTCCACCAAATTTCCCCCCTCCCCCTGAGTGACATTTGGTCGAGCACCCCCCCTCTATCTCTAATGGTGCTCGAGACATTCCCGTTTAAAGTTTGTATGGCGGCCATCTTGTTTCGGCCATTTTGAAAAACTACGACCGGCTCACTCATTGGCCGGCAGTTCTCTGCGACTTTGGTTTTGGAACTTTTCTCTAGGACTCATACTTGCCGAGATCCGCTCCCCACCCCAGGTCTGTTGCCACGTCCAGGTCGGTTTCGTATTTTTTTCTGCTCATCAAAACGCCTTGTACCTGGATTTTGTTCTAGTTTTACCCCACCCCTTCACATCTCTCCAAGAAAGCATGTCAATGCTTGCAAAACTCCCTTGTATGGCGGCCATCTTGGAAAATGGCGGAATCAAAAAATTTTTCCCGGAATCGGAACCAGCGGCCCCCAGAGCCCCCGGGTGCAAAATTTCATCCCGATCGGACAAAAAAAAATTTTGGCCGCCATTTTGGATCCGCCATCTTGAATTTTTTTCAACTCCACCAAATTTCCCCCCTCCCCCTGAGTGACATTTGGTCGAGCACCCCCCCTCTATCTCTAATGGTGGTCGAGATATTCCCGTTTAAAGTTTGTATGGCGGCCATCTTGTTTCGGCCATTTTGAAAAAAATTCGACCGGCTCACCCATCGGCCGGCAGTTCCCTATGACTTTTGTTTTGGAACTTGGCCGTACTTATGAAGCTTTCCGAGATCTGCACCTCACATCAAGTCCCTTTCCACGTTCAGGTCGGTTTCGTATTTTTCGTCTACTCGTTGGAGCACCCTCTATGCGATAGTAGCTCCAGTTGGTTCCCACCCCTTCACATCTCTCCAAAACAGCATGTCAATGACCAAGTGAGTGAGTCAGTGAGTGGTAATCGAGCTATATATATAGTAACTAGATGTCGCGTGGGGGCCGCGGGCCCCACGGGGCCCGCGGAGGGTGTCGTGCCCTCAGGTCTGGGGGCCCAACTTCACATTCAGTCGTAAGGATGGCATCGAGACGAATCGAAAGAGTACCAACACGAGGGGTCTAGCACTTTTGGTTTCCGAGATAGAGCCCAGAGAAAGTAGGGCTGCCTTAGGAGGGGGGAGGAAGGGGGGGGGATGAGTTCCAACTTCACACTGCAGCTCGCCCTCCGGGCTCGCAAGTGACTCGAGAGTATTTCGCGTCCAGTGGACGCTTCGGCGCACGCGCCTACGCGGAGCTCGCCCTTCGGGCTCGCTGGGAGGGGGGGGGGGGGGGTTAAAATTTCCAACTTCACACCCCAGCTCGCCCTTCGGGCTCGCAAGTGACTCGAGAGCACCGATGGGACGCTCCGGCGCAAGCGCCTACGCGGAGCTCGCCCTGCGGGCTCGCTTTCAAAACTCCCTTGTATGGCGGCCATCTTGGAAAATGGCGGAATCGAAAAACTTTTTCCAAAAACGGAACCGGCGGCCCCCAGAGCCCCCGGGTGCAAAATTTCATCCCGATCGGACAAAAAAAAATTTCGGCCGCCATTTTGGATCCGCCATCTTGAATTTTTTTCAACTCCACCAAATTTCCCCCCTCCCCCTGAGTGACATTCGGTCGAGCACCCCCCCTCTATCTCTGATGGTTTTCGAGATTTTCGCGTTTAAAGTTTGTATGGCGGCCATCTTGTTTCGGCCATTTTGAAAAAAATTCGACCGGCTCACCCATTGGCCGGCAGTTCCCTACGACTTTTGTTTTGGAGCTCGGCCGTACCTATCACGGTTTCCGAGATCCGCACCTCACATCGAGTCCTTTTCCACGTTCAGGTCGGTTTCGTATTTTTCCTCTACTCGTTGGAGCACCCTCTATACAAAAGTGTTTCCAGTTGTTCCCCACCCCTTCACATCTCTCCAAAAAAGCATGTCAATGACCCAGTCAGTCAGTGATAAGTGAGTGGTAATTCAGCTTTATATATAGTAAAACTAGATGTCGCGTGGGGGCCGCGGGCCCCACGGGGCCCGCGGAGGGTGTCGTGCCCTCAGGTCTGGGGGCCCAACTTCACATTCAGTCGTAAAGATGGCATCGAGACGAATCGAAAGAGTACCAGCAAGAGGGGTCTAGCATTTTTGGTTTCCGAGATAGAGCCAAGAGAAAATCGGGCTGCCTTAGGAGGGGGGAGGAAGGGGGGGATGAGTTCCAACTTCACACTGCAGCTCGCCCTGCGGGCTCGCAAGTTACTCGGGAGAACTGCCTCAGAAGGGACGCTACGGCGCACGCGCCTACGCGGAGCTCGCCCTTCGGGCTCGCTGGGGGGAGGTGGGGGGGGGGGATATTCCAACTTGCTGTCGTGCCCTCAGGTCTGGGGGCCCAACTTCACATACAGTCGTAAAGATGGCATCGAGACGAATCGAAAGAGTACCAACACGAGGGGTCTAGCATTTTCGGTTTCTGAGATAGATCCAAGAGAAAGTAGGGCTGCCTTAGGAGGGGGGAGGAAGGGGGGGGATGAATTCCAACTTCACACTGCAGCTCGCCCTCCGGGCTCGGAAGTGACTCGAGAGTATTTCGCGTCCAGTGGACGCTTCGGCGCACGCGCCTACGCGGAGCTCGCCCTTCGGGCTCTCTGGGAGTGGGGGGGGGGGTAAAAATTCCAACTTCACACCCCAGCTCGCCCTTCGGGCTCGCAAGCGACTCGAGAGAACCGATGGGACGCTCCGGCGCAAGCGCCTACGCGGAGCTCGCCCTGCGGGCTCGCTTTCAAAACTCCCTTGTATGGCGGCCATCTTGGAAAATGGCGGAATCGAAAAACTTTTCCCGGAATCGGTACCAGCGGCCCCCAGAGCCCCCCCGTGCAAAATTTCATCCCGATCGGACAAAAAAAATTTTCGGCCGCCATTTTGGATCCGCCATCTTGAGTTTTTTTCAACTCTACCAAATTTCCCCCCTCCCCCTGAGTGACATTTGGTCGAGCACCCCCCCCTCTATCTCTAATGGTGGTCGAGATATTCCCGTTTAAAGTTTGTATGGCGGCCATCTTGTTTCGGCCATTTTGAAAAAAATTCGACCGGCTCACCCATCGGCCGGCAGTTCCCTATGACTTTTGTTTTGGAACTTGGCCGTACCTATCACGGTTTCCGAGATCCGCACCTCACATTAAGTCCCTTTCCACGTTCAGATCGGTTTCGTATTTTTTGTCTACTCGTTGGAGCACCCTCTATACGATGGTATATCCAGTTGGTCCCCACCCCTTCACATCTCTCCAAAACAGCATGTCAATGACCCAGTGAGTGAGTGAGTGAGTGGTAATTAAGCTTTATATACAGTAAAAGCTATATATATAGTAATTAGCACATTTTCCTTAGCTAATTATTTTATGACACTAATTTGTTGAAGAAAGGTACTAAGGTACTAAGGTGTTGAGCAGGAATAGTAGGTACCAGTCTGACAAAGATAATTAAGACTTTTTTGCTTGTCTATAGGTTCCGGCTGTTCATTAAGAGGAGGTGACGTTGGTCTCGTAGTTGGCCTGTCGGTTATTGAGTTTGACGAAGGCAGCAACTGTGATGGCAGCAACGGCGGCGGCGGCGCATCAGCAGTTGAACTTGATGACGTACTAGGTAAGTTTGTGATTTCCCCATTTAATACTATTTCCTCGTGGTCCCATTGATTATGACTGTTTACTGTCCCTTTAAATAATATAAGTTGATTTACATGTTTTTTAATAAACAATGAAGAAGAATTGTCTTTTATTTTATACAAAACTTTTCCGATCCTTTTTATGACAATGCCTAAAATGCCTTTTACACCAGATGTACTTATTTTGGTTTAAATTTTTTTTATATAGTACATTGTCACCGGGTTTGAAACTTTGTTTATTTTTCCTATTTAGTCGTTCATTCTGCAAACACTGTTTTTGTTTGACAACATTAGCCAAGACAGTAGACGAAGGCGTTGTCGGCGCCGGCGACATAACGGGTTTCAATAAATCTAACCTTGACCTTAATTTTCGCCCATAAACCAGCTGAGCAGGTGAAAATCCTGTGGCGGAATGAATCGAGTTTCTGTAGTCAAAAACAAACTTTAGCAACTTAAGATTGCTTTCTTTGGCATTGTTGCTTGATAAAATACTAGTTCTAATGCCCTTTTTAATGACCTTGGCCAGGGCCTCTGCTTGGCCATTGCTGGGCGGATGGTAAGCGGGTGACGTCACATGTGATATACCGTTTAACAAACAAAATTGCTTAAACTGCTGTGAACAAAAAGCCATTCCATTGTCGCTCACTATAGTGTGCGGCAATCCAAATCTAGACATAAAATCGTACATCCTTTCAATGAGGGCACTAGAAGTGGTCGTGCTGCACATGTCATACACTTCCACCCACTTAGTAAAAGCGTCGACTGCGACCAAATATGATCGACCATTTTTCGGGCCAAGGAAATCTAAGTGAACCCTATAAAAGGGGTGCGGTGGGTATTCCCAGTGGGCAATGGGTGCACGCGGGGGCGCGGGCCGCAGCTGATTACATACCCCGCATGTACTTATCAAAAACTCTATCGCTTCACCAATACCCGGGAACCAAAACCGAGACCGCGCTTCGGCCTTTGTTTTAACGATTCCTAAATGAGAGGAATGTAATTCGTTCAAAACTTTATCGCGCAAACTTTCAGGAATGATCACCTTATGACCCCTCATAAGGCATCCATTTTCGACCGACAGCTGTGTTTTACACATGTGAAAAGGCTTTAATTTAATATTGTCAATTTTTTAGGCCATCCATTTAACGTAAGTTTCATTACTTGACTGAGCACAAAGTCTTTGTTTGTTTCATTCCGCAACTCGTCAATCGTTACCGGTAAGCTACCTTCAACTACGAAACAAACGTATGAAGCGCGGTCACATTGGTCGGCGCCGGCGCCGGCCGCGCCGCGGCCCGCCCCCTCGCCGCGCTCCAGCGACTCCGGCACACAGGCGCGAGACAAATAGTCAGCACTGTTATGGGAACTACGAATATATTCTATTTCGTAATTATAGCCTCTTAAAAATATTGCATACCTCTGAAGCCGGTTCGCAGATACTTCGGGTATACCACGGTAAGGTCCAAAAATCGAAATTAATGGTTTATGGTCAGTACGTAAAAGAAATGGTACTGACCTACCGTAGAGATATTGATGGTATTTACGTACCCCTAATAATTAAGTATTATTGAAAGAAACACCACACGGTTTGAATGCTGACCAAAGAGTGAGTTTATTGAACGAATCAATTATAAAGATCATTCAGTACATGAATGTATAAAAGAACATTCATTCAATCAAAACAGTATCTAATACAGAGGTTCATACCAATTCATTTTGATATCATAACAACACCCCCACTATATCAAAATATTTAGATACTACACAATATAGTCTACTTAGGCCCTAGCCCCAACATTGACATAAATCTATAATGCTTGGTCACACTAAGACTTTTAGTCAACAGATCTGCCGGCATATTCTCTGTAGGCAAGTACACAGTTTTAATTAACTTGTCAGCTACACTTTCTCTACAGAAATGATACCGCACATCAATGTGCTTAGACCGTTTATGAAAAACAGGATTCGCTAGCAACTTTTGAGCACTTTGGCTGTCATTATACAATGCAACAGTATACATGTTGTCAGTTACTTCAAATTGCAAGTTCCTTAAATAAATAGCTTCTTTACAAGCTTCTGACATACCCATGTATTCCGCTTCAGTACTGGACAATGCAACTGTATTTTGTTTTTTACTTTCCTATGAAATTGCACCTCCAGACAACATAAAATTAAATCCTGTATAAGACCTCCTGTCCCCAATATTATGAGCCCAGTCAGCATCAACAAAGCCTTCAATTTCGGTTTTATCACATTTACTATATCTCAAACAATAGTTCTTTGTCTTTTTTAAATATCTAAGAACCCTCTTCGCATAGCACCAATGCTGCTCATCAAATGAGTTATTGAACTGACTCATATAAGACAGAGGATACATTATGTCAGGCCTGGTCAACACTGCCAAGTACATAAGACTGCCTATGAGCTGCTGATATGGAAATTTGCGTTTGCAATCCTTACCTTTTTCTATATTTAACTTTTCCTCCATAGGTGTGTCAGCAACTTTACACTAAACTTAGTCAAATTAAACCTATGCAACATTTGGTCAATGTAACTTTCTTGGTCCAATGTTATTACATTATTGACTTTATCAATATTGACATTCATGCTCAGACACTGCTTGACCTGTCCTAGATCCTTTAATTTAAACTGTGAAGAAAGCACCTGCTTTACTTGCTTCGTTTCATGTACATCATTTGAAAACAAGAAAAAATCGTCGACATACAAAGTAATTATGGTTCTCAAACTATTGCTACTCTTCACATACAAACATGGCTCTAGCTTAGACCTAGTATAGCCACTGTGAACTAAGCAGTCATCCACTCTCCTGTACCAGGCCCTTGAGGATTGCTTAAGCCCATATATGGCACGTTTCAACTTAAGCACCTTACCGTCAGTGTCACCACCAACAAATCCCTCGGGTATCTGCATGTAAATTGTCTCCTCAAGAAAGCCGTTCAGGAAAGCAGTAGTTACATCCAAGTGTGAAATATCAAAGCTTAACTGCACAGACAAAGCAAATAAAAGTCTTAGAGTAGTATGTCTTACCACCGGCGAGAAGGTCTCCTCATAGTCCACATCAGTTTTTGTGTAAAGCCCTTGGCTACTAATCGCGCACGGTAACGCACACGGTTTTCACTATCATACTTTTTCTTAAGAACCCACTTACACTGGACAACGCTAGCCTTATCTGGAATTCATGGGGACTTACTGAGATGGTTCTCATCTTATATAAATAATAGGTCTCAGGCTGTTGTTATAAATAATTATATGTCTGGATGGATACCTGTCCCGAGTGGTGTTCCTCAAGGATCCCTGCTCGGCCCGTTGCTTTTCAATGTATTTGTTGACGACATCAGCAGGTGCTGCACCTTTACAAATCTACTTTGTTTCGCGGACGACATGAAAATATATTCGAAGATTAAGTCGAATCAGGACTCTCTGCTTGTTCAGGAAGATCTTGCTCGTCTTGATGAATATTGTCGTAATAATAAATTAGATCTTAACCCTTCTAAATGCTTTACAGTAACCTATTCACGTCAACGCACATTGATTCCAACATTGATACATTGAAAGGTTCCATGTTAAAAAAAATGCCGTTCATGAGGGATCTTGGAGTGGTACATGACTCAAAACTTTTATTTAGTAATCATATTGACAGCATTGTAAGTAGTGCTTTAAGGGCACTTGGTTTTATCATGCGCAACTCTTCACATTTCTCCAAAGCTAAAACATTTAAAATTTTGTATTGCTCATATGTTAGAAGCAAACTTGAATATGCTTCTCAAATCTGGAACCCCTGCTATCGGACATATATTGACAGAATCGAACGTGTACAGAAAAAGTTTATTAAATTCCTTTGTTTCAAATTAAAATCCCCGTACCATTCCTCGGATTATTATACCGAGTGTAAAAAGCACCATCTTATCCCGCTACATAAACGTCGAGAGATAGCTGATATTGTTTATGCCCTTAGTATTACTAGTGGAAGGGTGGACTGTCCGGAATTGCTCTCTAGTCTCTCTTTTAATACGCCTAATAGGTTGAAAAGGTACTACCCCCCTATTTCACTTAAATTTGCGTCATCTAAATATAGAAAAAACTCATTCTTGAGGCGAGCTTGTCGTAGTTTGAACGACGTAACGAGGGAGCTCGATATCGATGTATTTAACTGCAACGTCCATACTGTGAGGCGGCGTTTGGCGGAGAGGTGTTTTGATTGAGGGTATGTCGATGTGTTAATATATTGGTGTCAAGTCTTCTTTTTTATGGTTATATATAATACTACCTGTGTTGAGAGTGGCTTTTGGCTTGTTTTCTTTACTTGTGTTTACTTGTGTTTACTGATCGTGCATTGATGCGACCTTGTGCGTGCTACTTTTTAAGTTTATATACTTTGTTGTTACTTGTGAGATCCTGTAATTGGCTTTGTTAATGTTATTGAAAATGTTTATGTGTGTCTGTAAGCTGTTGGTTCTCCGAAAAAATATAAATAAATAAATAAATAAACACTGACTAGTTCCCATGCTTCATTTTCTTCGAAGCTTTTCGGCTCATCGGTCATTGCCTGCTTCCAGTGCGCATTCTCTGGGCCTTTTAAAGCTTCTTCCGATGATAGCCCGCTAGCGTCATCTACCTTGTCTGCTATACACATGTTAGATATATCATATCTCTCAGGTGGACGCCTTACTCTCTGTGGTCTTGTCTTTATCGGAGTACTTGTATCTTCTGATGTGTCAGCTGTTTCATATTCACTTGGGATAAATAGATCATCTGACGAGTCTTCTACCAGAGTTCTGGACTGATCTTCGGACTCGTCCCCCACTGAAACTTGACTTATCCCTAACTCTTCCTTCTGGTCATTGTTGGAGTCTTTATTCTGTTGTACCTCTATGATACATTCAGAATCATTAGTCTTCTCCATGATAATCACATCTCTACTGTTGAAAATAGATCTGGTTTCCGGGTCAAATACTCTGTATCCTTTGACATTCTCTGGATAACCCAACAAGATGCATTTCAGAGACTTCTTGTCCCACTTGTGTCTTTTTTCCTTAGCAACATGCACCATCACTGTGCTTCCAAAGATTCTTAAGTGACTCAGGTCTGGTTTGGTGTTGGTCCAAATCTCATATGGTGTCTTTTCATTTAAACCTGCTGCCACAGTTCGGTTCCGCAGGTAGACCGCAGTGTTCGCAGCCTCTGCCCAGAACTCCAAGCTTAAACCACCATCATACACCAAACACCGAGCCTTCTCAACCACTGTTCTGTTCAGTCTCTCACAGAGACCATTCTGTTCGGGCGTGTAATTATTGGTCCTCTGATGAATAATCCCATTTTCTTTCAGGTAATCATCGAACAGATTATTACAGAACTCACGGCCATTGTCACTCCTTAAGATCTTAATCTTCTTGTCAAGTTGGTTCTCAACTTTTGCCTTAAATTCTTTGAAACACTTTAAAGCTTCACTCTTGTTCTTGATAAAATATATAAATGCCATACGACTGTAATCGTCAACAAACAACAGGTAGTACCTCGATCCCCCAATAGAAGCCCCAAAAAATCTAGCAGCTACCTTAAAAGAAGAATTTCTAGCCCATAAACCGACAGAATAAATAGAACTAAAAGTCTATGCGAATATATTTGAACGTGCATGTCTTTGCATATGTTAAATAGTTACGAACCATAATATAGGTATATATATTTCTAGTAATATTTAAATATCGTACGGATACAGTCATCAATCATCTTATTTGGAGCAACCTGTACATGGCTAGTGTGAGTTATTTTTTTGCATGCCGGTAGTTCTGAGCGGCGCGCCGACTGCCTGTGCATCTATTGTAACATTTTAATGCGAAAAAGGGTAAATGTACTCATTTTGTGATCCGGTGTAATTCTGAATGCGATGACTTATGAATTATGATTATGTTGTTATTGTATGTGTAAAAATTTTAATCTTGTGGAACTCTTTGCGGAACGAAACATCGAGACAAACCTGGTCCATGTTTAACGATGTTTTTAAATGTGTTACAAACATGTGTTATTGTTATTAATTAAAAAAAAACAAAAAAAAAAGCAACCTCCATGGGGCCACAAATGTCAGTGTGCACTATATTCAGCAGTGTCTCATTTCTGTTGCCATCATTGCGAAAAGGCAAGCGACATTGTTTTCCCTCACAACATACCTTGCATGATGACTTGCTTATATTTTCAATTTTTCCTTCAAGGTTAAATCCTTCCACTGCATTCTGCATTTTACTCATATAAGCGCCATTTACGTGCCCCAGCCGGCGGTGCCAGGTGTCGGCAGTCGCAGCCATGGCAACAGTCGTATCTTCTGGCATGTTCAACTTATAAACGCCATTCACCAATGAAGCTGTTGCAACCAACTCTCTACTTTTGTTAAAAATCTTGCAACTTTTATCGCTGAAGTCCACTCTGTTACCCTTGCTTATCAGTTGACTTACAGATAACAAGTTCGTGGTAATATTCGGAACGCACAACACGTTTTCTACAACAATGTCGTATTCGCTATTGCTTGTTAATGTAGCAATCTGCACGTCACCACTGCACAATACAGGAACGCTTTCCTTGTTTGCGACGACAATCTCTCGAATGGCCGGCTCGTACGAACCATTTTTAATCCAACTTTCGTTTGCTGTCAGGTAGCAGGTGTCTGGAGCACTAGCTCCAGAATCGACATACCAGTCGTTTTTCTTGAAATTGCCACTTAAAAATATAGCGCTGAATGCATTTGTCTGTTTTCGCGTATTTTTCTTCGACACTGATGAACTATTTTCAGTATTTGGACACTGATTGCGATAATGCCCGGTTTGTTTACACCGAAAACATTTAACGGTTTTTGACATTGACGTATTACTGCCACAGACTGACTTAGTTCTGTTTTTCTTGTGTTGGTAATGCGAACTGACAAATGCGCTTTCAACTTCATTCGTTCCGTTCCCGGTCTCATTCGAAATTGAATTCTTTTCTTCCATGTCAAGAAGTTTTGTTTTAATGGCGTCCGCCGTGATAGAAATTCCGGAATGCTCAATTGCCATGATCATAGGTGAAAACTTATCAGGCAATCCTGCTAATAAAAGCGAGCCAATCCATTCATCACTGATGTTAAAACCAGTTCCACTTAATTTCTGGCCATTTTCTACGACTTGGGTCACATACGCTGTCATAGAACTGCAGTTTTCGAGTCTTATCGAAATAAGATTCCGTAATAAAGTAATCTTTCTGGAACAGCCGGAGTCATCAAATAGCTTTTTGAGTCTAACGTAGTTTTTACATCCTTTACATGGACATACAATGACGAGTCGATAGTTAATATTAACTTTGCTCTGGTTTTTTCATCATCTGCAGCTTCTGTTCCTGTGGTACCAGGCTTTGCCTTTATGAATTTCTGTATGCCCTCCAGGATCAGAAAATTCTCTGCCGCAAAAAACCATTCGCTATAGTTTTCACGCCCCAGCAGCTTTGGGACGTTCACAACATAATTAGCCGACATCATCGGTACACTGTCACAGATTACTCACGAAAATAAAAAAAATCTAACTAGTAATCTAATTCTTGACTAGCACTAAACCACTTCAAAAATGGAGCATGAGTAGCCCATAACCAAATAATTAAGTATTATTGAAAGAAACACCACACGGTTTGAATGCTGACCAAAGAGTGAGTTTATTGAACGAATCAATTATAAAGATCATTCAGTACATGAATGTATAAAAGAACATTCATTCAATCAAAACAGTACCTAATACAGAGGTTCATACCAATTCATTTTGATATCATAACAACAACCCCGAACACTATTGCCGTGGCCTCCTTCTGTATCTGCGAATATCTTTTTTCTGCTGCATTTAAGGTGCGGGAGGCGAAGGATATAGGTCTTTCGCATCCATCTGCTTCTACTTGAGACAAAATAGCCCCGAGGCCCCCCGGGGAAGCGTCGACGGTCAGGACTAACCTTGCTTTGGGGTTGAAGTGTGTCAATACCTGATCGGATACTAGTTCTTTTTTAATATTATTAAAAGCCCTTTCATGGCCTGGAGTCCATTCCCATTTGATGCCTTTTTTAGCAACTCGTACAATGGACTTAGTATGGTTGAAGCCCCGGGAACAAAATTCCTATAGTAGTTAACTAAGCTTAAAAAAGACTGAAGTTGATTAACATTCGTAGGTGCCGGTGCGTCAATAATGGCTTTAACTTTGTCTGACGACTTTTTTAGACCGTCCTTGTTAATTACGTATCACAAATAACTGACTTCGTCTTTGAAAAAATCACATTTCTCCCTTTGCAAAGTGAGTCCTGCGTCCTGTAGCCTGTTCAAAACTATGTGAAGTCTGGCTATGTGCTCCTGCTCGTCGCGACCAGTGACCAGCACGTCGTCCAGCAGGCAGAGCACGCCGTCCAGCCCCACCAGCAGCCCCTCCATGGCGCGCTGGAAAATGGCCGGCGCGCTTGCGAGCCCGAACACTAAACGCGTATATTTATATAAGCCGCGATGGGTATTGATGCAAGTTAGTTTTTGGGACTCCTCATTTAACATTAATTGGTTATAAGCCATAGATAAGTCTAGTTTTGTAAACTTATGACCAGAATATAACTTGGCAAACAATTTGTTAGCGGTCGGCAATGGATATTGCTCGATGACTAATTGTTTGTTTATGCTGACTGAGTAATCAACACACAATCTGACCGACCCATTGCGTTTCAATACGGGAACAATAGGAGATGCGTATTCTGAATGTTCTACAAGTACCAGAACCTTTAAATCGACCAATCTATCGATTGCCTTGTCGATTTTGTCACGTAAAGCAAATGCAATGGGTCGCGCCTTGAAAAACACCGGTTTGGAGCCTTCTTTCAACGATAATTTTACGCTGTATTTATTAAAACATCCTAATTTATTGGAAAACAATTGAGGGTAACTTTGTTCAAAACTAGTAATACTTTGACAGTAAAAAATCGGCGTTAACTCTAAATGGAACTTCGAAATAAAATCTCTTCCTAGCAACGGCGGCCCCCCGTCGGTCACGACGAACACGTTAAGCGTGTGGGTGTGCTCACGAAAGGTGACGGGCAGCGGCGCAACACCTAAACTCGACATATGTTCACCTGTGTAACTCCGCAGAACCTTGTTCGTGGGCAACAACGAAATTTTGGAAAAATTCGCTTTATAAGTTTTTTGGGAAATCACTGTGACGGCCGACCCACTACTAATTTGAAATATAATTTTTAAGCCATTAACTAAAACCATTTTCGCCATAGGCTCCCCGCTAATAGATCGGATATTGTACAACTTACCGTCGTCGTCATCGCCTTCGCCACTGACCGCTGCTTCTACGCAGTTAATTTTAGTACACATTTTACGTAAATGACCCTTAACTTTGCACTTTTTACATACAAAATTAGCGAACCGACACTCCAACACCTTATGATTGCTATATCCGCACGCCGAACACTTCACTTTGTCCGTATTAGCACTCTGATAACGATTATTAGAGATCTTAAACAACTCGTCCGTTGTAGACTGGCCGGTGGCCGCGGCGGCGGCGGCGGCGGCGGCGCGCGCGCAGCGAGTGTTCTCCGCTAACTCCACGGCCTTGGCCAATGTCAACTCCTGCACATTCTGTGCATATAGTTTTTCTTTTTCTAGACTAGGTAACATGCCCATGACAAAGCGATCGCGAAGCGCTTCTTCTACTTCCTTAAAATTGCAGTGAGCGGTCAAACCGCGCAGTCTCGCCGCCCATTGTGCATGAGACTCGCCGGTCTGTTGCGTCGCTGCGTAGAAGTTGTGGCGCTCGCTGAATCCTTCTCGTTTGGGATTGAAGTGATTATCCAAAAGTAGTAGAATATCTTCAAACGGAACGCTGTCTAATTTCTCGGCAAAGCTAAATCAACTGCGAGTTTAAAAGTACCCTCATTGAGTGCACTTAATAAGATAGCCCGTCTTTTTATTCCAGTCGCATCTTTCTGTGCATCGATATCGTTTGCGATGAAATACTGCAATAATCGGCCCTTGTAGCCACTCCAACTTGTAACGTTGTGGTCGAAAGTGGTTAAAACGCCGAAGTTGGCACCAGCCATTTTTTCTTTTTCACTTTTAACGCGGGTAGAACACGGATCGTCGCCAGTAGTAAGTATGGGCAGTGGGAGCGAGTGAAACCACGAGCTGCTCTTATCGCACTGACGTTTATTCTTGTACTAAAACAAGGGTGGGCGCAGCCACACACACATATATACCAATGGTGCGTACAAAGCTCGAATGAATCGGCATGTACTTGAGAAAATTCTATTGTAGGTGACAGCACCGGATTAAAATTTTCTAATTCTGGTGACTTTTCTTTTTGCAAATCTTATTTACGCGAGGACTCTAAAACCGGTCTTGTGCTTGGCTTGCTTGATTTTGGTTCATGCACATCTACGGTGACAGAAATTTATTGATACTCTGCAGAATTAGATGAAGCACAGCTTTGCTGCTGTGAAGTGATACTGTTTGTGAAAACTCTTCTGATACCATAGAATCTAAATATTTTTTTTCCAAAAACTCAATTTTATCCCGTAAAGATTCGGCTTCTGACGGTAGCGGCGACACTAGATTTATTTTTTAATTTATTTTCTTTCTTTCTTTAAACCTGTATTACTGGTCCAGCTGACAAAAAAGTTTGAAACCAGTTTTAAATAAGAAATTTCCAAATCCCAAGATATTTATTTATTTATTTATTATTATTTATTTTAATATGGTTCTAATAGTAGGATAGTAGGTCAGCTCCCTCTCGTCTGCTTCATTTTGCACTGATTTTACTTACTTTACAATCATTTAGTTATCAAATACAATAAGAAACGTAAAGTTAAAGAACGTAAGAAACATAAATAAACTGAATTGTGCACGTAGAAGTCGTATTAAACATATGCATCGTCAACTGTCGTTTGAGCATACTGAGACAACTCCCCGTACGCATCGATGGCGAGCATGCATACTGAGGCAACTGCCAGCTACACCACACTCGCACCGCTCCTCCGCAATATCTGTGCCGCGTATAGTGGTACAAGCGACTTGGCTCAGTATACATCGTACCGATTGACAAAAAGGTGTAAGATGCATTCATATACGTCACTTTATTTCCGAAACTAACGGGAATATTCGTACGAAATTTCTGTGGCAGTTAAATGTAAGTATTTTAGCCACAAATCTGCAAAAAAACGAAAATCTCAAAATTGTCACTTGTATTAGTATACGTAGGAGGTATCGAAATGAGAAAAACCCAGTTAGTTAATGTCACGCAAGTATCTAGTAACGAACAAACACAACAAGAAATTTTTTTTGAAGAAATAAATAGTATTAGGTCAGGCAAAGTGAGCAACAAAAGTAAACTGTCGACTCTAAACCCCATAATAGGACAAGATAGGTTACTTCGCGTAAGAGGTAGACTGTGTAGTAGTATTACTACATTTTTTCTTGCAAGATCAAATGCATGTGGCGATGACGTCACGGGGGTCATTTAATTCATCAAATAACATACGAATTAGATAACTAACATTTAATCCTGGTTATTTGTACCTTGGTTATCAATATTCAAATACCAGCTTTTACGGAGATATAGTAGTTTTAATATAATTTCGCTTTAAAACCTTGCTTCGAGATCGAAAGGTTTTGGTTTATTACGACACGGTCCTTGAACCGAAGTATATGTTTATAGGTATCGTTGGAATCAGAAAAATACGCTCTTTCATCCTATCGTAGTCCTGAAGGCAAAAGCTGAAATCAGTTTTCATCTTTTTCGAAACGTCAAGTTGTTTTATACCTACCCGACTAGTGTTTCTCGATTAAACACAAAATTAATTATTACTCGGTAACTAGAAGACGTAGAAACTTCTTATTTACAGGAGTGTTTACAGAACTTAGAGGAGCATCTTTCAGTAAATAATTCATGAAATAAACGCTCCATTTTGTTTTCTCGATTTCATAAAGAGATCGATTCTATTGATTTTGTACTGGCTGGATCAGGCACTAGTTGCTGTCAGTCAGTCGACGACGGGACGTGCTGCCGGAGGCACGCGTCGTCGGTCTCACATTTTTACCGCGCTACCCGCCGCGGACATACTTTGACAGCCGACATGTTAAATTAATTGTCAAACTAAAACTTAAGATATGTGCCTCGCCGAAGGCATCAAGTGAGCGCCCCACGCCCCGCGAGTGCAGTGAAGTGTCGTGTAGTGATACCTCTGCGTCATGCCCTGGACATTTGTCGGGTAAAACACTTAACGTCCTCGAGCACCACACGCCCCGCGGTCAGCGGACTGCCGCGGTTCACGTCCGTAGCACACGGCCAACGAGCACTAGTTGAATGCACCGCTGGGCCCACGCCCGCGGTGCGACGCCAAGGTTGACACCGTAGGATCCAGCTGGCTGCCCCCTTAGCAAGCTCCAGGCTTGCGGCGCCAGCACCGAAGTAGTCGCCCCCCCGCGATATCGCTGGGGTCCCGTTCCACCTAGTCCATAGCGTGTGACCTGTCACCGCTCAGCTGCGTTGCGCCCGTACGCGCGCTCTCCACCTCGGGTGCTACTTTTTTTCCGTCGGATCTCCTGTTGTACGGTACCGGGGACTCTTTTCCGTTTAGCGGCCGGCCATAAAGTCAGTGTAGTTTTATTCCGGTTAACTATAGACTAGACTTAGCAAGTAATTGTTCCCCCGCGGCCGCATCCGCCATGTCGCGTTAAAACAATATAATTATTGTGTGAATGTATGTGTATCTTTTCTCTCTGTAGCAAAACCCGCACCTACTACCAGCACACAAGAGGACCTTGTACTTCAAAAGTCCAGGTTCCTCCGCGAGCTGTTCCAGGTAACTTTTTGCTTTCATTCAAACATACAAATAACATGTCGTGTCATAAAAACCCTTTACCTCTTACTAACTCTAATTGCGCGTCGCGCGCATCATATAGTATATTTTTTTTATTTATTTTTTTTCATTTTTGTACACGACAACTGCGCAACGCCAACATTCAGCCTGACATGAAACATCCCATTATAATTCCTAGCCACACAGGATTGGCCGATCTCATCATCGACCAGGCTCACAAGCTAACCTATCATGGCGGAGCTCAAGCAACAACCGCTTTTAGCAGACAAAAATATTGGATTCTCGGAGGAATCGGGGCTATCAAAAAAAGAGTACGTCTCTGCGTGAAATGCAGGAAACATTCTCCAACCAATCATCACCAGATCATGGGAGACTTACCATCATCACGAATAAATCCATCACGCCCGTTTTACCATACGGGCGTAGATTATACTGGACATGTATTTATCAAGGCCAACAAGGGTCGTGGGATCAAAACCACTAAAGGATACGTGGCGATATTCGTCTGTATGGCAACGAAAGCAGTTCACTTAGAGCTCGTTTCCGATTTGACGTCATCAGCCTTTTTAGCGGCATTACGCAGGATGACCGCCAGACGAGGGGTTCCAGGTCATATGTACAGCGACCAGGGAACCAATTTCTTATGACAGAAATTGCAGAAATGGAAATCCTTTTAATCTGAAAGTCGGCGACGTTGTTATAATCCAAGATGACAACTTGCCCCCGGGGAAATGGGCATTAGGAAGAGTGGTCCAATCACATCCTGGTGGAGACGGTCACGTAAGAGTCGTTACACTCCAAACAAAAAACGGACATATCAAGCGTCACATTGTAAAGCTGTCTATTTTACCGACCGGTAATAACATAACTCAAGACGATAATCAAACAAGCTTCGTGTCAAGCACCCAAGAAGAAAAGGAAACGAAACCAAGGGCACAGAAAAAGATGTGCTTTTCAAAAATAGCCTTGTCTTTATTATTGTTTTTCATGGCCGCCATACCCACCACTAACGCAGCATACAATATATCGCCGCTTAAAAACAATAACAGTATTTATTTCGACTCCATCACGAACATGCATGTAATCCGAGACCACTGGCGCCTCGTTGTCTACTACGACACCATACCATATCAAGAAGGCAACATGGCACTCACAAAGTACATAGAATATTTAGAAAACATATGCTCAGCGATAAAAGGTCAGTCACATTGCCGCGGGATCGTATCACAGCTACAACACGGCTTCCAAGAATTGGCGCACTACAATAATACTACTAACGAATTATCAACCAAGTGCTACCCCCCACCGGCATAGACGCGGGCTCATAAACGGTATCGGCAACATCGCTAATAGTTTATTTGGCGTTTTAGACAGTCAGTTTGCAGATAAATACGAAAAAGACATCATGAGCATCAAAGCAAACGAAAAACATTTAGCAGCACTGTGGAAAAATCAGACGTCGGTAGTAGAAGCTGAATTTAACCTATTGAAAAGAACCGCAGAAAACATGGCAAGGCATCACAAGTCTATCAATCAAAAATTAAATCTAATGGGTAACACGCTATATCACGTAAATACAGAGTTGCAGAACCTTTCCGCCGCAACGGATTTTATCGAATCGGCAATGATTGCTAGTAATATCTTATCTAGTCTTAAAGGCATTCAAGATATGCTGTTAGACACCGTTACTAACATATACAATGGAAAATTTAACTTTCATTTACTTTCTCCTGAACAATTGAGACATGAATTAAACATAATATCTGGGCAACTATCAAAGGATTTGTCATCACCGATTGACAATTTTAACCTAACGGAAGTATATAATTTATTACAAGTGCGTGCAAAAATGTCTGTTAATTTTCTGATAATAGAAATAAAAATCCCACTGATTGGGAGACATATGTACGAAATCTTCAGGCTTATCCCGATACCCCATCAAGCTGGTAGCGAGATGACCAAAATAGTCCCCATATCCGAATACGCTGCTATCAACCTTAAGAAAGATTCACTAATTTCAATAACTGAAAGTGATATGAAGGCATGCTTACAAACCGGTGTGAAGTTAGCGGCCAAAAGTTAGCGGCCGACTATAACCCGGCAAAATTAAGAAGTCATCATTTTGCTTCAACCTTTGAGAACCAGAAACGTGTAATTAAAGGGTTTTAGCTTAATACAAGTATTAAAGCATTAAAAAAGCTTGCCATATTAATTAAAAGCTATCAGTATTTTACGGAAAGAACAACAAAAACTTAGAAGCCAAATTGAAATTGCAATCATTCCTGAAATTCGCTCACTTGGAGACGTGTGCCCAGTCCGTTTGTTAATAGACGTAAGACCTGAGGTCCAGGGCTTTCAGGAACTGCCACATGTATGTACTTAGTTGAACTAGTTTTCACGCAAGAGCCCATAAAAAGTTAGCGGCCGACCGCAAAATGAGAACATTGGCAAAATTGGCCAAGACGGCGATGTGTGCGCGATCTAGGCTTGCACGTCGATAATACTTCAGGCTAAGAGCTTTCAGGAACTGCCACCTGAATGTACTTAGTTGAACTAGTTTTCACGCAAGAGCCCATAAAAAGTTAGCGGCCGACCGCAAAATAAGATAATTGGTGAAAATGGCCAATATGGAGATGTGTGCGCGGTATAGGCTTGCACGTCGATAATACTTCAGGCTAAGAGCTTTCAGGAACTGCCACCTGAATGTACTTAGTTGAACGAGTTTTCACGCAAGAGCCCATAAAAAGTTAGCGGCCGACCGCAAAATGAGAACATTGGCAAAATTGGCCAAGACGGAGATGTGTGCGCGGTATAGGCTTGCACGTCGATAATACTTCAGGCTAAGAGCTTTCAGGAACTGCCACCTGAATGTACTTAGTTGAACGAGTTTTCACGCAAGAGCCCATAAAAAGTTAGCGGCCAACCGCAAAATGAGAACATTGGCGAAATTGGCCATGACGGAGATGTGTGCGCGGTATAAGCTTATACGTCGATAATACTTCAGGCTAAGAGCTTTCAGGAACTGCCATATGTATGTACTTAGTTGAACTAGTTTTCACGCAAGAGCCCATAAAAAGTTAGCGGCCGACCGCAAAATAAGATAGTTGGTGAAAACGGCCAAGAAGGAGATGTGTGCGCGGTATAGGCTTGCACGTCGATTATACTTCAGGATAAGAGCTTTCAGGAACTGCCACATGTATGTACTTATTTGAACTAGTTTTCACGGTAGAGCCCATAAAAAGTTAGCGGCCGACCGCAAAATAAGATAGTTGGTGAAAATGGCCAAGACGGAGATGTGTGCGCGGTATAGGCATGCACGTCGATTATGCTTCAGGATAAGAGCTTTCAGGAACAGCCACCTGTATGTACTTAGTTGAACTAGTTTTCACGCAAGAGCCCATAAAAAGTTAGCGGCCGACCGCAAAATAAGATAGTTGGTGAAAATGGCCAAGACGGAGATGTGTGCGCGGTATAGGCTTGCACGTCGATTATACTTCAGGATAAGAGCTTTCAGGAACTGCCACATGTATGTACTTAGTTGAACTAGATTTCACGGTAGAGCCCATAAAAAGTTAGCGGCCGACCGGAAAACAAGATAGTTGGTGAAAATGGCCAAGACGGAGATGTGTGCGCGGTATAGGCTTGCACGTCGATTATAATTCAGGATAAGAGCTTTCAGGAACTGCCACATATATGTACTTAGTTGAACTAGTTTTCACGGTAGAGCCCATAAAAAGTTAGCGGCCGACCGCAAAATGAGAACATTGGCAAAATTGGCCAAGACGGAGATGTGTGCGCGGTGTAGACAGGCACGTCGATTATACTTCAGGCTAAGAGCTTTCAGGAACTGCCACCTGAATGTACTTAGTTGAACTAGTTTTCACGCAAGAGCCCCTAAAAAGTTAGCGGCCGACCGCAAAATAAGATAATTGGTGAAAATGGCCAAGACGGAGATGTGTGCGCGGTATAGGCTTGCACGTCGATAATACTTCAGGCTAAGAGCTTTCAGGAACAGCCACCTGTATGTACTTAGTTGAACTAGTTTTCACGCAAGAGCCCATAAAAAGTTAGCGGCCGACCGCAAAATGAGAACATTGGCAAAATTGGCCAAGACGGAGATGTGTGCGCGGTATAGGCTTGCACGTCGATAATACTTCAGGCTAAGAGCTTTCAGGAACTGCCATATGTATGTACTTAGTTGAACTAGTTTTCACGCAAGAGCCCATAAAAAGTTAGCGGCCGACCGCAAAATAAGATAGTTGGTGAAAATGGCCAAGAAGGAGATGTGTGCGCGGTATAGGCTTGCACGTCGATTATACTTCAGGATAAGAGCTTTCAGGAACTGCCACATGTATGTACTTAGTTGAACTAGTTTTCACGGTAGAGCCCATAAAAAGTTAGCGGCCGACCGGAAAACAAGATAGTTGGTGAAAATGGCCAAGACGGAGATGTGTGCGCGGTATAGGCATGCACGTCGATTATGCTTCAGGATAAGAGCTTTCAGGAACAGCCACCTGTATGTACTTAGTTGAACTAGTTTTCACGCAAGAGCCCATAAAAAGTTAGCGGCCGACCGCAAAATAAGATAGTTGGTGAAACTGGCCAAGACGGAGATGTGTGCGCGGTATAGGCTTGCACGTCGATTATACTTCAGGTTAAGAGCTTTCAGGAACTGCCACATGTATGTACTTCGTTGAACTAGTTTTCAAGGTAGAGCCCATAAAAAGTTAGCGGCCGACCGCAAAATGAGACCATTGGCAAAATTGGCCAAGACGAAGATGTGTGCGCGGTATAGGCATGCACGTCGATTATACTTCAGGCTAAGAGCTTTCAGGAACTACCACCAGAAGGTACTTAGTTGAACTAGTTTTCACGCAAGAGCCCATAAAAAGTTAGCAGCCGACCGCAAAATAAGATAGTTGGTGAAACTGGCCAAGACAGAGATGTGTGCGCGGTATAGGCTTGCACGTCGATTATACTTCAGGCTAAGAGCTTTCAGGAACTACCACCAGAAGGTACTTAGTTGAACTAGTTTTCACGCAAAAGCCCATAAAAAGTTAGCGGCCGACCGCAAAATAAGATAATTGGTGAAAATGGCCAAGACGGAGATGTGTGCGCGGTATAGGCTTGCACGTCGATAATACTTCAGGCTAAGAGCTTTCAGGAACTACCACCAGAAGGTACTTAGTTGAACTAGTTTTCACGCAAGAGCCCATAAAAGTTAGCGGCCGACCGTAAAATGAGAACATTGGCAAAATTGGCCAAGACGGAGATGTGTGCGCGGTGTAGACAGGCACTTCGATTATACTTCAGGCTAAGAGCTTTCAGGAACTGCTACCTGAATGTACTTAGTTGATTTAGTTTTCACGCAAGAGCCCATAAGAAGTTAGCGGCCGACCGCAAAATAAGATAATTGGTGAAAATGGCCAAGACGGAGATGTGTGCGCGGTATAGGCTTGCACGTCGATAATACTTCAGGCTAAGAGCTTTCAGGAACTACCACCAGAAGGTACTTAGTTGAACTAGTTTTCACGCAAGAGCCCATAAAAAGTTAGCGGCCGACCGCAAATTAAGATAGTTGGTGAAAATGGCCAAGACGGAGATGTGTGCGCGGTATAGGCTTGCACGTCGATTATACTTCAGGATAAGAGCTTTCAGGAACTGCCACATGTATGTACTTAGTTGAACTAGATTTCACGGTAGAGCCCATAAAAAGTTAGCGGCCGACCGGAAAACAAGATAGTTGGTGAAAATGGCCAAGACGAAGATGTGTGCGCGGTATAGGCTTGCACGTCGATTATACTTCAGGATAAGAGCTTTCAGGAACTGCCACATGTATGTACTTCGTTGAACTAGTTTTCACGGTAGAGCCCATAAAAAGTTAGCGGCCGACCGGAAAACAAGATAGTTGGTGAAAATGGCCAAGACGGAGATGTGTGCGCGGTATAGGCTTGCACGTCGATTATAATTCAGGATAAGAGCTTTCAGGAACTGCCACATATATGTACTTAGTTGAACTAGTTTTCACGGTAGAGCCCATAAAAAGTTAGCGGCCGACCGCAAAATGAGAACATTGGCAAAATTGGCCAAGACGGAGATGTGTGCGCGGTGTAGACAGGCACGTCGATTATACTTCAGGCTAAGAGCTTTCAGGAACTGCCACCTGAATGTACTTAGTTGAACCAGTTTTCACGCAAGAGCCCCTAAAAAGTTAGCGGCCGACCGCAAAATAAGATAATTGGTGAAAATGGCCAAGACGGAGATGTGTGCGCGGTATAGGCTTGCACGTCGATAATACTTCAGGCTAAGAGCTTTCAGGAACAGCCACCTGTATGTACTTAGTTGAACTAGTTTTCACGCAAGAGCCCATAAAAAGTTAGCGGCCGACCGCAAAATGAGAACATTGGCAAAATTGGCCAAGACGGAAATGTGTGCGCGGTATAGGCTTGCACGTCGATAATACTTCAGGCTAAGAGCTTTCAGGAACTGCCATATGTATGTACTTAGTTGAACTAGTTTTCACGCAAGAGCCCATAAAAAGTTAGCGGCCGACCGCAAAATAAGATAGTTGGTGAAAATGGCCAAGAAGGAGATGTGTGCGCGGTATAGGCTTGCACGTCGATTATACTTCAGGATAAGAGCTTTCAGGAACTGCCACATGTATGTACTTAGTTGAACTAGTTTTCACGGTAGAGCCCATAAAAAGTTAGCGGCCGACCGGAAAACAAGATAGTTGGTGAAAATGGCCAAGACGGAGATGTGTGCGCGGTATAGGCATGCACGTCGATTATGCTTCAGGATAAGAGCTTTCAGGAACAGCCACCTGTATGTACTTAGTTGAACTAGTTTTCACGCAAGAGCCCATAAAAAGTTAGCGGCCGACCGCAAAATAAGATAGTTGGTGAAACTGGCCAAGACGGAGATGTGTGCGCGGTATAGGCTTGCACGTCGATTATACTTCAGGTTAAGAGCTTTCAGGAACTGCCACATGTATGTACTTCGTTGAACTAGTTTTCAAGGTAGAGCCCATAAAAAGTTAGCGGCCGACCGCAAAATGAGAACATTGGCAAAATTGGCCAAGACGAAGATGTGTGCGCGGTATAGGCATGCACGTCGATTATACTTCAGGCTAAGAGCTTTCAGGAACTACCACCACAAGGTACTTAGTTGAACTAGTTTTCACGCAAGAGCCCATAAAAAGTTAGCGGCCGACCGCAAAATGAGAACATTGGCAAAATTGGCCAAGACGGAGATGTGTGCGCGGTATAGGCTTGCACGTCGATAATACTTCAGGCTAAGAGCTTTCAGGAACTACCACCAGAAGGTACTTAGTTGAACTAGTTTTCACGCAAGAGCCCATAAAAAGTTAGCGGCCGACCGCAAAATAAGATAATTGGTGAAAATGGCCAAGACGGAGATGTGTGCGCGGTATAGGCTTGCACGTCGATAATACTTCAGGCTAAGAGCTTTCAGGAACTACCACCAGAAGGTACTTAGTTGAACTAGTTTTCACGCAAGAGCCCATAAAAGTTAGCGGCCGACCGTAAAATGAGAACATTGGCAAAATTGGCCAAGACGGAGATGTGTGCGCGGTGTAGACAGGCACTTCGATTATACTTCAGGCTAAGAGCTTTCAGGAACTGCTACCTGAATGTACTTAGTTGATTTAGTTTTCACGCAAGAGCCCATAAGAAGTTAGCGGCCGACCGCAAAATAAGATAATTGGTGAAAATGGCCAAGACGGAGATGTGTGCGCGGTATAGGCTTGCACGTCGATAATACTTCAGGCTAAGAGCTTTCAGGAACTACCACCAGAAGGTACTTAGTTGAACTAGTTTTCACGCAAGAGCCCATAAAAAGTTAGCGGCCGACCGCAAATTAAGATAGTTGGTGAAAATGGCCAAGACGGAGATGTGTGCGCGGTATAGGCTTGCACGTCGATAATACTTCAGGCTAAGAGCTTTCAGGAACAGCCTACTGTATGTACTTAGTTGAACTAGTTTTCACGCAAGAGCCCATAAAATGTTAGCGGCCGACCGCAAAATAAGATAGTTGGTGAAAAGGGCCAAGACGGAGATGTGTGCGCGGTATACGCTTGCACCTCGATTATACTTCAGGATAAGAGCTTTCAGGAACTGCCACATGTATGTACTTAGTTGAACTAGTTTTCACGGTAGAGCCCATAAAAAGTTAGCGGCCGACCGGAAAACAAGATAGTTGGTGAAAATGGCCAAGACGGAGATGTGTGCGCGGTATAGGCTTGCACGTCGATTATACTTCAGGATAAGAGCTTTCAGGAACTGCCACATGTATGTACTTAGTTGAACTAGTTTTCACGGTAGAGCCCCTAAAAAGTTAGCGGCCGACCGCAAAATAAGATAGTTGGTGAAAATGGCCAAGACGGAGATGTGTGCGCGGTATAGGCTTGCACGTCGATTATACTTCAGGCTAAGAGCTTTCAGGAACTGCCACCTGAATGTACTTAGTTGAACTAGTTTTCACGCAAGAGCCCCTAAAAAGTTAGCGGCCGACCGCAAAATAAGATAATTGGTGAAAATGGCCAAGACGGAGATGTGTGCGCGGTATAGGCTTGCACGTCGATAATACTTCAGGCTAAGAGCTTTCAGGAACAGCCTACTGTATGTACTTAGTTGAACTAGTTTTCACGCAAGAGCCCATAAAATGTTAGCGGCCGACCGCAAAATAAGATAGTTGGTGAAAAGGGCCAAGACGGAGATGTGTGCGCGGTATACGCTTGCACGTCGATTATACTTCAGGATAAGAGCTTTCAGGAACTGCCACATGTATGTACTTAGTTGAACTAGTTTTCACGGTAGAGCCCATAAAAAGTTAGCGGCCGACCGGAAAACAAGATAGTCGGTGAAAATGGCCAAGACGGAGATGTGTGCGCGGTATAGGCATGCACGTCGATTATGCTTCAGAATAAGAGCTTTCAGGAACAGCCACCTGTATGTACTTAGTTGAACTAGTTTTCACGCAAGAGCCCATAAAAAGTTAGCGGCCGACCGCAAAATGAGAACATTGGCAAAATTGGCCAAGACGGAGATGTGTGCGCGGTGTAGACAGGCACGTCGATTATACTTCAGGCTAAGAGCTTTCAGGAACTGCCACCTGAATGTACTTAGTTGAACTAGTTTTCACGCAAGAGCCCATAAAAAGTTAGCGGCCGACCGCAAAATAAGATAATTGGTGAAAATGGCCAAGACGGAGATGTGTGCGCGGTATAGGCTTGCACGTCGATAATACTTCACTCTAAGAGCTTTCAGGAACTACCACCAGAAGGTACTTAGTTGAACTAGTTTTCACGCAAGAGCCCATAAAATGTTAGCGGCCGACCGCAAAATAAAAACATTGGCAAAATTGGCCAAGACGGAGATGTGTGCGCGGTGTAGACAGGCACGTCGATTATACTTCAGGCTAAGAGCTTTCAGGAACTGCCACCTGAATGTACTTAGTTGAACTAGTTTTCACGCAAGAGCCCCTAAAAAGTTAGCGGCCGACCGCAAAATAAGATAATTGGTGAAAATGGCCAAGACGGAGATGTGTGCGCGGTATAGGCTTGCACGTCGATAATACTTCAGGCTAAGAGCTTTCAGGAACAGCCTACTGTATGTACTTAGTTGAACTAGTTTTCACGCAAGAGCCCATAAAATGTTAGCGGCCAACCGCAAAATAAGATAGTTGGTGAAAAGGGCCAAGACGGAGATGTGTGCGCGGTATACGCTTGCACGTCGATTATACTTCAGGATAAGAGCTTTCAGGAACAGCCACCTGTATGTACTTAGTTGAACTAGTTTTCACGCAAGAGCCCATAAAAAGTTAGTGGCCGACCGTAAAATGAGAACATTGGCAAACTTGGCCAAGACGGAGATGTGTGCGCGGTGAAGACAGGCACGTCGATTATACTTCAGGCTACGAGCTTTCAGGAACTGCCACCTGAATGTACTTAGTTGATTTAGTTTTCACGCAAGAGCCCATAAGAAGTTAGCGGCCGACCGCAAAATAAGATAATTGGTGAAAATGGCCAAGACGGAGATGTGTGCGCGGTATAGGCTTGCACGTCGATAATACTTCACTCTAAGAGCTTTCAGGAACTACCACCAGAAGGTACTTAGTTGAACTAGTTTTCACGCAAGAGCCCATAAAAAGTTAGCGGCCGACCGCAAAATAAAAACATTGGCAAAATTGGCCAAGACGGAGATGTGTGCGCGGTGTAGACAGGCACGTCGATTATACTTCAGGCTAAGAGCTTTCAGGAACTGCCACCTGAATGTACTTAGTTGAACTAGTTTTCACGCAAGAGCCCATAAGAAGTTAGCGGCCGACCGCAAAATAAGATAATTGGTGAAAATGGCCAAGACGGAGATGTGTGCGCGGTATAGGCTTGCACGTCGATAATACTTTAGGCTAAGAGCTTTCAGGAACTACCACCAGAAGGTACTTAGTTGAACTAATTTTCACGCAAGAGCCCATAAAAAGTAAGCGGCCGACCGCAAAATAAGATAATTGGTGAAAATGGCCAAGACGGAGATGTGTGCGCGGTATAGGCTTGTACGTGGATAATACTTCAGGCTAAGAGCTTTCAGGAACTACCACCAGAAGGTACTTAGTTGAACTAATTTTCACGCAAGAGCCCATAAAAAGTAAGCGGCCGACCGCAAAATAAGATAATTGGTGAAAATGGCCAAGACGGAGATGTGTGCGCGGTATAGGCTTGTACGTGAATAATACTTCAGGCTAAGAGCTTTCAGGAACTACCACCAGAAGGTACTTAGTTGAATTAGTTTTCACGCAAGAGCCCATAAAAAGTAAGCGGCCGACCGCAAAAAAAGATAGTTGGTGAAAATGGCCAAGACGGAGATGTGTGCGCGGTATAGGCTTGCACGTCGATAATACTTCAGGCTAAAAGCTTTCAGGAACTACCACCTGAAGGTACTTAGTTGAACTAGTTTTCATGCAATCTCACGAGGTGACTAGCCTCGTGAGATTCAAAAATTGCACCCCAGGTTAAGTTGTCTCTCAGTGGAAAGTTTTGTAACTGACCGCCGCGCCGCCAAGGCAATAAATCATTCACTCTTTATCAGACCGAGCATTGTGAGCCTGATGAAAGGGCACTAGATGAATTTTGTTTTTTTTTTATAAGTATTGTAAAACACTATATAACGTACAAACAAAGATAGATTTCGTAGAAATTTGTGTTCTTTCAAGACTTAGTCAGGAGACTTTTGTCATAGTTACATAGGTACTTTAAGATAAAGACGAAAAGTCGGGCTATTACTAATCACAAACATTATCCAGCCTCCAACAAGCGCAAAGGTTGAAACACTAGTTCTATTAGAGATATTATAAATCGGGCAACTAAAATATTATTTGGCGAATAACAATGAGAAACTGAAATACTGACTCGAGCGGCATTAAATTGAAATTGCGATAATCTAATCTGCCACAATTTTTTTTTACAGATTTATAAAAGCAAATTAAAGCGGTCGAATAGAAATAATAAGTTGGCGGCTTTAATACTAAGTAAACGGCTTTTTAATAATTTTAGGCCACAAATTAAGTAGGTATTTCAAAAAAATATCATTTTGCCTGGTCTTGTGAGGTACAGTTATAATATTATTAGATACCGGAATACTAAGTCAGATTGTTTTTTTTTTGAGACATTGTTTTTAAATGAATACAGGAGATTATAGAACAAAATCACAGAACTAAACACTTAACCTGCATATCACATCACACAAAGTGTTTTAGATAATACAGATATTCTACATATCCTTACTGTTTTAAATATCTAAAATAAAAAGACTTGCCGACAAAAGGACTGGTCATAAATGATCTTGCATTTTGCAATTTGCGATAAAAGTTTCTTGTTCAGGTTTAAGGGTTAACATATTTGACTACCTGAACGAAAACAATAGCTACCTGATCTATTGTTTATTACCTAGATAGAGCGCAACCTTTATAAGTGACGTTTTCACGGGATGTAAAGATAGATGCCGATCAATTACCTAACTTAAAGATTCCCAAAGGAAACATAAATTTTATTAAATTTTAGAGTACACATTATTAAATAATTTTAATGGCAAAGGTTGAATGAAGTAATGTACCGTATATATATAATCCTTATTTCATTGAATTTAAAGTTCATATAAGGCACAATGCTTAAAACGTTTTTCCCGGAATTAGCGAACAGCAAGAATATAAAATAAAAAGTGATTCATTCCAAACCAAGTCAACAGTGTTGATCAAGGAAAATAATTTGTGGCAGTTTCTGAAAGCTCTAGACGGGCGCAATTCTGACGTCATAGAGATGAAGTCGAATTAGAGATTTTGCGAAAAAACATGGCGGATGTCGAGTGTAAGTTATGCTGCTGCCGCCGTTCGATATGCAACTAGAGCAGGGGGCAATTCTCGTTTCGTTCGAGATTATGTCTAACCCGAGATCTCGGGTCCTACATCTCGACCAAAAATATCACAAAATGTCTACGGTTGCTTAAATTCGGATTCTCGGTATCTGTAGAGATTAATAAGAAGGATAATAGACTGTCTATTGAATGACCCGTTCCGTTTTATCGATTTTGAGTAGGTACAATCGATAAAATAATATTGTCGAATTTGAAGTATAAATTGGCATTATTACGTATTTCACATAAAAATTAGCTTATTTACACGAACATAATAAAGAGGTAAACTTTGTTTATTTGTTTGTTTGTATTTAGGGGGTAATCTATGGAACTACTAAACCGATTCCAAAAATTCTTTGACCAATAGAAAGCTACACTATCCCTGATGGACATAGGCTACTAAAGGTTGGTTACGAACCACAGAGAAAACCGAGCATTGCCCTATTTCTATTTGTCTCTGTCGCACGCGCACAGTAATTGTGCCCTCACGCTCGCACAGTAACCTTGAACGCCGGCGACAGAGATTGTAAACCTTACGTACGGGAATGTACGGGCGGGATCTTACGCACGTGTTATTTTGCTTGCAATGATATTGTCCCATGATCATATGGCGTTTGGTTCTTCACCTTAGATATAGGTACCTTAATTAGTTGTAATGGCAATGAGAACAATAAAATGCAATGGAAACAAGTAAAATGCCTTTTTTAAATGTAATTGGTATTATTTTGAATTTTTTATTATATACATTAATATTTCTACAATAATATAGAAAAATACTGCATTTTATTTGGTTAATATTATGCTTGCCATAATTCATTGAACACAATATAAAAATGTTGTTAACTACTAATTGTGGATGGAAAGGGCAACATTCGATTTTCTCTGTGGTTCGCGACCGGCCTTTAATTAGCTACTTGACTCATATCAAATTTGGCGCATTAATTAAATATTTCCGGCAGTGTTTGACTTACGAAAATGAAAAATATCGGTTCGACTATGGCAAAAATTAAAACGTAAAAAATAAGTTATGATTGATTACTATCATCGTCCTATAGAATAAGGCAAGTCTATTGATGTGTTAGATATCAAAAGACTTGCCTTAATCTATAGGACGATGATAGTAATCAATCATAACTTATTTTTCACGTTTTAGTTTTTTCCGTAGTCGGGGAACAGTTTTTAAACTTTTTTTTTTCAATATAAACTGCACATTTCATCTCGAGTGACATGAGAAGAGCTTCATTCGTTTGTCTATGATTAAAAAAAACGTTCGAATTGATTGTAGCGCCTAACGCTATCAACCTTTTTTAATACTGGCCAGTAATATCGGTGACCACCGCGGCGTTCTATAAAAATAAAATAAAACAAATGACGGTTTTCTTTTCACGACGCCGCTAATTGAACTGAACCTGGGATTGTCTGAAAATATAATATTATAGTTATTAAATTATAATTTAATCTCTTCTCAATAAAGTTGAGATATTATCGGGACCCCGAATAGGGTGAGTGTTGTAGATAATAGCTTTAAGGATTTACTGTAAATATAGTTTTAAGTTGTGCATGGTTTCGTGGCGGGAGTTCTATGTTGCTGTAATTAAAATATAGAACTCTGCCTGTAAAATAATGTACATAAATATTGTTTATGTATATAATGTACATACCTGTTTCTTGCATTATCTGGTCATTGTAAATAACTAGCGCGCAACAGCATTTATAATGAATTTGTGCTAAAAGCCCTCTCCTCTCTACGCGCATGACCAGCACTGCAAGAACGGGATTTGTGCCAAGTCTAATGCGGCCAATCCTTCCAGGGTTCCAGTACTGTAGTTCTACCTATAAACTACCTACATCCTTCTCTTCGCTCCGTGACTCCACTATTTCCCTCTCCTGACTGCCACTCCACCTGGGACCTCCGCCGACCAGAATTGTCTCTACCTACGGTTGGCGTATCAGTGCTGCATGTGCCAGGGGAGTGGCTTTGAATTGTTACCTGCCAGATTCAGAGCCAAAACTTATTAAGAACCTACGACCCTATTGCAAATATTATTTTCTTTATTTTTAATTACTAACTAAATACCTAACCTTGTACACTTTTTATATTTTTTTATTACAATTGTAAATACTTCTAACGTTGTTTCTTTTTAATAGCTGTAAATATTTCTCTTCAATCTGGTGGCGAACTAAGTCGCTACAGTGGCGCCCACTACTGGTAGTTTTGGCTCTGAATATAACTTGTAGATTTTTGCATATAATTTATTATCTTTGCTGTTCGTTCTAGCATTTTATTATTTTGTTGTGTAAATATTGTGTGCTAATTTCAAGGAACATATTTTAAGGAACGCGTTTTGTTCCTTAGAATTAACCTTTTATTTTTTTGTTTTTGATGTGTTTTCTGTTGTGTAAATAAGTTAAGTTAAGTAGAATTTTGTAAATACAACACACACCTAAATAATTTGTAATTATGGCTTATCCGATCAAATTTTTATCGCTCCAAAGAACTGAGCTGGAATATGAGGTTTCAGTTCCTGGTGGTTCCTCGGATGACACTGTGCAGAATCTTAGAGCACAGATAACTAAATTAGCTGCCATTTTTCCTTCGGACGATATTTTAGAATCTCATCTAGGTCCTATTTAAGATCTGAATTACGTAAAGGAAACGCTTTCTAAATCTGCAAGGATCCAATTGCCGCCATTATTGTTTTCATTCGTTTGTTGGTTTTTCTGTTACGGTTTTTTGCTGTAATGATAAATGTGTCTAGATAAAGTAGTGTATACAAATGTATATAATTAGGCCTTAAAACACCCGTGTGATATAATTATAAAACTCACTGACACTCGTTTCATAAAACCAAACTCGTGTTTTAAGACCTCTCTTTATATAGCAGTTGCATAAACTACTATCAAGTCAGTGTTAACTTTATGAATTAAAATTATGTGTAATTTTAAATAAAATGACATTACGTATTTCACATCATTTTAAGTATAATACTTAAAATTCCCTTAAAAAAGCCTGAAGTATAATCGACGTGCCTGTCTACACCGCGCACACATCTCCGTCTTGGCCAATTTTGCCAATGTTCTTATTTTGCGGTCGGCCGCTAACTTTTTAGGGGCTCTTGCGTGAAAACTAGTTCAACTAAGTACATTCAGGTGGCAGTTCCTGAAAGCTCTTAGCCTGAAGTATAATCGACGTGCCTGTCTACACCGCGCACACATCTCCGTCTTGGCCATTTTCACCAACTATCTTATTTTGCGGTCGGCCGCTAACTTTTTATGGGCTCTTGCGTGAAAACTAGTTCAACTAAGTACATACAGGTGGCTGTTCCTGAAACCTCTTATCCTGAAGTATAATCGACGTGCAAGCCTATACCGCGCACACATCTCCGTCTTGGCCAATTTTGCCAATGTTCTCATTTTGCGGTCGGCCGCTAACATTTTATGGGCTCTTGCGTGAAAACTAGTTCAACTAAGTACATACAGGTGGCAGTTCCTGAAAGCTCTTAGCCTGAAGTATAATCAAAGTGCCTGTCTACACCGCGCACACATCTCCGTCTTGGCCGTTTTCACCAACTATCTTATTTTGCGGTCGGCCGCTAACTTTTTATGGGCTCTTGCGTGAAAACTAGTTCAACTAAGTACATACAGGTGGCTGTTCCTGAAAGCTCTTATCCTGAAGTATAATCGACGTGCAAGCCTATACCGCGCACACATCTCCGTCTTGGCCAATTTTGCCAATGTTCTCATTTTGCGGTCGGCCGCTAACTTTTTATGGGCTCTTGCGTGAAAACTAGTTCAACTAAGTACATACAGGTGGCTGTTCCTGAAAGCTCTTAGCCTGAAGTATAATCGACGTGCAAGCCTATACCGCGCACACATCTCCGTCTTGGCCAATTTTGCCAATGTTCTCATTTTGCGGTCGGCCGCTAACTTTTTATGGGCTCTACCGTGAAAACTAGTTCAACTAAGTACATACAGGTGGCTGTTCCTGAAAGCTCTTAGCCTGAATTATAATCGACGTGCATGCTTATAACGCGCACACATCTCCGTCTTGGCCAATTTCGCCAATGTTCTCATTTTGCGGTCGGCCGCTAATTTTTTAGGGGCTCTTGCGTGAAAACTAGTTCAACTAAGTACATTCAGGTGGCAGTTCCTGAAAGCTCTTAGCCTGAAGTATTATCGACGTGCATGCCTACACCGCGCACAAATCTCTGTCTTGGCCATTTTCACCAACTATCTTATTTTGCGGTCGGCCGCTAACATTTTATGGGCTCTTGCGTGAAAACTAGTTCAACTAAGTACATACAGAAGGCAGTTCCTGAAAGCTCTTAGCCTGAAGTAAAATCGACGTGCATGTCTATACCGCGCACACATCTCCGTCTTGGCCAATTTTGCCAATGTTCTCATTTTGCGGTCGGCCGCTAACTTTTTATGGGCTCTTGCGTGAAAACTAGTTCAACTAAGTACATACATGTGGCAGTTCCTGAAAGCTCTTATCCTGAAGTATAATTGACGTGCAAGCCTATACCGCGCACACATCTCCGTCTTGGCCATTTTCACCAACTATCTTATTTTACGGTCGGCCGCTAACTTTTTATGGGCTCTTGCGTGAAAACTAGTTCAACTAAGTACATACAGAAGGCAGTTCCTGAAAGCTCTTAGCCTGAAGTATAATCGACGTGCCTGTCTACACCGCGCACACATCTCCGTCTTGGCCATTTTCACCAACTATCTTATTTTGCGGTCGGCCGCTAACTTTTTATGGGCTCTTGCGTGAAAACTAGTTCAACTAAGTACATACAGGTGGCTGTTCCTGAAAGCTCTTATCCTGAAGTATAATCGACGTGCAAGCCTATACCGCGCACACATCTCCGTCTTGGCCAATTTTGCCAATGTTCTCATTTTGCGGTCGGCCGCTAACATTTTATGGGCTCTTGCGTGAAAACTAGTTCAACTAAGTACATACAGGTGGCTGTTCCTGAAAGCTCTTATCCTGAAGTATAATCGACGTGCAAGCCTATACCGCGCACACATCTCCGTCTTGGCCATTTTCACCAACTATCTTATTTTACGGTCGGCCGCTAACTTTTTATGGGCTCTTGCGTGAAAACTAATTCAACTAAGTACATACAGAAGGCAGTTCCTGAAAGCTCTTAGCCTGAAGTATAATCGACGTGCAAGCCTATACCGTGCACACATCTCCGTCTTGGCCAATTTTGCCAATGTTCTCATTTTGCGGTCGGCCGCTAACATTTTATGGGCTCTTGCGTGAAAACTAGTTCAACTAAGTACATACAGGTGGCAGTTCCTGAAAGCTCTTAGCCTGAAGTATAATCAAAGTGCCTGTCTACACCGCGCACACATCTCCGTCTTGGCCATTTTCACCAACTATCTTATTTTGCGGTCGGCCGCTAACTTTTTATGGGCTCTTGCGTGAAAACTAGTTCAACTAAGTACATACAGGTGGCTGTTCCTGAAAGCTCTTATCCTGAAGTATAATCGACGTGCATGCCTATACCGCGCACACATCTCCGTCTTGGCCAATTATGCAAATGTTCTCATTTTGCGGTCGGCCGCTAACTTTTTATGGGCTTTACCGTGAAAACTAGTTCAACTAAGTACATACAGGTGGCTGTTCCTGAAAGCTCTTAGCCTGAAGTATAATCGACGTGCATGCTTATAACGCGCACACGTCTCCGTCTTGGCCAATTTCGCCAATGTTCTCATTTTGCGGTCGGCCGCTAACTTTTTATGGGCTCTACCGTGAAAACTAGTTCAACTAAGTACATACATGTGGCAGTTCCTGAAAGCTCTTAGCCTGAAGTATTATCGACGTGCATGCCTACACCGCGCACACATCTCTGTCTTGGCCATTTTCACCAACTATCTTATTTTGCGGTCGGCCGCTAACTTTTTATGGGCTCTTGCGTGAAAACTAGTTCAACTAAGTACATACATGTTGGAGTTCCTGAAAGCTCTTATCCTGAAGTATAATTGACGTGCAAGCCTATACCGCGCACACATCTCCGTCTTGGCCATATTCACCAACTATCTTATTTTGCGGTCGGCCGCTAACTTTTTATGGGCTCTTGCGTGAAAACTAGTTCAACTAAGTACATACAGGTGGCAGTTCCTGAAAGCTCTTATCCTGAAGTATAATCGACGTGCATGCCTATACCGCGCACACATCTCCGTCTTGGCCATTTTCACCAACTATCTTGTTTTCCGGTCGGCCGCTAACTTTTTATGGGCTCTACCGTGAAAACTAGTTCAACTAAGTACATACATGTGGCAGTTCCTGAAAGCTCTTATCCTGAAGTATTATCGACGTGCATGCCTACACCGCGCACACATCTCTGTCTTGGCCATTTTCACCAACTATCTTATTTTGCGGTCGGCCGCTAACTTTTTATGGGCTCTTGCGTGAAAACTAGTTCAACTAAGCACATACATGTGGCAGTTCCTGAAAGCTCTTATCCTGAAGTATAATTGACGTGCAAGCCTATACCGCGCACACATCTCCGTCTTGGCCATATTCACCAACTATCTTATTTTGCGGTCGGCCGCTAACTTTTTATGGGCTCTTGCGTGAAAACTAGTTCAACTAAGTACATACAGGTGGCAGTTCCTGAAAGCTCTTATCCTGAAGTATAATCGACGTGCATGCCTATACCGCGCACACATCTCCGTCTTGGCCATTTTCACCAACTATCTTGTTTTCCGGTCGGCCGCTAACTTTTTATGGGCTCTACCGTGAAAACTAGTTCAACTAAGTACATACATGTGGCAGTTCCTGAAAGCTCTTATCCTGAAGCATTATCGACGTGCATGCCTACACCGCGCACACATCTCTGTCTTGGCCATTTTCACCAACTATCTTATTTTGCGGTCGGCCGCTAACTTTTTATGGGCTCTTGCGTGAAAACTAGTTCAACTAAGCACATACATGTGGCAGTTCCTGAAAGCTCTTATCCTGAAGTATAATTGACGTGCAAGCCTATACCGCGCACACATCTCCGTCTTGGCCATATTCACCAACTATCTTATTTTGCGGTCGGCCGCTAACTTTTTATGGGCTCTTGCGTGAAAACTAGTTCAACTAAGTACATACAGAAGGCAGTTCCTGAAAGCTCTTATCCTGAAGCATAATCGACGTGCATGCCTATACCGCGCACACATCTCCGTCTTGGCCAATTTTGCCAATGTTCTTATTTTGCGGTCGGCCGCTAACTTTTTAGGGGCTCTTGCGTGAAAACTAGTTCAACTAAGTACATTCAGGTGGCAGTTCCTGAAAGCTCTTAGCCTGAAGTATAATCGACGTGCCTGTCTACACCGCGCACACATCTCCGTCTTGGCCATTTTCACCAACTATCTTATTTTGCGGTCGGCCGCTAACTTTTTATGGGCTCTTGCGTGAAAACTAGTTCAACTAAGTACATACAGGTGGCTGTTCCTGAAACCTCTTATCCTGAAGTATAATCGACGTGCAAGCCTATACCGCGCACACATCTCCGTCTTGGCCAATTTTGCCAATGTTCTCATTTTGCGGTCGGCCGCTAACATTTTATGGGCTCTTGCGTGAAAACTAGTTCAACTAAGTACATACAGGTGGCAGTTCCTGAAAGCTCTTAGCCTGAAGTATAATCAAAGTGCCTGTCTACACCGCGCACACATCTCCGTCTTGGCCGTTTTCACCAACTATCTTATTTTGCGGTCGGCCGCTAACTTTTTATGGGCTCTTGCGTGAAAACTAGTTCAACTAAGTACATACAGGTGGCTGTTCCTGAAAGCTCTTATCCTGAAGTATAATCGACGTGCAAGCCTATACCGCGCACACATCTCCGTCTTGGCCAATTTTGCCAATGTTCTCATTTTGCGGTCGGCCGCTAACTTTTTATGGGCTCTTGCGTGAAAACTAGTTCAACTAAGTACATACAGGTGGCTGTTCCTGAAAGCTCTTAGCCTGAAGTATAATCGACGTGCAAGCCTATACCGCGCACACATCTCCGTCTTGGCCAATTTTGCCAATGTTCTCATTTTGCGGTCGGCCGCTAACTTTTTATGGGCTCTACCGTGAAAACTAGTTCAACTAAGTACATACAGGTGGCTGTTCCTGAAAGCTCTTAGCCTGAAGTATAATCGACGTGCATGCTTATAACGCGCACACATCTCCGTCTTGGCCAATTTCGCCAATGTTCTCATTTTGCGGTCGGCCGCTAATTTTTTAGGGGCTCTTGCGTGAAAACTAGTTCAACTAAGTACATTCAGGTGGCAGTTCCTGAAAGCTCTTAGCCTGAAGTATTATCGACGTGCATGCCTACACCGCGCACAAATCTCTGTCTTGGCCATTTTCACCAACTATCTTATTTTGCGGTCGGCCGCTAACATTTTATGGGCTCTTGCGTGAAAACTAGTTCAACTAAGTACATACAGAAGGCAGTTCCTGAAAGCTCTTAGCCTGAAGTAAAATCGACGTGCATGTCTATACCGCGCACACATCTCCGTCTTGGCCAATTTTGCCAATGTTCTCATTTTGCGGTCGGCCGCTAACTTTTTATGGGCTCTTGCGTGAAAACTAGTTCAACTAAGTACATACATGTGGCAGTTCCTGAAAGCTCTTATCCTGAAGTATAATTGACGTGCAAGCCTATACCGCGCACACATCTCCGTCTTGGCCATTTTCACCAACTATCTTATTTTACGGTCGGCCGCTAACTTTTTATGGGCTCTTGCGTGAAAACTAGTTCAACTAAGTACATACAGAAGGCAGTTCCTGAAAGCTCTTAGCCTGAAGTATAATCGACGTGCCTGTCTACACCGCGCACACATCTCCGTCTTGGCCATTTTCACCAACTATCTTATTTTGCGGTCGGCCGCTAACTTTTTATGGGCTCTTGCGTGAAAACTAGTTCAACTAAGTACATACAGGTGGCTGTTCCTGAAAGCTCTTATCCTGAAGTATAATCGACGTGCAAGCCTATACCGCGCACACATCTCCGTCTTGGCCAATTTTGCCAATGTTCTCATTTTGCGGTCGGCCGCTAACATTTTATGGGCTCTTGCGTGAAAACTAGTTCAACTAAGTACATACAGGTGGCTGTTCCTGAAAGCTCTTATCCTGAAGTATAATCGACGTGCAAGCCTATACCGCGCACACATCTCCGTCTTGGCCATTTTCACCAACTATCTTATTTTACGGTCGGCCGCTAACTTTTTATGGGCTCTTGCGTGAAAACTAATTCAACTAAGTACATACAGAAGGCAGTTCCTGAAAGCTCTTAGCCTGAAGTATAATCGACGTGCAAGCCTATACCGTGCACACATCTCCGTCTTGGCCAATTTTGCCAATGTTCTCATTTTGCGGTCGGCCGCTAACATTTTATGGGCTCTTGCGTGAAAACTAGTTCAACTAAGTACATACAGGTGGCAGTTCCTGAAAGCTCTTAGCCTGAAGTATAATCAAAGTGCCTGTCTACACCGCGCACACATCTCCGTCTTGGCCATTTTCACCAACTATCTTATTTTGCGGTCGGCCGCTAACTTTTTATGGGCTCTTGCGTGAAAACTAGTTCAACTAAGTACATACAGGTGGCTGTTCCTGAAAGCTCTTATCCTGAAGTATAATCGACGTGCATGCCTATACCGCGCACACATCTCCGTCTTGGCCAATTATGCAAATGTTCTCATTTTGCGGTCGGCCGCTAACTTTTTATGGGCTTTACCGTGAAAACTAGTTCAACTAAGTACATACAGGTGGCTGTTCCTGAAAGCTCTTAGCCTGAAGTATAATCGACGTGCATGCTTATAACGCGCACACGTCTCCGTCTTGGCCAATTTCGCCAATGTTCTCATTTTGCGGTCGGCCGCTAACTTTTTATGGGCTCTACCGTGAAAACTAGTTCAACTAAGTACATACATGTGGCAGTTCCTGAAAGCTCTTAGCCTGAAGTATTATCGACGTGCATGCCTACACCGCGCACACATCTCTGTCTTGGCCATTTTCACCAACTATCTTATTTTGCGGTCGGCCGCTAACTTTTTATGGGCTCTTGCGTGAAAACTAGTTCAACTAAGTACATACATGTTGGAGTTCCTGAAAGCTCTTATCCTGAAGTATAATTGACGTGCAAGCCTATACCGCGCACACATCTCCGTCTTGGCCATATTCACCAACTATCTTATTTTGCGGTCGGCCGCTAACTTTTTATGGGCTCTTGCGTGAAAACTAGTTCAACTAAGTACATACAGGTGGCAGTTCCTGAAAGCTCTTATCCTGAAGTATAATCGACGTGCATGCCTATACCGCGCACACATCTCCGTCTTGGCCATTTTCACCAACTATCTTGTTTTCCGGTCGGCCGCTAACTTTTTATGGGCTCTACCGTGAAAACTAGTTCAACTAAGTACATACATGTGGCAGTTCCTGAAAGCTCTTATCCTGAAGTATTATCGACGTGCATGCCTACACCGCGCACACATCTCTGTCTTGGCCATTTTCACCAACTATCTTATTTTGCGGTCGGCCGCTAACTTTTTATGGGCTCTTGCGTGAAAACTAGTTCAACTAAGCACATACATGTGGCAGTTCCTGAAAGCTCTTATCCTGAAGTATAATTGACGTGCAAGCCTATACCGCGCACACATCTCCGTCTTGGCCATATTCACCAACTATCTTATTTTGCGGTCGGCCGCTAACTTTTTATGGGCTCTTGCGTGAAAACTAGTTCAACTAAGTACATACAGGTGGCAGTTCCTGAAAGCTCTTATCCTGAAGTATAATCGACGTGCATGCCTATACCGCGCACACATCTCCGTCTTGGCCATTTTCACCAACTATCTTGTTTTCCGGTCGGCCGCTAACTTTTTATGGGCTCTACCGTGAAAACTAGTTCAACTAAGTACATACATGTGGCAGTTCCTGAAAGCTCTTATCCTGAAGCATTATCGACGTGCATGCCTACACCGCGCACACATCTCTGTCTTGGCCATTTTCACCAACTATCTTATTTTGCGGTCGGCCGCTAACTTTTTATGGGCTCTTGCGTGAAAACTAGTTCAACTAAGCACATACATGTGGCAGTTCCTGAAAGCTCTTATCCTGAAGTATAATTGACGTGCAAGCCTATACCGCGCACACATCTCCGTCTTGGCCATATTCACCAACTATCTTATTTTGCGGTCGGCCGCTAACTTTTTATGGGCTCTTGCGTGAAAACTAGTTCAACTAAGTACATACAGAAGGCAGTTCCTGAAAGCTCTTATCCTGAAGCATAATCGACGTGCATGCCTATACCGCGCACACATCTCCGTCTTGGCCATTTTCACCAACTATCTTGTTTTCCGGTCGGCCGCTAACTTTTTATGGGCTCTACCGTGAAAACTAGTTCAACTAAGTACATACATGTGGCAGTTCCTGAAAGCTCTTATCCTGAAGTTTATTCGACGTGCAAGCCTATACCGCGCACACATCTCCGTCTCAATCACATACATGTATAGACAACATTCTAACTAATACCAGGAAATATACTTCCAGTGTGATGAATTTGGGAATTTCTGATCACACGGGGCAGCTTATCATATTACCGACGACTTTTAGTTTTAATCAAAAGTATTGGTATGTAAATAAGCGTAAGGTAGATTTTCACTTAGATATTTTAAAAAAATATATGGCACAGATAAATTTTATGGACGTTTACAGGGAGGTTGATGCAAATACTGCTTATAACAAATTTATTTCCATGGTAACATTAATTTTTAATTTAACCATACCGCTCCAGAGAGTGAAAGTTACATATAATAGAAAACCTAATTGGAAATCAAAAGGTATTCTCAAATCTAGTAAAAATAAACGCAAAATGCATTTAAGTGTTCAAAAAGGAGACTGTACTATTGTTAATCTTCACAGGTACAAAAAGTATTGTAAAATTCTAAGAAAGGTGATTAAGTTATCAAAAGTAATATCAAATGACAAATACATAAAGAATAGTACGAATAAACCTAAAGCCACTTGGGGACTAATCAAAAAAACCACGTTGTCAACAAATTCTTTACCCAATACAATTACTAGATTAGATGTGGAAGGAAGAAGTTATACAGATGCTAAGGATATCAGTGAAATATTTAATAGTTATTATGTTAACCAAAATAAAAATATAAGTGGCACATCAAATTCCAATGATTATAAGACTACATCTCAGCATGCCTGTAATAGTATTTTTTTAGCACCTGTTGACACATTTGAAATTAAAAAACTCGTAAAAAGTTTAAAGAATAAAAAAAGTACAGGACACGATAATATTCCAATGCAAATTATCAAAGCCTGTATAGATCATCTCGCGGAACCTCTTGTCTACATTATAAATTTAATGTTGGAGACTGGAATATTTCCGAACGATTTAAAAATAGCTCTGATAAAACCACTGTTTAAAAAAGGAACTAAAACTGAAATGGGAAATTACAGACCCATTGCATTATTACCTAGTTTTTCCAAAATATTTGAAAAGATCATACATAATAGGCTTATGAAGTTTCTTAACAAAAACAATATATTAAGCTCCTCACAATTTGGCTTCCAAAAACATAAATCGACATCACTTGCTATTTTTAAAATTTTTAAGACCATTTGGGAAAACATTAATGAGAAAAAACCCTGCGTTTCTCTCTTATTGGATATGTCCAAGGCTTTCGATTGCGTTGTGCATACCACACTTCTACAGCAACTAGAACACATCGGAGTTAGAGGAAATGCGCTTAAGTTATTTAAAAGTTACTTAAGCAATAGATACCAGGCAGTCTTCATTGAAAAGTACAATGAACAAAATAAAACCATAGAGCACGTACAGTCTAGTTACGAGAAAGTCCTATTAGGGGTACCTCAAGGAAGTGTGCTCGGACCGCTCCTATTCCTAATCTATTTAAATGAAATGCCCAATATAGTTGACGAACCGTGTGTATTGTTTGCCGATGATGCCACAATCTTATTTTCGGGAGATAAATTTAATGAAAACCTTCAAAATGACATAAGTTGTGCTCTAATTAAAATTATAAAGTGGCTAAATACAATTAATCTAAAAGTAAATTTAAATAAAACCAGGATTATTCAATTTAGAAATTATAAAACCGTTCCTTTGGCGTTAGACGTGTCAGAAGCAGGTATTCGTCTAGAAGAAGTAAATAGCATAAACTTTCTAGGAATTAAAAAAATAGATTCTCACCTAAACTGGAAGGCCCATGTAGAACAAATAAATAAAAAGATTTCTAGTAGCTGCTACGCACTTTCGATACTGTCCGAAACATGTTCAGAAAGGATAGCTAAAAGTGCTTTTTATGGTAGCGTTTATCCTTTACTAATTTATGGGGTAATTTACTGGGAAAATTCTGTTGATGTGCAAAAAACGTTTTTGCTTCAGAAACGGTGTCTAAGAACTATCTATCACATGTGTTCTGATGAATCTCTTCGTAAGGTTTTCCGTGAAGAGCGCTTTATGACACTGTGCGGTATTTATATTTTAGAGTTGTGCCTATTTGTAAAAAAACAGTCACACTATTTCACAAAAAAGTCTTCTCTTAGATGTAATTTACGGCAACAGAATAAATATAATCTTCAGCTACCGAAAATTGCAAGCTATATTTATAAAAAGAGTGCATTTGTAACAGCTATTCGGGTTTTCAACAACCTCCCTGCTGATATTAAAGTATTAGAAGGTAACACATTTAAATGGAGGCTGAAAAGATGGCTTTTGGATAAAGCATTTTATGACTTGAAGGAGTTCTATGAAACCACTTAGCTTGTGTTTGTTTAGTCTTAAGAAAACATTCTATTGTACGCCCGGAACGGGTAACTGTTGAAACTATTTTAATATTAACAACTATAATGTACACAGTTATACAATAAATTTATTCTCATTCTCATTCTCATTCTTGGCCATTTTCACCAACTATCTTATTTTGCGGTCGGCCGCTAACTTTTTATGGGCTCTTGCGTGAAAACTAGTTCAATTAAGTACATACATATGGCAGTTCCTGAAAGCTCTTAGCCTGAAGTATTATCGACGTGCAAGCCTATACCGCGCACACATCTCCGTCTTGGCCAATTTTGCCAATGTTCTCATTTTGCGGTCGGCCGCTAATTTTTTATGGGCTCTTGCGTGAAAACTAGTTTAACTAAGTACATACAGGTGGCTGTTCCTTAAAGCTCTTATCCTGAAGTATAATCGACGTGCAAGCCTATACCACGCACACATCTACGTCTTGGCCAATTTTGCCAATGTTCTCATTTTGCGGTCGGCCGCTAACTTTTAATGGGCTCTTGCGTGAAAACTAGTTTAACTAAGTACATACAGGTGGCTGTTCCTTAAAGCTCTTATCCTGAAGTATAATCGACGTGCAAGCCTATACCACGCACACATCTACGTCTTGGTCAATTTTGCCAATGTTCTCATTTTGCGGTCGGCCGCTAACTTTTTATGGGCTCTACCGTGAAAACTAGTTCAACTAAGTACATACATGTGGCTGTTCCTGAAAGCTCTTATCCTGAAGTATAATCGACGTGCATGCCTATACCGCGCACACATCTCCGTCTTGGCCATTTTCACCAACTATCTTGTTTTCCGGTCGGCCGCTAACTTTTTATGGGCTCTACCGTGAAATCTAGTTCAACTAAGTACAGTCCGTGTCACTTGAATAGCCTCACCACAACATTTTGTACTTTTTATATTAATATGCATGAATATTATTTTATACTTTGTCTTATTTTGACCTCACGCGCAGTGCCTTACGAAACAAGACACAACTTGCACGAACTTGCACATAAACACTGCGCGCAGCGTGGATGCGTCAGTTCGTCTGCTCCACATGATTAGCCTCAGTGTCATTTGAACATTATTCGCGTACGGTTGCTTCAGTTTTTTGTTATCAATCCTTTTTACGAGCGTTTTATATTACGTATATATCATTTCTGTAGTGTTATTTTATTTATATCCTATCATGGGTCGTGGTCGAAAATTAACTAATATTGAAATTGAAAAGGTGAAATTTTACTTGGATCAAAAATTATCTAACCGCCAAATTGCAAAAAAAATCGGTCGGAGCCCTAAAGTAATCAATAATTATGTGAAAAATATAGAAAATTATGGAAAAAACTATAAAGGTCGAACAAAACTGGCCACTTCGTCACGTGAACGTCGACTAATTTTACGCGCAGCATCAAATTCTTCCAAGACAACGCAACAAATAGCAAATGAAGTAAACACCCGCGCATCACTGTCTACAGTGCGACGTATAATAAAGTCATCATCATACCTTAAAAGGAAAAAAATCAAGAGGAAACCTCTTCTGCGTAATCAGCATCAAAAAGCCCGATTATTATTTGCTAAAACGCATATGTCCTGGACAAATAAGTGGCATAATGTTGTTTTCAGTGACGAAAAAAAATTTAATTTAGATGGCCCAGATGGATATTTATATTATTTTCACGATTTAAGAAAAGAAGAGCAAGTGTTGTCACGCCGTCATTCAGGAGGTGGTTCAGTAATGATGTGGGGTGCGGTTTCTTATCATGGCCCTATTAAAATGTTTATTCTTAAGGGAAAACAAACTTCAAAATTGTATATCAATCTACTAGAAAAGAAGACAAAAGAGATTCATGAAATTTTCAAGAACCAAAATTGGACTTTTCAACAGGACAATGCCCCTCCTATACATGCGTCACGTGAAACAAAAGCTTGGTTACAAAAAAATAGAATTGAAGTTATAGACTGGCCATCGAACTCCCCGGACCTGAATATTATGGAGAATATTTGGGGCTATTTATCTCGCCAGATATTTTCAGGTGGACGCCAATTCAATAGTAGAGCAGATCTAATACAAGAAATTCATAATACTTGGAATAATTTGGACCTAAATTACATTCACGCATTATATGATTCAATTCCTGAACGTATTTTTGAAGTAATTAAGAGTAATGGAAAACATACAAAATATTAAAACCCAATTTTAAACATATTTATCTGTGTTTTATTTCACTGAGGCTATTCATGTGACTAACCCTTTTGTTCACTTAAGTGTATAATTAATATTATTTATTATTATTATTTTAATAATTTAAATAAAACTGTAGTACTAAGCTAATAAAGTTCATTAATAATATCTAACAGGCATCAATTAATAAAGAACAGGATTTATATTTAATTTAGGGGTGAGGCTATTTAAGTGACTCGCACTGTACATACAGGTGGCAGTTCCTGAAAGCTCTTATCCTGAAGCATAATCGACGTGCATGCCTATACCGCGCACACATCTCCGTCTTGGCCATTTTCACCAACTATCTTGTTTTCCGGTCGGCCGCTAACTTTTTATGGGCTCTACCGTGAAAACTAGTTCAACTAAGTACATACATGTGGCTGTTCCTAAAAGCTCTTATCCTGAAGTATAATCGAAGTGCAAGCCTATACCGCGCACACATCTCCGTCTTGGCCATTTTCACCAACTATCTTATTTTGCGGTCGGCCGCTAACTTTTTATGGGCTCTTGCGTGAAAACTAGTTCAACTAAGTACATACATATGGCAGTTCCTGAAAGCTCTTAGCCTGAAGTATTATCGACGTGCAAGCCTATACCGCGCACACATCTCCGTCTTGGCCAATTTTGCCAATGTTCTCATTTTGCGGTCGGCCGCTAACTTTTTATGGGCTCTTGCGTGAAAACTAGTTCAACTAAGTACATACAGGTGGCTGTTCCTGAAAGCTCTTAGCCTGAAGTATAATCGACGTGCAAGCCTATACCGCGCACACATCTCCGTCTTGGGCATTTTCACCAACTATCTTATTTTGCGGTCGGCCGCTAACTTTTTATGGGCTCTTGCGTGAAAACTAGTTCAACTAAGTACATTCAGGTGGCAGTTCCTGAAAGCTCTTAGCCTGAAGTATAATCGACGTGCAAGCCTATACCGCGCACACATCTCCGTCTTGGCCAATTTTCCCAATGTTCTCATTTTGCGGTCGGCCGCTAACTTTTTATGGGCTCTACCGTGAAAACTAGTTCAACTAAGTACATACAGGTGGCTGTTGCTGAAAGCTCTTATCCTGAAGTATAATCGACGTGCAAGCCTATACCGCGCACACATCTCCGTCTTGGCCAATTTTGCCAATGTTCTCATTTTGCGGTCGGCCGCTAACCTTTTATGGGCTCTACCGTGAAAACTAGTTCAACTAAGTACATACATGTGGCAGTTCCTGAAAGCTCTTAACCTGAAGTATAATCGACGTGCAAGCCTATACCGCGCACACATCTCCGTCTTGGCCAGTTTCACCAACTATCTTATTTTGCGGTCGGCCGCTAACTTTTTATGGGCTCTTGCGTGAAAACTAGTTCAACTAAGTACATACAGGTGGCTGTTCCTGAAAGCTCTTATCCTGAAGCATAATCGACGTGCATGCCTATACCGCGCACACATCTCCGTCTTGGCCATTTTCACCAACTATCTTATTTTGCGGTCGGCCGCTAACTTTTTATGGGCTCTTGCGTGAAAACTAGTTCAACTAAGTACATACAGATGGCTGTTCCTGAAGTATAATCGACGTGCAAGCCTATACCGCGCACACATCTCCGTCTTGGGCATTTTCACCAACTATCTTATTTTGCGGTCGGCCGCTAACTTTTTATGGGCTCTTGCGTGAAAACTAGTTCAACTAAGTACATTCAGGTGGCAGTTCCTGAAAGCTCTTAGCCTGAAGTATAATCGACGTGCCTGTCTACACCGCGCACACATCTCCGTCTTGGCCAATTTTGCCAATGTTCTCATTTTGCGGTCGGCCGCTAACTTTTTATGGGCTCTACCGTGAAAACTAGTTCAACTAAGTACATACAGGTGGCAGTTCCTGAAAGCTCTTATCCTGAAGTATAATCGACGTGCAAGCCTATACCGCGCACACATCTCCGTCTTGGCCAGTTTCACCAACTATCTTATTTAGCGGTCGGCCGCTAACATTTTATGGGCTCTTGCGTGAAAACTAGTTCAACTAAGTACATACAGGTGGCAGTTCCTGAAAGCTCTTATCCTGAAGCATAATCGACGTGCATGCCTATACCGCGCACACATCTCCGTCTTGGCCATTTTCACCAACTATCTTGTTTTCCGGTCGGCCGCTAACTTTTTATGGGCTCTACCGTGAAAACTAGTTCAACTAAGTACATACATGTGGCTGTTCCTGAAAGCTCTTATCCTGAAGTATAATCGACGTGCAAGCCTATACCGCGCACACATCTCCGTCTTGGCCATTTTCACCAACTATCTTATTTTGTGGTCGGCCGCTAACTTTTTATGGGCTTTTGCGTGAAAACTAGTTCAACTAAGTACATACATATGGCAGTTCCTGAAAGCTCTTAGCCTGAAGTATTATCGACGTGCAAGCCTATACCGCGCACACATCTCCGTCTAGGCCAATTTTGCCTATGTTCTCATTTTGCGGTCGGCCGCTAACTTTTTATGGGCTCTTGCGTGAAAACTAGTTCAACTAAGTACATACAGGTGGCTGTTCCTGAAAGCTCTTAGCCTGAAGTATAATCGACGTGCAAGCCTATACCGCGCACACATCTCCGTCTTGGCCAAATTTGCCAATGTTCTCATTTTGCGGTCGGCCGCTAACTTTTTATGGGCTCTACCGTGAAAACTAGTTCAACTAAGTACATACAGGTGGCTGTTCCTGAAAGCTCTTATCCTGAAGTATAATCGACGTGCAAGCCTATACCGCGCACACATCTCCGTCTTGGCCAATTTTGCCAATGTTCTCATTTTGCGGTCGGCCGCTAACTTTTTATGGGCTCTACCGTGAAAACTAGTTCAACTAAGTACATACATGTGGCAGTTCCTGAAAGCTCTTAACCTAAAGTATAATCGACGTGCAAGCCTATACCGCGCACACATCTCCGTCTTGGCCAGTTTCACCAACTATCTTATTTTGCGGTCGGCCGCTAACTTTTTATGGGCTCTTGCGTGAAAACTAGTTCAACTAAGTACATACAGGTGGCTGTTCCTGAAAGCTCTTATCCTGAAGCATAATCGACGTGCATGCCTATACCGCGCACACATCTCCGTCTTGGCCATATTCACCAACTATCTTATTTTGCGGTCGGCCGCTAACTTTTTATGGGCTCTTGCGTGAAAACTAGTTCAACTAAGTACATACAGGTGGCTGTTCCTGAAAGCTCTTATCCTGAAGTATAATCGACGTGCAAGCCTATACCGCGCACACATCTCCGTCTTGGGCATTTTCACCAACTATCTTATTTTGCGGTCGGCCGCTAACTTTTTATGGGCTCTTGCGTGAAAACTAGTTCAACTAAGTACATTCAGGTGGCAGTTCCTGAAAGCTCTTAGCCTGAAGTATAATCGACGTGCCTGTCTACACCGCGCACACATCTCCGTCTTGGCCAATTTAGCCAATGTTCTCATTTTGCGGTCGGCCGCTAACTTTTTATGGGCTCTACCGTGAAAACTAGTTCAACTAAGTACATACATCTGGCAGTTCCTGAAAGCTCTTATCCTGAAGTATAATCGACGTGCAAGCCTATACCGCGCACACATCTCCGTCTTGGCCAGTTTCACCAACTATCTTATTTTGCGGTCGGCCGCTAACATTTTATGGGCTCTTGCGTGAAAACTAGTTCAACTAATTACATACAGGTGGCAGTTCCTGAAAGCTCTTATCCTGAAGCATAATCGACGTGCATGCCTATACCGCGCACACATCTCCGTCTTGGCCATTTTCGCCAACTATCTTGTTTTCCGGTCGGCCGCTAACTTTTTATGGGCTCTACCGTGAAAACTAGTTCAACTAAGTACATACATGTGGCTGTTCCTGAAAGCTCTTATCCTGAAGTATAATCGACGTGCAAGCCTATACTGCGCACACATCTCCGTCTTGGCCATTTTCACCAACTATCTTATTTTGCGGTCGGCCGCTAACTTTTTATGGGCTCTTGCGTGAAAACTAGTTCAACTAAGTACATTCAGGTGGCAGTTCCTGAAAGCTCTTAGCCTGAAGTATAATCGACGTGCCTGTCTACACCGCGCACACATCTCCGTCTTGGCCAATTTAGCCAATGTTCTCATTTTGCGGTCGGCCGCTAACTTTTTATGGGCTCTACCGTGAAAACTAGTTCAACTAAGTACATACATCTGGCAGTTCCTGAAAGCTCTTATCCTGAAGTATAATCGACGTGCAAGCCTATACCGCGCACACATCTCCGTCTTGGCCAGTTTCACCAACTATCTTATTTTGCGGTCGGCCGCTAACATTTTATGGGCTCTTGCGTGAAAACTAGTTCAACTAATTACATACAGGTGGCAGTTCCTGAAAGCTCTTATCCTGAAGCATAATCGACGTGCATGCCTATACCGCGCACACATCTCCGTCTTGGCCATTTTCGCCAACTATCTTGTTTTCCGGTCGGCCGCTAACTTTTTATGGGCTCTACCGTGAAAACTAGTTCAACTAAGTACATACATGTGGCTGTTCCTGAAAGCTCTTATCCTGAAGTATAATCGACGAGCAAGCCTATACCGCGCACACATCTCCGTCTTGGCCATTTTCACCAACTATCTTAGTTTGCGGTCGGCCGCTAACTTTTTATGGGCTCTTGCGTGAAAACTAGTTCAACTAAGTACATACATATGGCAGTTCCTGAAAGCTCTTAGCCTGAAGTATAATCGACGTGCATGCCTATACCGCGCACACATCTCCGTCTTGGCCAATTTTGCCAATGTTCTCATTTTGCGGTCGGCCGCTAACCTTTTATGGGCTCTACCGTGAAAACTAGTTCAACTAAGTACATACATGTGGCAGTTCCTGAAAGCTCTTAACCTGAAGTATAATCGACGTGCAAGCCTATACCGCGCACACATCTCCGTCTTGGCCAGTTTCACCAACTATCTTATTTTGCGGTCGGCCGCTAACTTTTTATGGGCTCTTGCGTGAAAACTAGTTCAACTAAGTACATACAGGTGGCTGTTCCTGAAAGCTCTTATCCTGAAGCATAATCGACGTGCATGCCTATACCGCGCACACATCTCCGTCTTGGCCATATTCACCAACTATCTTATTTTGCGGTCGGCCGCTAACTTTTTATGGGCTCTTGCGTGAAAACTAGTTCAACTAAGTACATACAGATGGCTGTTCCTGAAGTATAATCGACGTGCAAGCCTATACCGCGCACACATCTCCGTCTTGGGCATTTTCACCAACTATCTTATTTTGCGGTCGGCCGCTAACTTTTTATGGGCTCTTGCGTGAAAACTAGTTCAACTAAGTACATTCAGGTGGCAGTTCCTGAAAGCTCTTAGCCTGAAGTATAATCGACGTGCCTGTCTACACCGCGCACACATCTCCGTCTTGGCCAATTTTGCCAATGTTCTCATTTTGCGGTCGGCCGCTAACTTTTTATGGGCTCTACCGTGAAAACTAGTTCAACTAAGTACATACATGTGGCAGTTCCTGAAAGCTCTTATCCTGAAGTATAATCGACGTGCAAGCCTATACCGCGCACACATCTCCGTCTTGGCCAGTTTCACCAACTATCTTATTTAGCGGTCGGCCGCTAACATTTTATGGGCTCTTTCGTGAAAACTAGTTCAACTAAGTACATACAGGTGGCAGTTCCTGAAAGCTCTTATCCTGAAGCATAATCGACGTGCATGCCTATACCGCGCACACATCTCCGTCTTGGCCATTTTCACCAACTATCTTGTTTTCCGGTCGGCCGCTAACTTTTTATGGGCTCTACCGTGAAAACTAGTTCAACTAAGTACATACATGTGGCTGTTCCTGAAAGCTCTTATCCTGAAGTATAATCGACGTGCAAGCCTATACCGCGCACACATCTCCGTCTTGGCCATTTTCACCAACTATCTTATTTTGTGGTCGGCCGCTAACTTTTTATGGGCTTTTGCGTGAAAACTAGTTCAACTAAGTACATACATATGGCAGTTCCTGAAAGCTCTTAGCCTGAAGTATTATCGACGTGCAAGCCTATACCGCGCACACATCTCCGTCTAGGCCAATTTTGCCTATGTTCTCATTTTGCGGTCGGCCGCTAACTTTTTATGGGCTCTTGCGTGAAAACTAGTTCAACTAAGTACATACAGGTGGCTGTTCCTGAAAGCTCTTAGCCTGAAGTATAATCGACGTGCAAGCCTATACCGCGCACACATCTCCGTCTTGGCCAATTTTGCCAATGTTCTCATTTTGCGGTCGGCCGCTAACTTTTTATGGGCTCTACCGTGAAAACTAGTTCAACTAAGTACATACAGGTGGCTGTTCCTGAAAGCTCTTATCCTGAAGTATAATCGACGTGCAAGCCTATACCGCGCACACATCTCCGTCTTGGCCAATTTTGCCAATGTTCTCATTTTGCGGTCGGCCGCTAACTTTTTATGGGCTCTACCGTGAAAACTAGTTCAACTAAGTACATACATGTGGCTGTTCCTGAAAGCTCTTATCCTGAAGTATAATCGACGTGCAAGCCTATACTGCGCACACATCTCCGTCTTGGCCATTTTCACCAACTATCTTATTTTGCGGTCGGCCGCTAACTTTTTATGGGCTCTTGCGTGAAAACTAGTTCAACTAAGTACATTCAGGTGGCAGTTCCTGAAAGCTCTTAGCCTGAAGTATAATCGACGTGCCTGTCTACACCGCGCACACATCTCCGTCTTGGCCAATTTAGCCAATGTTCTCATTTTGCGGTCGGCCGCTAACTTTTTATGGGCTCTACCGTGAAAACTAGTTCAACTAAGTACATACATCTGGCAGTTCCTGAAAGCTCTTATCCTGAAGTATAATCGACGTGCAAGCCTATACCGCGCACACATCTCCGTCTTGGCCAGTTTCACCAACTATCTTATTTTGCGGTCGGCCGCTAACATTTTATGGGCTCTTGCGTGAAAACTAGTTCAACTAATTACATACAGGTGGCAGTTCCTGAAAGCTCTTATCCTGAAGCATAATCGACGTGCATGCCTATACCGCGCACACATCTCCGTCTTGGCCATTTTCGCCAACTATCTTGTTTTCCGGTCGGCCGCTAACTTTTTATGGGCTCTACCGTGAAAACTAGTTCAACTAAGTACATACATGTGGCTGTTCCTGAAAGCTCTTATCCTGAAGTATAATCGACGTGCAAGCCTATACCGCGCACACATCTCCGTCTTGGCCATTTTCACCAACTATCTTAGTTTGCGGTCGGCCGCTAACTTTTTATGGGCTCTTGCGTGAAAACTAGTTCAACTAAGTACATACATATGGCAGTTCCTGAAAGCTCTTAGCCTGAAGTATAATCGACGTGCATGCCTATACCGCGCACACATCTCCGTCTTGGCCAATTTTGCCAATGTTCTCATTTTGCGGTCGGCCGCTAACCTTTTATGGGCTCTACCGTGAAAACTAGTTCAACTAAGTACATACATGTGGCAGTTCCTGAAAGCTCTTAACCTGAAGTATAATCGACGTGCAAGCCTATACCGCGCACACATCTCCGTCTTGGCCAGTTTCACCAACTATCTTATTTTGCGGTCGGCCGCTAACTTTTTATGGGCTCTTGCGTGAAAACTAGTTCAACTAAGTACATACAGGTGGCTGTTCCTGAAAGCTCTTATCCTGAAGCATAATCGACGTGCATGCCTATACCGCGCACACATCTCCGTCTTGGCCATATTCACCAACTATCTTATTTTGCGGTCGGCCGCTAACTTTTTATGGGCTCTTGCGTGAAAACTAGTTCAACTAAGTACATACAGATGGCTGTTCCTGAAGTATAATCGACGTGCAAGCCTATACCGCGCACACATCTCCGTCTTGGGCATTTTCACCAACTATCTTATTTTGCGGTCGGCCGCTAACTTTTTATGGGCTCTTGCGTGAAAACTAGTTCAACTAAGTACATTCAGGTGGCAGTTCCTGAAAGCTCTTAGCCTGAAGTATAATCGACGTGCCTGTCTACACCGCGCACACATCTCCGTCTTGGCCAATTTTGCCAATGTTCTCATTTTGCGGTCGGCCGCTAACTTTTTATGGGCTCTACCGTGAAAACTAGTTCAACTAAGTACATACATGTGGCAGTTCCTGAAAGCTCTTATCCTGAAGTATAATCGACGTGCAAGCCTATACCGCGCACACATCTCCGTCTTGGCCAGTTTCACCAACTATCTTATTTAGCGGTCGGCCGCTAACATTTTATGGGCTCTTTCGTGAAAACTAGTTCAACTAAGTACATACAGGTGGCAGTTCCTGAAAGCTCTTATCCTGAAGCATAATCGACGTGCATGCCTATACCGCGCACACATCTCCGTCTTGGCCATTTTCACCAACTATCTTGTTTTCCGGTCGGCCGCTAACTTTTTATGGGCTCTACCGTGAAAACTAGTTCAACTAAGTACATACATGTGGCTGTTCCTGAAAGCTCTTATCCTGAAGTATAATCGACGTGCAAGCCTATACCGCGCACACATCTCCGTCTTGGCCATTTTCACCAACTATCTTATTTTGTGGTCGGCCGCTAACTTTTTATGGGCTTTTGCGTGAAAACTAGTTCAACTAAGTACATACATATGGCAGTTCCTGAAAGCTCTTAGCCTGAAGTATTATCGACGTGCAAGCCTATACCGCGCACACATCTCCGTCTAGGCCAATTTTGCCTATGTTCTCATTTTGCGGTCGGCCGCTAACTTTTTATGGGCTCTTGCGTGAAAACTAGTTCAACTAAGTACATACAGGTGGCTGTTCCTGAAAGCTCTTAGCCTGAAGTATAATCGACGTGCAAGCCTATACCGCGCACACATCTCCGTCTTGGCCAATTTTGCCAATGTTCTCATTTTGCGGTCGGCCGCTAACTTTTTATGGGCTCTACCGTGAAAACTAGTTCAACTAAGTACATACAGGTGGCTGTTCCTGAAAGCTCTTATCCTGAAGTATAATCGACGTGCAAGCCTATACCGCGCACACATCTCCGTCTTGGCCAATTTTGCCAATGTTCTCATTTTGCGGTCGGCCGCTAACTTTTTATGGGCTCTACCGTGAAAACTAGTTCAACTAAGTACATACATGTGGCAGTTCCTGAAAGCTCTTAACCTAAAGTATAATCGACGTGCAAGCCTATACCGCGCACACATCTCCGTCTTGGCCAGTTTCACCAACTATCTTATTTTGCGGTCGGCCGCTAACTTTTTATGGGCTCTTGCGTGAAAACTAGTTCAACTAAGTACATACAGGTGGCTGTTCCTGAAAGCTCTTATCCTGAAGCATAATCGACGTGCATGCCTATACCGCGCACACATCTCCGTCTTGGCCATATTCACCAACTATCTTATTTTGCGGTCGGCCGCTAACTTTTTATGGGCTCTTGCGTGAAAACTAGTTCAACTAAGTACATACAGGTGGCTGTTCCTGAAAGCTCTTATCCTGAAGTATAATCGACGTGCAAGCCTATACCGCGCACACATCTCCGTCTTGGGCATTTTCACCAACTATCTTATTTTGCGGTCGGCCGCTAACTTTTTATGGGCTCTTGCGTGAAAACTAGTTCAACTAAGTACATTCAGGTGGCAGTTCCTGAAAGCTCTTAGCCTGAAGTATAATCGACGTGCCTGTCTACACCGCGCACACATCTCCGTCTTGGCCAATTTAGCCAATGTTCTCATTTTGCGGTCGGCCGCTAACTTTTTATGGGCTCTACCGTGAAAACTAGTTCAACTAAGTACATACATCTGGCAGTTCCTGAAAGCTCTTATCCTGAAGTATAATCGACGTGCAAGCCTATACCGCGCACACATCTCCGTCTTGGCCAGTTTCACCAACTATCTTATTTTGCGGTCGGCCGCTAACATTTTATGGGCTCTTGCGTGAAAACTAGTTCAACTAAGTACATACAGGTGGCAGTTCCTGAAAGCTCTTATCCTGAAGCATAATCGACGTGCATGCCTATACCGCGCACACATCTCCGTCTTGGCCATTTTCGCCAACTATCTTGTTTTCCGGTCGGCCGCTAACTTTTTATGGGCTCTACCGTGAAAACTAGTTCAACTAAGTACATACATGTGGCTGTTCCTGAAAGCTCTTATCCTGAAGTATAATCGACGTGCAAGCCTATACCGCGCACACATCTCCGTCTTGGCCAGTTTCACCAACTATCTTATTTTGCGGTCGGCCGCTAACTTTTTATGGGCTCTTGCGTGAAAACTAGTTCAACTAAGTACATACAGGTGGCTGTTCCTGAAAGCTCTTATCCTGAAGCATAATCGACGTGCATGCCTATACCGCGCACACATCTCCGTCTTGGCCATATTCACCAACTATCTTATTTTGCGGTCGGCCGCTAACTTTTTATGGGCTCTTGCGTGAAAACTAGTTCAACTAAGTACATACAGGTGGCTGTTCCTGAAAGCTCTTATCCTGAAGTATAATCGACGTGCAAGCCTATACCGCGCACACATCTCCGTCTTGGGCATTTTCACCAACTATCTTATTTTGCGGTCGGCCGCTAACTTTTTATGGGCTCTTGCGTGAAAACTAGTTCAACTAAGTACATTCAGGTGGCAGTTCCTGAAAGCTCTTAGCCTGAAGTATAATCGACGTGCCTGTCTACACCGCGCACACATCTCCGTCTTGGCCAATTTAGCCAATGTTCTCATTTTGCGGTCGGCCGCTAACTTTTTATGGGCTCTACCGTGAAAACTAGTTCAACTAAGTACATACATCTGGCAGTTCCTGAAAGCTCTTATCCTGAAGTATAATCGACGTGCAAGCCTATACCGCGCACACATCTCCGTCTTGGCCAGTTTCACCAACTATCTTATTTTGCGGTCGGCCGCTAACATTTTATGGGCTCTTGCGTGAAAACTAGTTCAACTAATTACATACAGGTGGCAGTTCCTGAAAGCTCTTATCCTGAAGCATAATCGACGTGCATGCCTATACCGCGCACACATCTCCGTCTTGGCCATTTTCGCCAACTATCTTGTTTTCCGGTCGGCCGCTAACTTTTTATGGGCTCTACCGTGAAAACTAGTTCAACTAAGTACATACATGTGGCTGTTCCTGAAAGCTCTTATCCTGAAGTATAATCGACGTGCAAGCCTATACTGCGCACACATCTCCGTCTTGGCCATTTTCACCAACTATCTTATTTTGCGGTCGGCCGCTAACTTTTTATGGGCTCTTGCGTGAAAACTAGTTCAACTAAGTACATTCAGGTGGCAGTTCCTGAAAGCTCTTAGCCTGAAGTATAATCGACGTGCCTGTCTACACCGCGCACACATCTCCGTCTTGGCCAATTTAGCCAATGTTCTCATTTTGCGGTCGGCCGCTAACTTTTTATGGGCTCTACCGTGAAAACTAGTTCAACTAAGTACATACATCTGGCAGTTCCTGAAAGCTCTTATCCTGAAGTATAATCGACGTGCAAGCCTATACCGCGCACACATCTCCGTCTTGGCCAGTTTCACCAACTATCTTATTTTGCGGTCGGCCGCTAACATTTTATGGGCTCTTGCGTGAAAACTAGTTCAACTAATTACATACAGGTGGCAGTTCCTGAAAGCTCTTATCCTGAAGCATAATCGACGTGCATGCCTATACCGCGCACACATCTCCGTCTTGGCCATTTTCGCCAACTATCTTGTTTTCCGGTCGGCCGCTAACTTTTTATGGGCTCTACCGTGAAAACTAGTTCAACTAAGTACATACATGTGGCTGTTCCTGAAAGCTCTTATCCTGAAGTATAATCGACGAGCAAGCCTATACCGCGCACACATCTCCGTCTTGGCCATTTTCACCAACTATCTTAGTTTGCGGTCGGCCGCTAACTTTTTATGGGCTCTTGCGTGAAAACTAGTTCAACTAAGTACATACATATGGCAGTTCCTGAAAGCTCTTAGCCTGAAGTATAATCGACGTGCATGCCTATACCGCGCACACATCTCCGTCTTGGCCAATTTTGCCAATGTTCTCATTTTGCGGTCGGCCGCTAACCTTTTATGGGCTCTACCGTGAAAACTAGTTCAACTAAGTACATACATGTGGCAGTTCCTGAAAGCTCTTAACCTGAAGTATAATCGACGTGCAAGCCTATACCGCGCACACATCTCCGTCTTGGCCAGTTTCACCAACTATCTTATTTTGCGGTCGGCCGCTAACTTTTTATGGGCTCTTGCGTGAAAACTAGTTCAACTAAGTACATACAGGTGGCTGTTCCTGAAAGCTCTTATCCTGAAGCATAATCGACGTGCATGCCTATACCGCGCACACATCTCCGTCTTGGCCATATTCACCAACTATCTTATTTTGCGGTCGGCCGCTAACTTTTTATGGGCTCTTGCGTGAAAACTAGTTCAACTAAGTACATACAGATGGCTGTTCCTGAAGTATAATCGACGTGCAAGCCTATACCGCGCACACATCTCCGTCTTGGGCATTTTCACCAACTATCTTATTTTGCGGTCGGCCGCTAACTTTTTATGGGCTCTTGCGTGAAAACTAGTTCAACTAAGTACATTCAGGTGGCAGTTCCTGAAAGCTCTTAGCCTGAAGTATAATCGACGTGCCTGTCTACACCGCGCACACATCTCCGTCTTGGCCAATTTTGCCAATGTTCTCATTTTGCGGTCGGCCGCTAACTTTTTATGGGCTCTACCGTGAAAACTAGTTCAACTAAGTACATACATGTGGCAGTTCCTGAAAGCTCTTATCCTGAAGTATAATCGACGTGCAAGCCTATACCGCGCACACATCTCCGTCTTGGCCAGTTTCACCAACTATCTTATTTAGCGGTCGGCCGCTAACATTTTATGGGCTCTTTCGTGAAAACTAGTTCAACTAAGTACATACAGGTGGCAGTTCCTGAAAGCTCTTATCCTGAAGCATAATCGACGTGCATGCCTATACCGCGCACACATCTCCGTCTTGGCCATTTTCACCAACTATCTTGTTTTCCGGTCGGCCGCTAACTTTTTATGGGCTCTACCGTGAAAACTAGTTCAACTAAGTACATACATGTGGCTGTTCCTGAAAGCTCTTATCCTGAAGTATAATCGACGTGCAAGCCTATACCGCGCACACATCTCCGTCTTGGCCATTTTCACCAACTATCTTATTTTGTGGTCGGCCGCTAACTTTTTATGGGCTTTTGCGTGAAAACTAGTTCAACTAAGTACATACATATGGCAGTTCCTGAAAGCTCTTAGCCTGAAGTATTATCGACGTGCAAGCCTATACCGCGCACACATCTCCGTCTAGGCCAATTTTGCCTATGTTCTCATTTTGCGGTCGGCCGCTAACTTTTTATGGGCTCTTGCGTGAAAACTAGTTCAACTAAGTACATACAGGTGGCTGTTCCTGAAAGCTCTTAGCCTGAAGTATAATCGACGTGCAAGCCTATACCGCGCACACATCTCCGTCTTGGCCAATTTTGCCAATGTTCTCATTTTGCGGTCGGCCGCTAACTTTTTATGGGCTCTACCGTGAAAACTAGTTCAACTAAGTACATACAGGTGGCTGTTCCTGAAAGCTCTTATCCTGAAGTATAATCGACGTGCAAGCCTATACCGCGCACACATCTCCGTCTTGGCCAATTTTGCCAATGTTCTCATTTTGCGGTCGGCCGCTAACTTTTTATGGGCTCTACCGTGAAAACTAGTTCAACTAAGTACATACATGTGGCTGTTCCTGAAAGCTCTTATCCTGAAGTATAATCGACGTGCAAGCCTATACTGCGCACACATCTCCGTCTTGGCCATTTTCACCAACTATCTTATTTTGCGGTCGGCCGCTAACTTTTTATGGGCTCTTGCGTGAAAACTAGTTCAACTAAGTACATTCAGGTGGCAGTTCCTGAAAGCTCTTAGCCTGAAGTATAATCGACGTGCCTGTCTACACCGCGCACACATCTCCGTCTTGGCCAATTTAGCCAATGTTCTCATTTTGCGGTCGGCCGCTAACTTTTTATGGGCTCTACCGTGAAAACTAGTTCAACTAAGTACATACATCTGGCAGTTCCTGAAAGCTCTTATCCTGAAGTATAATCGACGTGCAAGCCTATACCGCGCACACATCTCCGTCTTGGCCAGTTTCACCAACTATCTTATTTTGCGGTCGGCCGCTAACATTTTATGGGCTCTTGCGTGAAAACTAGTTCAACTAATTACATACAGGTGGCAGTTCCTGAAAGCTCTTATCCTGAAGCATAATCGACGTGCATGCCTATACCGCGCACACATCTCCGTCTTGGCCATTTTCGCCAACTATCTTGTTTTCCGGTCGGCCGCTAACTTTTTATGGGCTCTACCGTGAAAACTAGTTCAACTAAGTACATACATGTGGCTGTTCCTGAAAGCTCTTATCCTGAAGTATAATCGACGTGCAAGCCTATACCGCGCACACATCTCCGTCTTGGCCATTTTCACCAACTATCTTAGTTTGCGGTCGGCCGCTAACTTTTTATGGGCTCTTGCGTGAAAACTAGTTCAACTAAGTACATACATATGGCAGTTCCTGAAAGCTCTTAGCCTGAAGTATAATCGACGTGCATGCCTATACCGCGCACACATCTCCGTCTTGGCCAATTTTGCCAATGTTCTCATTTTGCGGTCGGCCGCTAACCTTTTATGGGCTCTACCGTGAAAACTAGTTCAACTAAGTACATACATGTGGCAGTTCCTGAAAGCTCTTAACCTGAAGTATAATCGACGTGCAAGCCTATACCGCGCACACATCTCCGTCTTGGCCAGTTTCACCAACTATCTTATTTTGCGGTCGGCCGCTAACTTTTTATGGGCTCTTGCGTGAAAACTAGTTCAACTAAGTACATACAGGTGGCTGTTCCTGAAAGCTCTTATCCTGAAGCATAATCGACGTGCATGCCTATACCGCGCACACATCTCCGTCTTGGCCATATTCACCAACTATCTTATTTTGCGGTCGGCCGCTAACTTTTTATGGGCTCTTGCGTGAAAACTAGTTCAACTAAGTACATACAGATGGCTGTTCCTGAAGTATAATCGACGTGCAAGCCTATACCGCGCACACATCTCCGTCTTGGGCATTTTCACCAACTATCTTATTTTGCGGTCGGCCGCTAACTTTTTATGGGCTCTTGCGTGAAAACTAGTTCAACTAAGTACATTCAGGTGGCAGTTCCTGAAAGCTCTTAGCCTGAAGTATAATCGACGTGCCTGTCTACACCGCGCACACATCTCCGTCTTGGCCAATTTTGCCAATGTTCTCATTTTGCGGTCGGCCGCTAACTTTTTATGGGCTCTACCGTGAAAACTAGTTCAACTAAGTACATACATGTGGCAGTTCCTGAAAGCTCTTATCCTGAAGTATAATCGACGTGCAAGCCTATACCGCGCACACATCTCCGTCTTGGCCAGTTTCACCAACTATCTTATTTAGCGGTCGGCCGCTAACATTTTATGGGCTCTTTCGTGAAAACTAGTTCAACTAAGTACATACAGGTGGCAGTTCCTGAAAGCTCTTATCCTGAAGCATAATCGACGTGCATGCCTATACCGCGCACACATCTCCGTCTTGGCCATTTTCACCAACTATCTTGTTTTCCGGTCGGCCGCTAACTTTTTATGGGCTCTACCGTGAAAACTAGTTCAACTAAGTACATACATGTGGCTGTTCCTGAAAGCTCTTATCCTGAAGTATAATCGACGTGCAAGCCTATACCGCGCACACATCTCCGTCTTGGCCATTTTCACCAACTATCTTATTTTGTGGTCGGCCGCTAACTTTTTATGGGCTTTTGCGTGAAAACTAGTTCAACTAAGTACATACATATGGCAGTTCCTGAAAGCTCTTAGCCTGAAGTATTATCGACGTGCAAGCCTATACCGCGCACACATCTCCGTCTAGGCCAATTTTGCCTATGTTCTCATTTTGCGGTCGGCCGCTAACTTTTTATGGGCTCTTGCGTGAAAACTAGTTCAACTAAGTACATACAGGTGGCTGTTCCTGAAAGCTCTTAGCCTGAAGTATAATCGACGTGCAAGCCTATACCGCGCACACATCTCCGTCTTGGCCAATTTTGCCAATGTTCTCATTTTGCGGTCGGCCGCTAACTTTTTATGGGCTCTACCGTGAAAACTAGTTCAACTAAGTACATACAGGTGGCTGTTCCTGAAAGCTCTTATCCTGAAGTATAATCGACGTGCAAGCCTATACCGCGCACACATCTCCGTCTTGGCCAATTTTGCCAATGTTCTCATTTTGCGGTCGGCCGCTAACTTTTTATGGGCTCTACCGTGAAAACTAGTTCAACTAAGTACATACATGTGGCAGTTCCTGAAAGCTCTTAACCTAAAGTATAATCGACGTGCAAGCCTATACCGCGCACACATCTCCGTCTTGGCCAGTTTCACCAACTATCTTATTTTGCGGTCGGCCGCTAACTTTTTATGGGCTCTTGCGTGAAAACTAGTTCAACTAAGTACATACAGGTGGCTGTTCCTGAAAGCTCTTATCCTGAAGCATAATCGACGTGCATGCCTATACCGCGCACACATCTCCGTCTTGGCCATATTCACCAACTATCTTATTTTGCGGTCGGCCGCTAACTTTTTATGGGCTCTTGCGTGAAAACTAGTTCAACTAAGTACATACAGGTGGCTGTTCCTGAAAGCTCTTATCCTGAAGTATAATCGACGTGCAAGCCTATACCGCGCACACATCTCCGTCTTGGGCATTTTCACCAACTATCTTATTTTGCGGTCGGCCGCTAACTTTTTATGGGCTCTTGCGTGAAAACTAGTTCAACTAAGTACATTCAGGTGGCAGTTCCTGAAAGCTCTTAGCCTGAAGTATAATCGACGTGCCTGTCTACACCGCGCACACATCTCCGTCTTGGCCAATTTAGCCAATGTTCTCATTTTGCGGTCGGCCGCTAACTTTTTATGGGCTCTACCGTGAAAACTAGTTCAACTAAGTACATACATCTGGCAGTTCCTGAAAGCTCTTATCCTGAAGTATAATCGACGTGCAAGCCTATACCGCGCACACATCTCCGTCTTGGCCAGTTTCACCAACTATCTTATTTTGCGGTCGGCCGCTAACATTTTATGGGCTCTTGCGTGAAAACTAGTTCAACTAAGTACATACAGGTGGCAGTTCCTGAAAGCTCTTATCCTGAAGCATAATCGACGTGCATGCCTATACCGCGCACACATCTCCGTCTTGGCCATTTTCGCCAACTATCTTGTTTTCCGGTCGGCCGCTAACTTTTTATGGGCTCTACCGTGAAAACTAGTTCAACTAAGTACATACATGTGGCTGTTCCTGAAAGCTCTTATCCTGAAGTATAATCGACGTGCAAGCCTATACCGCGCACACATCTCCGTCTTGGCCATTTTCACCAACTATCTTATTTTGCGGTCGGCCGCTAACTTTTTATGGGCTCTTGCGTGAAAACTAGTTCAACTAAGTACATACATATGGCAGTTCCTGAAAGCTCTTAGCCTGAAGTATTATCGACGTGCAAGCCTATACCGCGCACACATCTCCGTCTAGGCCAATTTTGCCTATGTTCTCATTTTGCGGTCGGCCGCTAACTTTTTATGGGCTCTTGCGTGAAAACTAGTTCAACTAAGTACATACAGGTGGCTGTTCCTGAAAGCTCTTAGCCTGAAGTATAATCGACGTGCCTGTCTACACCGCGCACACATCTCCGTCTTGGCCAATTTTGCCAATGTTCTCATTTTGCGGTCGGCCGCTAACTTTTTATGGGCTCTACCGTGAAAACTAGTTCAACTAAGTACATACAGGTGGCTGTTCCTGAAAGCTCTTATCCTGAAGTATAATCGACGTGCATGCCTATACCGCGCACACATCTCCGTCTTGGCCAATTTTGCCAATGTTCTCATTTTGCGGTCGGCCGCTAACTTTTTATGGGCTCTACCGTGAAAACTAGTTCAACTAAGTACATACAGGTGGCTGTTCCTGAAAGCTCTTATCCTGAAGTATAATCGACGTGCAAGCCTATACCGCGCACACATCTCCGTCTTGGCCATTTTCACCAACTATCTTATTTTGCGGTCGGCCGCTAACTTTTTATGGGCTCTTGCGTGAAAACTAGTTCAACTAAGTACATACATATGGCAGTTCCTGAAAGCTCTTAGCCTGAAGTATAATCGACGTGCAAGCCTATACCGCGCACACATCTCCGTCTAGGCCAATTTTGCCTATGTTCTCATTTTGCGGTCGGCCGCTAACTTTTTATGGGCTCTTGCGTGAAAACTAGTCCAACTAAGTACATACAGGTGGCTGTTCCTGAAAGCTCTTAGCCTGAAGTATAATCGACGTGCAAGCCTATACCGCGCACACATCTCCGTCTTGGCCAATTTTGCCAATGTTCTCATTTTGCGGTCGGCCGCTAACTTTTTATGGGCTCTACCGTGAAAACTAGTTCAACTAAGTACATACATGTGGCAGTTCCTGAAAGCTCTTAACCTGAAGTATAATCGACGTTCAAGCCTATACCGCGCACACATCTCCGTCTTGGCCAGTTTCACCAACTATCTTATTTTGCGGTCGGCCGCTAACTTTTTATGGGCTCTTGCGTGAAAACTAGTTTAACTAAGTACATACAGGTGGCTGTTCCTGAAAGCTCTTATCCTGAAGCATAATCGACGTGCATGCCTATACTGCGCACACATCTCCGTCTTGGCCATATTCACCAACTATCTTATTTTGCGGTCGGCCGCTAACGTTTTATGGGCTCTTGCGTGAAAACTAGTTCAACTAAGTACATACAGGTGGCTGTTCCTGAAAGCTCTTATCCTGAAGTATAATCGACGTGCAAGCCTATACCGCGCACACATCTCCGTCTTGGGCATTTTCACCAACTATCTTATTTTTCGGTCGGCCGCTAACTTTTTATGGGCTCTTGCGTGAAAACTAGTTCAACTAAGTACATTCAGGTGGCAGTTCCTGAAAGCTCTTAGCCTGAAGTATAATCGACGTGCCTGTCTACACCGCGCACACATCTCCGTCTTGGCCAATTTTGCCAATGTTCTCATTTTGCGGTCGGCCGCTAACTTTTTATGGGCTCTACCGTGAAAACTAGTTCAACTAAGTACATACATGTGGCAGTTCCTGAAAGCTCTTATCCTGAAGTATAATCGACGTGCAAGCCTATACCGCGCACACATCTCCGTCTTGGCCATTTTCACCAACTATCTTATTTTGCGGTCGGCCGCTAACTTTTTATGGGCTCTTGCGTGAAAACTATTTCAACTAAGTACATACAGGTGGCAGTTCCTGAAAGCTCTTATCCTGAAGTATAATCGACGTGCATGCCTATACCGCGCACACATCTCCGTCTTGGCCATTTTCACCAACTATCTTGTTTTCCGGTCGGCCGCTAACTTTTTATGGGCTCTACCGTGAAAACTAGTTCAACTAAGTACATACATGTGGCAGTTCCTGAAAGCTCTTAGCCTGAAGTATTATCGACGTGCAAGCCTATACCGCGCACACATCTCCGTCTTGGCCATTTTCACCAACTATCTTATTGTGCGGTCGGCCGCTAACTTTTTATGGGCTCTTGCGTGAAAACTAGTTCAACTAAGTACATACATATGGCAGTTCCTGAAAGCTCTTAGCCTGAAGTATTATCGACGTATAAGCTTATACCGCGCACACATCTCCGTCATGGCCAATTTCGCCAATGTTCTCATTTTGCGGTTGGCCGCTAACTTTTTATGGGCTCTTGCGTGAAAACTCGTTCAACTAAGTACATTCAGGTGGCAGTTCCTGAAAGCTCTTAGCCTTAAGTATTATCGACGTGCAAGCCTATACCGCGCACACATCTCCATATTGGCCATTTTCACCAATTATCTTATTTTGCGGTCGGCCGCTAACTTTTTATGGGCTCTTGCGTGAAAACTAGTTCAACTAAGTACATTCAGGTGGCAGTTCCTGAAAGCTCTTAGCCTGAAGTATTATCGACGTGCAAGCCTAGATCGCGCACACATCGCCGTCTTGGCCAATTTTGCCAATGTTCTCATTTTGCGGTCGGCCGCTAACTTTTTATGGGCTCTTGCGTGAAAACTAGTTCAACTAAGTACATACATGTGGCAGTTCCTGAAAGCCCTGGACCTCAGGTCTTACGTCTATTAACAAACGGACTGGGCACACGTCTCCAAGTGAGCGAATTTTAGGAATGATTGCAATTTCAATTTGGCTTCTAAGTTTTTGTTGTTCTTTCCGTAAAATGCTGATAGCTTTTAATTAATATGGCAAGCTTTTTTAATGCTTTAATACTTGTATTAAGCTAAAACCCTTTAATTACACGTTTCTGGTTCTCAAAGGTTGAAGCAAAATGATGACTTCTTAATTTTGCCGGGTTATAGTCGGCCGCTAACTTTTGGCCGCTAACTTCACACCGGTTGCTTACAACAAAATTCAAAGATAATTTTGTGTTATCTTAGAAAACCTGTATACCATTTGAAAGAAGATCAAAGTCTATGTGAACAAAACCCTGAATCAAAAACTTGTAAGTAAAACAGTTAGTGACCACTGCAAAAACATGTGGACAGAATTGAATAAAATAAACATATACTTTTACTTTTGTTGCGCACAATGCCCATTAAAGATCCTCTGTGAAGATCAAATTACAGCAGTGCAATTGACAGACGCGGGCTTATTTACCGTAGGTCAAGGATGCGTTATAAAATCAGCTGACTTCACGGTTTACGCTCACAAGCAAAAGACAAGTGGAATTACTATCAGTAGTCTTATCGAAGCTCCAGAAATATCACCGATAAACCACTTAGTAAATATATCAATAATAAATCAACTCGTATCAAATAACTCCATTGACAAGGAATTTAAGCTAAATGAAAACCAACTGCATGCTATTCAAGAGCAAATAGAAATCATGAAAAATACGGACTCCTCCATAGATCAGATCTCATATCATGACGTGCACCATTATGCGGCGATCTACGGCATATTTGGAGTGATGTTAGCGGTGGCCGCGGTGTTCGCGACGCGTCGCGTGCGCCGAGCCCGCGCCGGGCGGACGCCGCCGTCGCCGGGGGAGGCTGCGGAACAGTCGGTGCCTCCGCCCACCGATAGTGTTTCTGTGGAGTGTTCGCAGTGCGACCATTGTGCTAAACGCGTTAAAGTGCAGTGTAGTGATGAAGCAAATAGTGGACCGCCAAAAGTAAATCCGCGTGTTTCAAAGCGTAATCGAGGCACGTCGCCCGTGGTTCGTTCTATACTAACTCTGCCAGACTCTGATAGTGCTTAGTTTTAATTATCACCTAGCTATTAATTTAAATTGTTTATCACCTTGTAAATCATGGGTTTTAATAGCAGGGATCATTTATAGCATATAAGAAAATGTGACTATCATTTTGTATCCTACTCTAAGTACTCATTATCCGCAACCCGCTTTACTAAGTTCATCTTTCTTGCCCGGGAGCATGTACGGGCTACGCACGTTCATAATTATTGCAAACTCATCAAATTCATTCATCGCCCCATTAATTAGCACGCTTTACTTCATTCCGCAATCGTACATCAAGGAAAACGCGCGTGCTCATTAATTATAATTTTATCAAGTTCTATTATTATATTAATAAATTCGGTATTTCCTATCAAGTTGAAATCTATCATTTTCTAACAACTATTTAGGGGTCAAACCCGAACATAACAGCAGTGTCGTTTTTGACGTTTGAGCTTGGCAGTGTTGCCAGCTATCATCTTCTTCAAATTCTTTATAACTAAATAGTATTATAATTATGAAATATTGCTAACAAACATTTTTTTTTATACAACATAGGAAGGCAAACAAGCAGGTGGGTCAACTGATGGTAAGTGATCACCACCGCCTATAGACACCTGCAACAACAAAGAGAGTGCAGATGCGTTGCCAACCCAGAGGGCTAAGATGGAATACCTCTTGTGCCAGTAATTACACCGGCTGTCTTGCTCTCCACGCCGGAACACAACAGTGCAAGCACTGCTGCTTAGCGGCAGGATTAGCGAGCAAGAACATATCAAAGATTTTTCCCCAGCCACTGGACTTGACGAAGACTTTTAAGTTTTATACCCCGGACGAGACAAATACAACAGAATATGACGAGACTTAGCTTGAGCAAGCGTATACTCGGTAAGTTACTTATTTATTCGTTTCTCGCTGGTTTAAATACTAAATAATTCGTTCTATCTTAATAGTAATTTATTTCAACAAAGTGAACTCACTTTTACCTACCCGGTCATAGCCGCGGGTCGGCGACCTACCTACCGTCGGCCGCCGATACTTATTCAAATTCACTTATAATCTTTGTTTTTTGTTTTGCTCTACTTGAGGTATTAAAATTTTGAAAAGTTAGTAGATATACCTAATTGTATTTACGTAAGGAAGTGATTTGAATTTGATTTCGTTATTTTTATACTTATCATTTTATTCCAACGCTAAGGATGCAAGGAAAGATTATTATTACTCACACGTCGGGTCGTAATCATTTTAACACGAACTAAGAATTGAACCTTAGATATTATACTTACTTCCTTATTTACTTACTTACGTGAGTAAGTGGGAGCGCAGAAGAGTTACTTTATTCATCAGTATCGCGACCGCTTTTCTTCTAGCTTATATCTTAGTGCGTCTTTTTCTTACTGCTTTAATACGAAAGGGACGTTTGTATAGCGACGGGATCGCGATGTGTTTATAAACAGTTCGAATAAATTGAATGTTTTATTTTCTAACAGTAAATGAGATTATAACGTGTACAGTCGGCGGCGGGAGTTTGTGAGCGCTATTTATTTCGTATGGAATTATAAGCTGCATAACAAAATTTCATGAACAAGCTTTTGTTGCATGTACATACTTATGAAATTTATATTATTAAATAAAGCTAAGATACAATTGCCTGTTTGTTTTTGAATACTGTTTTTAAAACCAATGCTTATATTATTTGCGTATTGCACACGCTTTGTGTGACGGAATTTTGAGCATGTGTTTTGTGTGTTCAATAAAGTGACAATTACCCGTGAGTGAGAAATTAAATTAATTAATTTTATTTTTATATATTTTTTATTTAAAGCAATAAATTGCAGTGACAATTATTTCATAAATAAAACATACCTAAGTATGTTTTCATATACCTTCAAAAATAAGAGTGATAAACATATTTTTGAGTGAGGTGTAACTAATAGATATTAAAGCAAATAAAATACTTGAATCTTTATAAAATCTACCATGTGTTCACAAATAAGTTTATTTATTTAAATGTAATAAAAATAAAAGTTTCGTTTCCACTAAAGCTTATTTAAGTTAGAGTTGAAACAGAATATTTATAAAATCCCAAGAGTGACAAAATTTACGGTGTCAAAATATTATAATACGAGTATGCCTACGTTAATTCGGCTAATGAAACATAGTTGTTGACATGATTTAAAAAATAAATTTTAAACTTTAATCTTTATTTAAAATTTATTCATTCTTGAGTGGTTGAGTGAGATGAGTTGCGAGCTATCGATAAATTATACTTGAATATTACCTGATGATGCATTATTGTTAATAGTTCAATAAATTTTACGATTTTACGGGATTCTGTTTTCTACAGGAATAGAAACCAACATGGACGAACTTTTATTGAATAGGCTTAGGCTCATACACAATAAAATGAAAAATGACTTAGACAAGATTCCTAGTACTCTTGGTAAGGAGACACTTATGCAAGCACAAATTGCACAGAGTAAACTTGAAACTTCAGTAAGAAGATTTAATACCGACCTGAACGAATATTTTCGTTTGGCAACGACGCCAGCGTCTGATGACATTTCACTGATGAGTGTGACACAGTTGGAAGCTGAAGAAGCTTTGGCTGAATTAGGCGTCAAGATTAAAAATACACTTTCAGAGACAGGTTTAAGAGAAGGAATGTTAACCTCCAGAACAGCAATCGTTATTCAGATGCGCGCAAACGAAAGTTTAAAGTTATGAAAAGTGAAAATGAGGGTAAATTTGAAGAAGTAAACTGATTTTCTGAGAAAAGGCGAAGAAACTTAGCTAGTATTTTTTGCGGAGGGGTGCATTACAATGACAAGTTTGGCAAATATTCGACACTTAGAGAGAAAAAGATGCAGTTACAGAATCGTTGTTTTGATTGTTTGCAAGAAGGGCTCACTATAAGTGTTTGTAAGGATATTAGGAAATGCCCTCATTGTAACAAAGAAAACTCGCACAACAGGGCGCTTTGCCCAAAGAATTTTCGGATTAGTCCAAACACAAGCGAATTTTAATGATAGTTAAGGAAAGAAAAACCCACACATTATAAATAAAGTATATTCCATCTGAACTTAATCCAGCTGACGTAGAGACTGGACCTACCTTTTCGAAAGAGGATAAAGAGAGATAGCTTGTTGGCCCACAGTTTCTTGTGAAAGGCTCAGAAATGTGGTCATGTAACAAATAAATTACTTTTTTTTTTTGATTGGGGAAGATCCGTCCAAGGAACTAACGTGGATTCTACGAGAGATTAATTGGAATTATTTCATTTCATTTATTCAATTGTATTGTCATGTCATGTCCATGCATTTAAGGTGTTATAGTCATTATCAGAGGTCCATCCATGACACCCTGCCAGGGCACACAATTACACTTATTATAACTTATATGTAGTAATTCCAATTCTATATAAGTATAGGAAAAATCGTCTTGATGCTATATCCGCGGCGCAACAAGTGTCCGATTCTATCCGTTACGCCCTTGATATACGGAAGGTATACCGGCAGCCTCTCCACTACAGCTGGTCTCAGACGCGGGGATGCGCTCACAACCCGATTACACTGCCTCCAGTTATATCCGTTGTCTTCCAGCACATGCTTTATCTCATTAGCCTGCTGAGTGATATCCAGCTGCGAGAAGACTAACTTATGGTGAGTTTTGATGTGACATCTCTGTTCACCAATGTGCCGGTAGATCAGACAATTGAAATTATTTCAGACCTAATGAGTGCCACAGATTTGCCTGCCGTGTACATGGAAGCAATCAAGTTGTGTCTGAAGAGTGGCTATTTAGTTTGGCACGGCAATTACTATCAGCAGATTGATGGAGTGGCCATGGGCTAACCAATAGCTCCCGTGACCGCCAATATCTTTATGGAGTGGTTAGAAGAGAAAGTCAAAGTCAAAGTCAAAGCAAAATATTTTATTCAGATTAAGCTTACAGGTAGCTTTTATGAATGGCAAAAAATTTACCACCGGTTCGGAAAAACCTCTGATGACAAGATACCGGCAAGAAACTCAACGAGGTGTAATTTTTTAAATAAATCAAAATTACAATGGTATTTTACATCTGAAATATTTAAAATTTTTACAATTTAACAATTTAACACAGCAGGTGTACAATCTTTGAGCCAAGGATCGCCAATACAGATCGGGATCATTTGCAAACATCCTTGTCCAAGATATAGTCATTGACTTTATAATACGCCCGAGAAATTAATGTCTTCTTGACAATAGATTTAAATTTTGTATCATTTAGTTCAGTTATGTTTTTTGGAATTTTGTTGTAAAATCTTACACAATTTCCCATGAACGACTTATTGGTTTTAGCCAGTCTGTAAGTTGGAACTTTAAGCTATCCTGTATTTCTAGTAGCCTTTGGCTTATCGACGTTGGTAGGGAAATTGCATATATTTTTCCTAACGTACATGATTATTTCAAAAATATATTTATTTATTTATTATTGAAATTCAAATCAAATTATTTATTAAAATAATCATAGTACATAACATAAACGATGAATTGTTAGTAAGCACTACATAATATCTATGTATTAATTTGTACAGATCAAAAAAATACTAAACTACCTATTGACTCGACATAATAATATAACGCCTAAGCGCTCACTACAAATAAAATAATACTTAGTACACGTTTATAATTAGGAATGCCTAAACTAGGATACAAAAGTAGCCTGTATCTTAGGCAAATGACGAAGACTATGAAATACAGGTAAGTACTTAGACTTCAAATTTAACTCTTACAAATTAGTGCAAAAAGTTTTATACGGAATTAATTACATCTAAAAAATTATCCTAATTAATCATAAAATATATTTATATATTAAATTAAGTTAAACAACTGACTTCAGCAGGTTTTCGGTTTCCTCGTAAGACAAACTTTGCAACCACAGATTGGTTGCAAAGTTTGTCTTACGAGGAAACCGAAGTTCAGTTTGTTTTTATAATTGTCATGGATTGAGTCGTAAATATTAAGGAGTCTATTTATTTTATTGTAAAGGAAGGAACCCAAAAAAGAAAAGAATTTGCGCAAAAAAGCATGATTGGCCCGTACAAGCTTAAAAACTATGTCAGAGCGCCTTTTGCTATGTACACTAAGGTCGTAGGGAGCACATTTGTGCTGTTTTAAGACTATACTCCTGATGAATAGCTGGCGAACCGTGAGTACTCTGCAGGACTGGAACAGTTCTTTGGTAGGAAAAAAGAAAGGGCGAAAAGTAGAGACCTTTGGAATAGCTTTTTGAGCTCGTTCGAGTACAATGATAGTTGTTTTGGCGGCACCACCCCATGCTGTGATGCAATAGGACAATAAAGATTGACACAACTCTGTGTAAACATCATTAAGCAATTTCTTGTTAGCAACGTTACGTAATTTCTTAAAAATAAAAATCAGTTTTCGAACTCTAGTAGCAACTATGTCAATTTGAAGACTAAAGGAGAGATTTGCATCAATCATTACGCCGAGATATTTAATGGCGGATTCTTTGGAAATAGCTGGACAGGAACTACACTCCACTTGGTTCGATATTACTTTTATTTTTTTATTTTTTTTACTATATATATAGCTCGATTACCACTGACTGACTGACTGACTCACTTGGTCATTGACATGCTGTTTTGGAGAGATGTGAAGGGGTGGGGATAAACTGGAAGACCTGTCGCATAGAGGGTGCTCCGACGAGTAGAGGAAAAATACGAAACCGACCTGAACGTGGAAAGGAACTTGATGTGAGGTGCGGATCGCGGAAACCGTAATAGGTACGGCCAAGTTCCAAAACAAAAGTCGTAGGGAACTGCCGGCCGATGGGTGAGCCGGTCGAATTTTTTTCAAAATGGCCGAAACAAGATGGCCGCCATACAAACTTTAAACGGGAATATCTCGAAAACCGTCAGAGATAGTGGGGGGGTGCTCGACCAAATGTAACTCAGGGGGAGGAGGGAAATTTGGTGGAGTTGGAAAAAATTCAAGATGGCGGATCCAAAATGGCGGCCGAAATTTTTTTTGTCCGATCGGGATGAAATTTTGCACCCGGGGGCTCTGGGGGCCGTTGGTTCCGATTCCGGGAAAAGTTTTTCGATTCCGCTATTTTCCAAGATGGCCGCCATACAAGGGAGTTTTACAAGCATTGACATGCTGTTTTGGAGAGATGTGAAGGGGTGGGGAGTAACTGGAAACACTTTTGTATAGAGGATGCTCCAACGAGTAGAGGAAAAATACGAAACCGACCTGAACGTGGAAAGGGACTTGATGTGAAGTGCGGATCTCAGAAACCGTAATAGGTACGGCCAAGTTCCAAAACAAAAGGGGGTGCTCGACCAAATGTTACTCAGGGGGAGGGGAGAAATTCGATGGAGTTGAAAAAAATTCAATATGGCGGATCCAAAATGGCGGCCGAAATTTTTTTTTGTCCGATCGGGGTGAAATTTTGCACCCGGGGGCTCTGGGGGCCGCTGGTTCCGATTCCGGGAAAAGTTTTTCGATTTCGCCATTTTCCAAGATGGCCGCCATATAAGGGAGTTTTGAAAGCGAGCCCGCAGGGTGAGCTCCGCGTAGGCGCTTGCGCCGGAGCGTCCCATCGGTGCTCTCGAGTCGCTTGCGAGCCCGAAGGGCAAGCTGGGGTGTCAAGTTAAAAATTTTATCCCTCCCCCCCTCCCAGCGAGCCCGAAGGGCGAGCTCCGCGTAGCCGCGTGCGCCGAAGCGGCCGCTGGACGCGAAATACTCTCGAGTCACTTGCGAGCCCGGAGGGCGAGCTGCAGTGTGAAGTTGGAACTCATCCCCCCCCCTCCTAAGGCAGCCCTACTTTCTCTGGGCTTTATCTCGGAAACCGAAAATGCTAGACCCCTCGTGTTGGTACTCTTTCGATTGGTCTCGATGCCATCCTTACGACTGGATGTCAAGTTGGGCCTCCAGACCTGAGGGCAGGACAGCAAGTTGGAATACCCCCCCCCCCCTCCCAGCGAGCCCGAAGGGCGAGCTCCGCGTAGGCGCGTGTGCCGTAGCGTCCCTTCGGAGGCAGTTCTCCCGAGTCACTTGCGAGCCCGGAGGGCAAGCTGCAGTGTGGAGTTTGATCTCATCCCCCTCTTCCTCCCTCCTCCTAAGGCAGCCCGACTTTCTCTGGGCTCTATCTCGGAAACCAAAAATGCTATACCCCTCGTGTTGGTACTCTTTCGACTCGTCTCGATGCCATCCTCACGACTGAATGTGAAGTTGGGCCCCCAGAACTGAGGGCACGACACCCTCCGCGGGCCCCGTGGGGACCGCGGCCCCCACGCGACATCTAGTTACTATATATAAAGCTTTTTTTTTTTATCTAGTTTTTTTTTTTACTATATATAAAGCTCGATTACCACTGATTCACTCACTGACTGGGTCATTGACATGCTTTTTTGGAGAGATGTGAAGGGGTGGGGATAAACTGAAACTACATCCACGTAGAGGTCGCTCCAACGAGCAGAGGAAAAATACGAAACCGACCTGAACGTGGAAAGGGACTCGATGTGAGGTGCGGATCTCGGAAACCGTAATAGGTACGGCCAAGTTCCAAAACAAAAGTCATAGGGAACCGCCGGCCGATGGGTGAGCCGGTCGAATTTTTTTCAAAATGGCTGAAACAAGATGGCCGCCATACAAACTTTAAACGGAAATATCTCGAAAACCGTTCGACTTAGTGGGGGGGTGCTCGACCAAATGTCACTCAGGGGAAGGGGGGAAATTTGGTGGAGTTGGAAAAAATTCAAGATGGCGGATCCAAAATGGCGGCCGAAATTTTTTTTTGTCCGATCGGGATGAAATTTTGCACCCGGGGGCTCTGGGGGCCACTGGTTCCGATTCCGGGAAAAGTTTTCTGATTCCGCCATTTTCCAAGATGGCCGCCATACAAGGGAGTTTTACAAGCATTGACATGCTTTTTTGGAGAGATATGAAGGGGTGGGGTAAACCTAGAACTAAATCCAGATAGAGAGCGTTTCGATGAGTAGAAAAAAATATGAAACCGACCTGGACGTGGAAATAGACCTGGGGTGGGGGGCGGATCTCGGCAAGTATGAGGCCTAGAGAAAAGTCCCAAAACTAAAGTCGCTGAGAACTGCCGGCCAATGGGTGAGCCGGTCAAAATTTTTCAAAATGGCCGAAACAAGATGGCCGCCATACAAAGTTTAAACGCGAAAATCTCGAAAACCATCAGACTTAGTGGGGGGGTGCTCGACCAAATGTCACTCAGGGAGAGGGGGGAAATTTGATGGAGTTGAAAAAAATTCAAGATGGCGGATCCAAAATGGCGGCCGAAATTTTTTTTTGTCCGATCGGATTTAAATTTTGCACCCGGGGGCTCTGGGGGCCGCTGGTTCCGATTCCGGGAAAATTTTTTCGATTCCGCCATTTTCCAAGATGGCCGCCATACAAGAAAGCGAGCCCGCAGGGCGAGCTCCGCGTAGGCGCTTGCGCCGGAGCGTCCCATCGGTGCTCTCGAGTCGCTTGCGAGCCCGAAGGGCGAGCTGGGGTGTGAAGTTGGAATTTTCACCCCCCCTCCCCCTCCCAGCGAGCCCGATGGGCGAGCTCCGCGTAGGCGCGTGCGCCGAAGCGTCCACTGGACGCGAAACACTCTCGAGTCACTTGCGAGCCCGGAGGGCGAGCTGCAGTGTGAAGTTGGAACTCATCCCCCCCTCCTCCCCCCTCCTAAGGCAGCCCTACTTTCTCTGGGATCTATCTCGGAAACCAAAAATGCTAGACCCCTCGTGTTGGTACTCTTTCGATTCGTCTCCATTGCATCTTTACGACTGAATGTGAAGTTGGGCCCCTAGACCTGAGGGCACGACAGCAAGTTGGAACCCCCCCACCCCCCTCCCCAGCGAGCCCGAAGGGCGAGCTCCGCGTAGGCGCGTGCGCCGTAGCGTCCCTTCGGAGGCAGTTCTCCCGAGTAACTTGCGAGCCCGCAGGGCGAGCTGCAGTGTGCAGTTGGAACTCATCCCCCTCCTTCCTCCCCCCTCCTAAGGCAGCCCGACCTTCGTTTGGCTCTATCACGGAAACCAAAAATGCTAGACCCCTCGTGTTGGTACTCTTTCGATTCGTCTCGATGCCATCCTTACGACTGAATGTGAAGTTGGGCCCCCAGACCTGAGGGCACGACACCCTCCGCGGGCCCCGTGGGGCCCGCGGCCCCCACGCGACATCTAGTTTTACTATATATAAAGCTTAATTACCACTCACTCACTCACTCACTCACTGACTGGGTCATTGACATGCTTTTTTGGAGAGATGTGAAGGGGTGGGGAGCAACTGGAAACACTTTTGTATAGAGGGTGCTCCAACGAGTAGACAAAAAATACGAAACCGACCTGAACGTGGAAAGGGACTTGATGTGAAGTGCGGATCTCAGAAACCGTAATAGGTACGGCCAAGTTCCAAAACAAAAGGGGGTGCTCGACCAAATGTTACTCAGGGGGAGGGGAGAAATTCGATGGAGTTGAAAAAAATTCAATATGGCGGATCCAAAATGGCGGCCGAAATTTTTTTTTGTCCGATCGGGGTGAAATTTTGCACCCGGGGGCTCTGGGGGCCGCTGGTTCCGATTCCGGGAAAAGTTTTTCGATTTCGCCATTTTCCAAGATGGCCGCCATATAAGGGAGTTTTGAAAGCGAGCCCGCAGGGTGAGCTCCGCGTAGGCGCTTGCGCCGGAGCGTCCCATCGGTGCTCTCGAGTCGCTTGCGAGCCCGAAGGGCAAGCTGGGGTGTCAAGTTAAAAATTTTATCCCTCCCCCCCTCCCAGCGAGCCCGAAGGGCGAGCTCCGCGTAGCCGCGTGCGCCGAAGCGGCCGCTGGACGCGAAATACTCTCGAGTCACTTGCGAGCCCGGAGGGCGAGCTGCAGTGTGAAGTTGGAACTCATCCCCCCCCCTCCTAAGGCAGCCCTACTTTCTCTGGGCTTTATCTCGGAAACCGAAAATGCTAGACCCCTCGTGTTGGTACTCTTTCGATTGGTCTCGATGCCATCCTTACGACTGGATGTCAAGTTGGGCCTCCAGACCTGAGGGCAGGACAGCAAGTTGGAATACCCCCCCCCCCCCCCTCCCAGCGAGCCCGAAGGGCGAGCTCCGCGTAGGCGCGTGTGCCGTAGCGTCCCTTCGGAGGCAGTTCTCCCGAGTCACTTGCGAGCCCGGAGGGCAAGCTGCAGTGTGGAGTTTGATCTCATCCCCCTCTTCCTCCCTCCTCCTAAGGCAGCCCGACTTTCTCTGGGCTCTATCTCGGAAACCAAAAATGCTATACCCCTCGTGTTGGTACTCTTTCGACTCGTCTCGATGCCATCCTCACGACTGAATGTGAAGTTGGGCCCCCAGAACTGAGGGCACGACACCCTCCGCGGGCCCCGTGGGGACCGCGGCCCCCACGCGACATCTAGTTACTATATATAAAGCTTTTTTTTTTTTATCTAGTTTTTTTTATTTTTACTATATATAAAGCTCGATTACCACTGATTCACTCACTGACTGGGTCATTGACATGCTTTTTTGGAGAGATGTGAAGGGGTGGGGATAAACTGAAACTACATCCACGTAGAGGTCGCTCCAACGAGCAGAGGAAAAATACGAAACCGACCTGAACGTGGAAAGGGACTCGATGTGAGGTGCGGATCTCGGAAACCGTAATAGGTACGGCCAAGTTCCAAAACAAAAGTCATAGGGAACCGCCGGCCGATGGGTGAGCCGGTCGAATTTTTTTCAAAATGGCTGAAACAAGATGGCCGCCATACAAACTTTAAACGGAAATATCTCGAAAACCGTTCGACTTAGTGGGGGGGTGCTCGACCAAATGTCACTCAGGGGAAGGGGGGAAATTTGGTGGAGTTGGAAAAAATTCAAGATGGCGGATCCAAAATGGCGGCCGAAATTTTTTTTTGTCCGATCGGGATGAAATTTTGCACCCGGGGGCTCTGGGGGCCACTGGTTCCGATTCCGGGAAAAGTTTTCTGATTCCGCCATTTTCCAAGATGGCCGCCATACAAGGGAGTTTTACAAGCATTGACATGCTTTTTTGGAGAGATATGAAGGGGTGGGGTAAACCTAGAACTAAATCCAGATAGAGAGCGTTTCGATGAGTAGAAAAAAATATGAAACCGACCTGGACGTGGAAATAGACCTGGGGTGGGGGGCGGATCTCGGCAAGTATGAGGCCTAGAGAAAAGTCCCAAAACTAAAGTCGCTGAGAACTGCCGGCCAATGGGTGAGCCGGTCAAAATTTTTCAAAATGGCCGAAACAAGATGGCCGCCATACAAAGTTTAAACGCGAAAATCTCGAAAACCATCAGACTTAGTGGGGGGGTGCTCGACCAAATGTCACTCAGGGAGAGGGGGGAAATTTGATGGAGTTGAAAAAAATTCAAGATGGCGGATCCAAAATGGCGGCCGAAATTTTTTTTTGTCCGATCGGATTTAAATTTTGCACCCGGGGGCTCTGGGGGCCGCTGGTTCCGATTCCGGGAAAATTTTTTCGATTCCGCCATTTTCCAAGATGGCCGCCATACAAGAAAGCGAGCCCGCAGGGCGAGCTCCGCGTAGGCGCTTGCGCCGGAGCGTCCCATCGGTGCTCTCGAGTCGCTTGCGAGCCCGAAGGGCGAGCTGGGGTGTGAAGTTGGAATTTTCACCCCCCCTCCCCCTCCCAGCGAGCCCGATGGGCGAGCTCCGCGTAGGCGCGTGCGCCGAAGCGTCCACTGGACGCGAAACACTCTCGAGTCACTTGCGAGCCCGGAGGGCGAGCTGCAGTGTGAAGTTGGAACTCATCCCCCCCTCCTCCCCCCTCCTAAGGCAGCCCTACTTTCTCTGGGATCTATCTCGGAAACCAAAAATGCTAGACCCCTCGTGTTGGTACTCTTTCGATTCGTCTCCATTGCATCTTTACGACTGAATGTGAAGTTGGGCCCCTAGACCTGAGGGCACGACAGCAAGTTGGAACCCCCCCACCCCCCTCCCCAGCGAGCCCGAAGGGCGAGCTCCGCGTAGGCGCGTGCGCCGTAGCGTCCCTTCGGAGGCAGTTCTCCCGAGTAACTTGCGAGCCCGCAGGGCGAGCTGCAGTGTGCAGTTGGAACTCATCCCCCTCCTTCCTCCCCCCTCCTAAGGCAGCCCGACCTTCGCTTGGCTCTATCACGGAAACCAAAAATGCTAGACCCCTCGTGTTGGTACTCTTTCGATTCGTCTCGATGCCATCCTTACGACTGAATGTGAAGTTGGGCCCCCAGACCTGAGGGCACGACACCCTCCGCGGGCCCCGTAGGGCCCGCGGCCCCCACGCGACATCTAGTTTTACTATATATAAAGCTTAATTACCACTCACTCACTCACTCACTCACTGACTGGGTCATTGACATGCTTTTTTGGAGAGATGTGAAGGGGTGGGGAGCAACTGGAAACACTTTTGTATAGAGGGTGCTCCAACGAGTAGACAAAAAATACGAAACCGACCTGAACGTGGAAAGGGACTTGACGTGAGGTGCGGATCTCGGAAACCGTGGTAGGTACGGCCAAGTTTCAAAACAAAAGTCATAGGGAACTGCCGGCCGATGGGTGAGCCGGTCGAATTTTTTTCAAAATGGCCGAAACAAGATGGCCGCCATACAAACTTTAAACGAGAAAATCTCGAAAACCATCAGACTTAGTGGGGGGGTTCTCGACCAAATGTCACTCAGGGAGAGGGGGGAAATTTGGGATAGTTGAAAAAAATTCAAGATGGCGGATCCAAAATGGCGACCGAAATTTTTTTTTGTCCGATCGGGATGAAATTTTGCACCCGGGGGCTCTGGGGTCCGCTGGTTCCGATTCCGGGAAAAGTTTTTCGATTCCGCCATTTTCCAAGATGGCCGCCATACAAGGGAGTTTTGAAAGCGAGCCCGCAGGGCGTGCTCCGCGTAGGCGCTTGCGCCGGAGCGTCCCATCGGTGCTCTCGAGTCGCTTGCGAGCCCGAAGGGTGAGCTGGGGTGTGAAGTTGGAATTTTTACCGCCCCCCCCCCCTCCCAGCGAGCCCGAAGGGCGAGCTCCGCGTAGGCGCGTGCGCCGAAGCGTCCACTGGACGCGAAATACATTCGAGTCACTTGCGAGCCCGGAGGGCGAGCTGCAGTGTGAAGTTGGAACTCATTGCCCCCTTCCCCCCCCTCCTAAGGCAGCCCTACTTTCTCTGGCCTCTATCTCGGAAACCGAGAATGCTAGACCCCTCATGTTGGTACTCTTTCGATTCGTCTCGATGCCATCTTTACGACTGTATGTGAAGTTGGGCCCCCAGACCTGAGGGCACGACATCAAGTCGGAATACCGCCCCCCCCCCCCTTCCCAGCGAGCCCGAAGGGCGAGCTCCGCGTAGGCGGGTGCGCCGTAGCGTCCCTTCTGAGGCAGTTCTCCCGAGTAACTTGCGAGCCCGCAGGGCGAGCGACAGTGTGAAGTTGGAACTCATCCCCCCCTTCCTCCCCCCTCCTAAGGCAGCGCGACTTTCTCTGGGCTCTATCTCGGAAACCAAAAATGCTAGACCCCTCGTGTTGGTAGTCTTTCGATTCGTCTCAATGCCATCCTTACGACTTAATGTGAAGCTTGATAGACAGACCAACAGCACGACACCCTCCGCGGGCCCCTTGGGGCCCGCGGCCCCCACGCGACATCTAGTTATCTAGTTACTATATATAAAGCTTAATTACCACTCACTCACTCACTCACTCACTCACTCACTCACTCACTCACTTGGTCATTGACATGCTGTTTTGGAGAGATGTGAAGGGGTGGGGAGCAACTGGAAACACTTTTGTATAGAGGGTGCTCCAACGAGTAGACAAAAAATACGAAACCGACCTGAACGTGGAAAGGGACTTGATGTGAGGTGCGGATCTCGGAAACCGTTATAAGTACGGCCAAGTTCCAAAACAAAAGTCATAGGGAACCGCTGGCCAATGGGTGAGCCGGTCGAAAAAATTTCAAAATGGCCGAAACAAGATGGCCGCCATACAAACTTTAAACGGGAATATCTCGAAAACCGTATGACTTGGTGGGGGGGTGCTCGACCAAATGTCACTCAGAGGGAGGGGGGAAATGTGGTAGAGTTGAAAAAAATTCAAGATGGCGGATCCAAAATGGCGGCCGAAATTTTTTTTTGTCCGATCGGGATGAAATTTTGCACCCGGGAGCTCTGGGGGCCGCTGGTTCCGTTTCCGGGAAAAGTTTTTCGATTCCGCCATTTTCCAAGATGGCCGCCATACAAGGGAGTTTTGAAAGCGAGCCCGCAGGGCGAGCTCCGCGTAGGCGCTCGCGCCGGAGCGTCCCATCGGTGCTCTCGAGTCGTTTGCGAGCCCGAAGGGCGAGCTGGGGTGTGAAGTTGGAATCCCCCCCCCCTCCCAGCGAGCCCGAAGGGCGAGCTCCGCGTAGGCGCGTGCGCCGTAGCGTCCTTTCGGAGGCAGTTCTCCCGAGTCACTTGCGAGCCCGCAAGGCGAGCTGCAGTGTGAAGTTGGAACTCATCCCCCCCCCTTCCTCCCCCCTCCTAAGGCAGCCCTACTTTCTCTGGGCTCTATCTCGGAAACCGAAAATGCTAGACCCCTCGTGTTGGTACTCTTTCGATTCGTCTCGATGCCATCCTTACGACTGGATGTGAAGTTGGAACTTTTACCCCCCCCCCCTCCCAGCGAGCCCGAAGGGCGAGCTCCGCGTAGGCGCGTGCGCCGAAGCGTCCACTGGACGCGAAATACTCTCGAGTCACTTGCGAGCCCGGAGGGCGAGCTGCAGTGTGAAGTAGGAACTCATCCCCCCCCCTTCCTCCCCCCTCCTAAGGCAGCCCTACTTTCTCTGGGCTCTATCTCGGAAACCGAAAATGCTAGACCCCTCGTGTTGGTACTCTTTCGATTCGTCTCGATGCGATCTTTACGACTGTATGTGAAGTTTGGCCCCCAGACCTGAGGGCACGACAGCAAGTTAGACTACCCCCCCCCCTCCCCAGCGAGCCCGTAGGGCGAGCTCCGCGTAGGCGTGTGCGCCGTAGCGTCCCTTTCGGAGGCAGTTCTCCCGAGTCACTTGCGAGCCCGGAGGGCGAGCTTCAGTGTGAAGTTGGAACTCATCCCCCCCTTCCTCCCCCCTCCTAAGGCAGCCCTACTTTCTCTGGGCTCTATCTCGAAAACCGAAAATGCTAGACCCCTCGTGTTGGTACTCTTTCGATTCGTCTCGATGCCATCTTTACGACTGAATGTGAAGTTGGGCCCCCAGACCTGAGGGCACGACACCCTCCGCGGGCCCCGTGGGGCCCGCGGCCCCCACGCGACATCTAGTTACTATATATAAAGCTTAATTACCACTCACTCACTCACTCACTCACTCACTCACTCACTCACTTGGTCATTGACATGCTGTTTTGGAGAGATGTGAAGGGGTGGGGAGCAACTGGAAACACTTTTGTATAGAGGGTGCTCCAACGAGTAGACAAAAAATACGAAACCGACCTGAACGTGGAAAAGGACTTGATGTGAGGTGCGGATCTCGGAAACCGTTATAGGTACGGCCAAGTTCCAAAACAAAAGTCATAGGGAACCGCTGGCCAATGGGTGAGCCGGTCGAAAAATTTTCAAAATGGCCGAAACAAGATGGCCGCCATACAAACTTTAAACGGGAATATCTCGAAAACCGTATGACTTGGTGGGAGGGTGCTCGACCAAATGTCACTCAGAGGGAGGGGGGAAATGTGGTAGAGTTGAAAAAAATTCAAGATGGCGGATCCAAAATGGCGGCCGAAATTTTTTTTTGTCCGATCGGGATGAAATTTTGCACCCGGGGGCTCCTAAGGCCGCTGGTTCCGATTCCGGGAAAAGTTTTTCGATTCCGCCATTTTCCAAGATGGCCGCCATACAAGGGACTTTTGGAAGCGAGCCCGCAGGGCGAGCTCCGCGTAGGCGCTTGCGCCGGAGCGTCCCATCGGTGCTCTCGAGTTGCTTGCGAGCCCGAAGGGCGAGCTAGGGTGTGGAGTTGGAATTCTTACCCCCCCCCCCCCCCTCCCAGCGAGCCCGAAGGGCGAGCTCCGCGTAGGCGCGTGCGCCGAAGCGTCCACCGGACGCGAAATACTCTCGAGTCACTTGCGAGCCCAGAGGGCGAGCTGCAGTGTGAAGTTGGAACTCATCCCCCCCCCCTTCCTCCCCCCTCCTTAGGCAGCCCGACTTTTTTTTGTTTCTATCTCGGAAACCGAAAATGCTAGACCCCTCGTGTTGGTACTCTTTCGATTCGTCTCGATGCCATCTTTACGACTGTATGTGAAGTTGGGCCCCCAGACCTGAGGGCACGAAAGCAAGGCGGAATATCCCCCCCCCCCCTCCCCCCAGCGAGCCCGAAGGGCGAGCTCCGCGTAGGCGCGTGCGCCGTAGCGTCCCTTCTGAGGCAGTTCTCCCGAGTAACTTGCGAGCCCGCAGGGCGAGCTACAGTGTGAAGTTGGAACTCATCCCCCCCTTCCTCCCCCCTCCTAAGGCAGCCCGACTTTCTCTGTGCTCTATCTCGGAAACCAAAAATGCTAGACCCCTCGTGTTGGTACTCGTTCGATTCGTATCGATGCCATCCTTACGACTTAATGTGAAGCTTGATAGACAGACCAATAGGACGACACCCTCCGCGGGCCCCACGGGGCCCGCGGCCCCCACGCGACATCTAGTTACTATATATATAGCTCGATTACCACTCACTCACTCACTGGGTCATTGACATGCTGTTTTGGAGAGATGTGAAGGGGTGGGAAAAAACTGGAGCTACTTTCGTATAGAGGGTGCTCCAACGAGTAGAGGAAAAATACGAAACCGACCTGAACGTGGAAAGGGACTCGATGTGAGGTGCGGATCTCGGAAACCGTGATAGGTACGGCCAAGTTCCAGAACAAAAGTCATAGGGAACTGCCGGCCGATGGGTGGGCCGGTCGAATTTTTTTCAAAATGGCCGAAACAAGATGGCCGCCATACAAACTTTAAACGGGAATATCTCGAAAACCGTATGACTTAGTGGGGGGGGTGCTCGACCAAATGTCACTCAAGGGGAGGGGGGAAATTTGGTGGAGTTGAAAAAAATTCAAGATGGCGGATCCAAAATGGCGGCCGAAATTTTTTTTTGTCCGATCGGGGTGAAATTTTGCAACCGGGGGCTCTGGGGGCCGCAGGTTCCGATTCCGGGAAAAGTTTTTCGATTCCGCCATTTTCCAAGATGGCCGCCATACAAGGGAGTTTTGAAAGCGAGCCCGCAGGGCGAGCTCCGCGTAGGCGCTTGCGCCGGAGCGTCCCATCGGTGCTCTCGAGTCGCTTGCGAGCCCGAAGGGCGAGCTGGGGTGTGAAGTTGGAATTTTTACCCCCCCCCCCTCCCAGCGAGCCCGAAGGGCGAGCTCCGCGTAGGCGCGTGCGCCGAAGCGTCCACAGGACGCGAAATGCTCTCGAGTCACTTGCGAGCCCGGAGGGCGAGCTGCAGTGTGAAGTTGGAACTCATCCCCCCCCCTTTCTCCCCCCTCCTAAGGCAGCCCTACTTTCTCTGGGTTCTATCTCGGAGACCGAAAATGCTAGACCCCTCGTGTTGGTACTCTTTCGATTCGTCTCGATGCCATCCTTACGACTTAATGTGAAGCTTGATAGACAGACCAACAGTACGACACCCTCCGCGGGCCCCTTGGGGCCCGCGGCCCCCACGCGACATCTAGTTACTATATATAAAGCTCGATTACCACTCACTCACTGACATAGTCACTGACATGCTGTTTTGGAGAGATGTGAAGGGGTGGGGAAAAACTGGAGCTACTATCGCATAGAGGGTGCTCCAGCGAGTAGAGGAAAAATACGAAACCGACCTGAACGTGGAAAGGGACTCGATGTGAGGTGCGGATCTCGGAAACCGTGATAGGTACGGCCAAGTTCCAAAACAAAAGTCATAGGGAACTGCCGGCCGATGGGTGAGCCGGTCGAAATTTTTTCAAAATGGCCGAAACAAGATGGCCGCCATACAAAATTTAAACGGGAATATCTCGAAAACCGTATGACTTAGTGGAGGGGCGCTCGACCAAATGTCACTCAGGGGGAGGGGGGAAATTTGGTGGAGTTGAAAAAAATTCAAGATGGCGGATCCAAAATGGCGGCCGAAATTTTTTTTTGTCCGATCGGGATGAAATTTTGCACCCGGGGGCTCTGGTGGCCGCTGGTTCCGTTTCAGGGAAAAGTTTTTCGATTCCGCCATTTTCCAAGATGGCCGCCATACAAGGGAGTTTTGAAAGCGAGCCCGCAGGGCGAGCTCCGCGTAGGCGCTTGCGCCGGAGCGTCCCACCGGTGCTCTCGAGTCGCTTGCGAGCCCGAAGGGCGAGCTAGGGTGTGAAGTAAGAATTTTTAACCCCCCCCCCCCTCCCAGCGAGCCCGAAGGGCGAGCTCCGCGTAGGCGCGTGCGCCGAAGCGTCCACTGGACGCGAAATACTCTCGAGTCTCTTGCGAGCCCGGAGGGCGAGCTGCAGTGTGAAGTTGGAACTCATCCCCCTCCTTCCTCCCCCCTCCTAAGGCAGCCCTACTTTCTTCTCTGGCCTTTATCTCGGAAACCGAAAATGCTAGACCCCTCGTGTTGGTACTCTTTCGATTCGTCTTGATGCCATCCTTACGACTGAATGTGAAGTTGGGCCCCCAGACCTGAGGGCACCACAGCAAGTCGGAATAACCCCCCCCCCCCAGCGAGCCCGAAGGGCGAGCTCCGCGTAGGCGCGTGCGCCGTAGCGTCCCTTCTGAGGCAGTTCTCCCGAGTAACTTGCGAGCCCGCAGGGCGAGCTGCAGTGTGAAGTTGGAACTCATCCCCCCCCCCTTCCTCCCCCCTCCTAAGGCAGCCGTACTTTCTCTGGGCTCTATCTCGGAAACCGAAAATGCTAGACCCCTCGTGTTGGTACTCTTTCGATTCGTCTCGATGCCATCTTTACGACTGAATGTGAAGTTGGGCCCCCAGACCTGAGGGCACGACACCCTCCGCGGGCCCCGTGGGGCCCGCGGCCCCCACGCGACATCTAGTTACTATATATAAAGCTCGATTACCACTGATTCACTCACTGACAGGTCACTGACATGCTGTTTTGGAGAGTTGAGAAGGGGTGGGGAAGAACTGGAGCTACTATCGCATAGAGGGTGCTCCAACGAGTAGAGGAAAAATACGAAACCGACCTGAACGTGGAAAGAGACTGGATGTGAGGTGCGGATCTCGAAAACCGTGATAGGTACGGCCGAGCTGCAAAACAAAAGTCGTAGGGAACTGCCGGCCAATGGGTGAGCCGGTCGAATTTTTTTCAAAATGGCCGAAACAAGATGGCCGCCATACAAACTTTAAACAGGAATATCTCGAAAACCGTACGACTTAGTGGGGGGGTGCTCGACCAAATGTCACTCAGGGGGAGGAGGGAAATTTGGTGGAGTTGGAAAAAATTCAAGATGGCGGATCCAAAATGGCGGCCGAAATTTTTTTTTTGTCCGATCGGGGTGAAATTTTGCAACCGGGGGCTCTGGGGGCCGCTGGTTCCGATTCCGGGAAAAGTTTTTCGATTCCGCCATTTTCCAAGATGGCCGCCATACAAGGGAGTTTTGAAAGCGAGCCCGCAGGGCGAGCTCCGCGTAGGCGCTTGCGCCGGAGCGTCCCATCGGTGCTCTCGAGTCGCTTGCGAGCCCGAAGGGCAAGCTGGGGTGTGAAGTTGGAATTTTTACCCCCCCCCCCTCACAGCGAGCCCGAAGGGCGAGCTCCGCGTAGGCGCGTGCGCCGAAGCGTCCACTGGACGCGAAATGCTCTCGATTCACTTGCGAGCCCGGAGGGCGAGCTGCAGTGTGAAGTTGGAACTCATCCCTCCCCTTCCTCCCCCCTCCTAAGGCAGCCCTACTTTCTCTGGGCTCTATCTCGGAAACCGAAAATGCTAGACCCCTCGTGTTGGTACTCTTTCGATTCGTGTCGATGCCATCTTTACGACTGTATGTTAAGTTGGGCCCCCAGACCTGAGGGCACGACAGCAAGTTGGAATACCGCCCCCTCCCCCTCCCCAGCGAGCCCGAAGGGCGAGCTCCGCGTAGGCGCGTGCGCCGTAGCGTCCCTTCTGAGGCAGTTCTCCCGAGTAACTTGCGAGCCCGCAGGGCGAGCGACAGTGTGAAGTTGGAACTCATCCCCCCCTTCCTCCCCCCTCCTAAGGCAGCGCGACTTTCTCTGGGCTCTATCTCGGAAACCAAAAATGCTAGACCCCTCGTGTTGGTACTCTTTCGATTCGTCTCAATGCCATCCTTACGACTTAATGTGAAGCTTGATAGACAGACCAGTAGGACGACACCCTCCGCGGGCCCCGTGGGGCCCGCGGCCCCCACGCGACATCTAGTTACTATATATATAGCTCGATTACCACTGACTCACTCACTCACTCACTCACTGGGTCATTGACATGCTGTTTTGGAGAGATGTGAAGGGGTGGGGAGCAACTGGAAACACTTTTGTATAGAGGGTGCTCCAACGAGTAGACAAAAAATACGAAACCGACCTGAACGTGGAAAGGGACTCGATGTGAGGTGCGGATCTCGGAAACCGTGATAGGTACGGCCAAGTTCCAAAACAAAAGTCATAGGGAACCGCCGGCCGATGGGTGAGCCGGTCGAATTTTTTTCAAAATGGCCGAAACAAGATGGCCGCCATACAAACTTTAAACGGGAATATCTCGAAAACCGTACGACTTAGTGGGGGGGTGCTCGACCAAATGTCACTCAGGGGGAGGGGGGAAGTTTGATGGAGTTGAAAAAAATTCAAGATGGCGGATCCAAAATGGCGGCCGAAATTTTTTTTTGTCCGATCGGGATGAAACTTTGCACCCGGGGGCTCTGGGGGCCGCTGGTTCCGATTCCGGGAAAAGTTTTTCGATTCCGCCATTTTCCAAGATGGCCGCCATACAAGGGAGTTTTGAAAGCGAGCCCGCAGGGCGAGCTCCGCGTAGGCGCTTGCGCCGGAGCGTCCCACTTGTCCTCCCGAGTCGCTTGCGAGCCCGAAGGGCGAGCTGGGGTGTGAAGTTGGAATTCTTACCCCCCCCCCCCCCCTCCCAGCGAGCCCGAAGGGCGAGCTCCGCGTAGGCGCGTGCGCCGAAGCGTCCACCGGACGCGAAATACTTTCGAGTCACTTGCGAGCCCGGAGGGCGAGCTGCAGTGTGAAGTTGGAACTCATCCCCCCCCTTCCTCCCCCCTCCTAAGGCAGCCCGACTTTTTCTTGGCTCTATCTCGGAAACCGAAAATGCTAGACCCCTCGTGTTGGTACTCTTTCGATTCGTCTCGATGCCATCTTTACGACTGTATGTGAAGTTGGGCCCCCAGACCTGAGGGCACGACAGCAAGTTGGAATACCGCCCCCCCCCCTCCCCAGCGAGCCCGAAGGGCGAGCTCCGCGTAGGCGCGTGCGCCGTAGCGTCCCTTCTGAGGTAGTTCTCCCGAGTAACTTGCGAGCCCGCAGGGCGAGCTGCATTGTGAAGTTGGAACTCACCCCCCCCCCCTTCCTCCCCCCTCCTAAGGCAGCCCGACTTTCTCTTTGCTCTGTCTCGGAAACCGAAAATGCTAGACCCCTCGTGTTGGTACTCTTTCGGTTCGTCTCGATGCCATCCTTACGACTTAATGTGAAGCTTGATAGACAGACCAATAGCACGACACCCTCCGCGGGCCCCGTGGGGCCCGCGGCCCCCACGCGACATCTAGTTACTATATATAAAGCTTAATTACCACTCACTCACTCACTCACTGACTGGGTCATTGACATGCTTTTTTGGAGAGATGTGAAGGGGTGGGGAGCAACTGGAAACACTTTTGTATAGAGGGTGCTCCAACGAGTAGACAAAAAATACGAAACCGACCTGAACGTGGAAAGGGACTTGATGTGAGGTGCGGATCTCGGAAACCGTAATAGGTACGGCCAAGTTCCAAAACAAAAGTCATAGGGAACCGCCGGCCGATGGGTGAGCCGGTAGAATTTTTTTCAAAATGGCCGAAACAAGATGGCCGCCATACAAACTTTAAACGAGAAAATCTCGAAAACCATCAGAGATAGAGGGGGGGTGCTCGACCAAATGTCACTCAGGGGGAGGGAGGAAGTTTGATGGAGTTGAAAAAAATTCAAGATGGCGGATCCAAAATGGCGGCCGAAATTTTTTTCTGTCCGATCGGGATGAAATTTTGCACCCGGGGGCTCTGGGGGCCGCTGGTTCTGATTCCGGGAAAAGTTTTTCGATTCCGCCATTTTCCAAGATGGCCGCCATACAAGGGAATTTTGAAAGCGAGCCCGCAGGGCGAGCTCCGCGTAGGCGCTTGCGCCGGAGCGTCCCATTTCGTTCTCCCGAGTCGCGAGCCCGAAGGGCGAGCTGGGGTGTGAAGTTGGAATTTTTAGCCCCCCCCCCTCTCCCAGCGAGCCCGTAGGGCGAGCTCCGCGTAGGCGCGTGCGCCGAAGCGTCCACTGGACGCGAAATACTCTCGAGTCACTTGCGAGCCCGGAGGGCGAGCTGCAGTGTGAAGTTGGAACTCATCTCCTCCCCCTTCCTCCCCCCTCCTAAGGCAGCCCTACTTTCTCTGGGCTCTATCTCTGAAACCGATAATGCTAGACCCCTCGTGTTGGTACTCTTTCGATTCGTCTCGATGCCATCTTTACGACTGAATGTGAAGTTGGGCCCCCAGACCTGAGGGCACGACACCCTCCGCGGGCCCCGTGGGGCCCGCGGCCCCCACGCGACATCTAGTTACTATATATAAAGCTCGATTATATTATATTATATATATTATATATATATTACTATATATATAGCTCGATTATTATTATATATATAGCTCGATTACCACTCACTCACTGACTCACTGGGTCATTGACATGCTTTTTTCGAGAGATGTGAAGGGGTGGGGAAAAACTGAAACTACATCCACGTAGAGGTCGCTCCAACGAGCAGAGAAAAAATACGAAACCGACCTGAACGTGGAAAGGGACTCGATGTGAGGTGCGGATCTCAAAAACGGTGATAGGTACGGCCAAGTTCCAAAACAAAAGTCGTAGGGAACTGCCGGCCGATGGGTGAGCCGGTCGAAATTTTTTCAAAATGGCCGAAACAAGATGGCCGCCATACAAAGTTTAAACGCGAAAATCTCGAAAACCGTACTACTTAGTGGGGGGGTGCTCGACCAAATGTCACTCACGGGGAGGAGGGAAATTTGATGGAGTTGAAAAAAATTCAAGATGGCGGATCCAAAATGGCGGCCGAAATTTTTTTTTGTCCGATCGGGATGAAATTTTGCACCCAGGGGCTCTGGAGGCCGCTGGTTCCGATTCCGGGAAAAGTTTTTCGATTCCGCCATTTTCCAAGATGGCCGCCATACAAGGGAGTTTTGAAAGCGAGCCCGCAGGGCGAGCTCCGCGTAGGCGCTTGCGCCGGAGCGTCCCATCGGTGCTCTCGAGTCGCTTGCGAGCCCGAAGGGCGAGCTGGAGCGTGAAGTTGGAATTTTTATCCCCCCCCCCCTCCCAGCGAGCCCGAAGGGCGAGCTCCGCGTAGGCGCGTGCGCCGAAACGTCCACTGGACGCGAAATACTCTCGAGTCACTTGCGAGCCCGGAGGGCGAGCTGCAGTGTGAAGTTGGAACTCATCCCCCCCTTCCTCCCCCCTCCTAAGGCAGCCCTACTTTCTCTGGGCTCTATCTCGGAAACCGAAAATGCTAGACCCCTCGTGTTGGTACTCTTTCGATTCGTCTCGATGCCAGCCTTACGACTGAATGTGAAGTTGGGCCCCCAGACCTGAGGGCACGACAGCAAGTTGGAATACCGCCCCCTCCCCCTCCCCAGCGAGCCCGAAGGGCGAGCTCCGCGTAGGCGCGTGCGCCGTAGCGTCCCTTCTGAGGCAGTTCTCCCGAGTAACTTGCGAGCCCGCAGGGCGAGCTGCAGTGTGAAGTTGGAACTCATCCCCCCCTTCCTCCCCCCTCCTAAGGCAGCCCGACTGTCTCTTGGCTCTATCTCGGAAACCAAAAATGCTAGACCCCTCGTGTTGGTACTCTTTCGATTCGTCTCGATGCCATCCATACGACTGAGTGTGAAGTTGGGCCCTAGATCTGAGGGCACGAAAGCAAGTCGGAATCACCCCCCCCCCCCCTCCCCAGCGAGCCCGGAGGGCGAGCTCCGCGTAGGCGCGTGCGCCGTAGCGTCCCTTCTGAGGCAGTTCTACCGAGTAACTTGCGAGCCCGCAGGGCGAGCTGCATTGTGAAGTTGGAACTCATCCCTCTCCTTCCTCCCCTCTCCTAAGGCAGCCCGACATTCGTTTGGCTCTATCACGGAAACCAAAAATGCTAGACCCCTCGTGTTGGTACTCTTTCGATTCGTCTCGATGCCATCCTTACGACTGAATGTGAAGTTGGGCCTCCAGCCCTGAGGGCAGGACAGCAAGTTGGAATACCCCAGCCCCCCCCTCCCCCCAGCGAGCCCGAAGGGCGAGCTCCGCGTAGGCGCGTGCGCCGTAGCGTCCCTTCGGAGGGGCAGTTCTCCCGAGTCACTTGCGAGCCCGGAGGGCGAACTGCAGTGTGAAGTTGGAACTCATCCCCCCCTTCCTCCCCACTCCTAAGGCAGCCCGATTTTCTCTTGGCTCTATCTCGGAGACCGAAAATGCTAGACCCCTCGTGTTGGTACTCTTTCGATTCGTCTCGATGCCATCCTTACGACTGAATGTGAAGTTGGGCCTCCAGACCTGAGGGCAGGACAGCAAGTTGGAATACCCCAGCCCCCCCCCCCCCCCCAGCGAGCCCGAAGGGCGAGCTCCGCGTAGGCGCGTGCGCCGTAGCGTCCCTTCGGAGGGGCAGTTCTCCCGAGTCACTTGCGAGCCCGGAGGGCGAACTGCAGTGTGAAGTTGGAACTCATCTCCCCCTTCCTCCCCCCTCCTAAGGCAGCCCGATTTTCACTTGGCTCTATCTCGGAAACCAAACATGCTAGACCCCTCGTGTTGGTACTCTTTCGATTCGTCTCGATGCCATCCTTACGACTGAATGTGAAGTTGGGCCTCCAGACCTGAGGGCAGGACAACAAGTTGGAATACCCCAGCCCCCCCCCCCCAGCGAGCCCGAAGGGCGAGCTCCGCGTAGGCGCGTGCGCCGTAGCGTCCCTTCGGAGGGGCAGTTCTCCCGAGTCACTTGCGAGCCCGGAGGGCGAACTGCAGTGTGAAGTTGGAACTCATCCCCCCCTTCCTCCCCCCTCCTAAGGCAGCCCGACCTTCGTTTGGCTCTATCACGGAAACCAAAAATGCTAGACCCCTCGTGTTGGTACTCTTTCGATTCGTCTCGATGCCATCCTTACGACTTAATGTGAAGCTTGATAGACAGACCAACAGTACGACACCCTCCGCGGGCCCCTTGGGGCCCGCGGCCCCCACGCGACATCTAGTTACTATATATAAAGCTCGATTACCACTGATTCACTCACTGACAGGTCACTGACATGCTGTTTTGGAGAGTTGAGAAGGGGTGGGGAAGAACTGGAGCTACTATCGCATAGAGGGTGCTCCAACGAGTAGAGGAAAAATACGAAACCGACCTGAACGTGGAAAGAGACTGGATGTGAGGTGCGGATCTCGAAAACCGTGATAGGTACGGCCGAGCTCCAAAACAAAAGTCGTAGGGAACTGCCGGCCAATGGGTGAGCCGGTCGAATTTTTTTCAAAATGGCCGAAACAAGATGGCCGCCATACAAACTTTAAACAGGAATATCTCGAAAACCGTATGGCTTAGTGGGGGGGTGCTCGACCAAATGTCACTCAGGAAGAGGGGGGAAATTTGATGGAGTTGAAAAAAATTCAAGATGGCGGATCCAAAATGGCGGCCGAAATTTTTTTTTGTCCGATCGGGATGAAATTTTGCACCCGGGTTCTCTGAGGGCCGTTGGTTCCGATTCCGGGAAAAGTTTTTCGATTCCGCCATTTTCCAAGATGGCCGCCATACAAGGCAGTTTTGAAAGCGAGCCCGCAGGGCGAGCTCTGCGTAGGCGCTTGCGCCGGAGCGTCCCATTTGTCCTCCCGAGTCGCTTGCGAGCCCGAAGGGCGAGCTGGGGTGTGAAGTTGGAATTCTTACCCCCCCCCCCCCCAGCGAGCCCGAAGGGCGAGCTCCGCGTAGGCGCGTGCGCTGAAGCGTCCACTGGACGCGAAATACTCTCGAGTCACTTGCGAGCCCGCAGGGCGAGCTGCAGTGTGAAGTTGGAGCTCACCCCCCCCCCCTTCCTACCCCTCCTAAGGCAGCCCTGTTTTCTCTGGGCTCTATCTCGGAAACCGAAAATGCTAGACCCCTCGTGTTGGTACTCTTTCGATTCGTCTCGATGCCATCCTTACGACTTAATGTGAAGCTTGATAGACAGACCAATAGCACGACACCCTCCGCGGGCCCCGTGGGGCCCGCGGCCCCCACGCGATATCTAGTTACTATATATAAAGCTCGATTACCACTCACTCACTGACTGACTGGGTCATTGACATGCTGTTTTGGAGAGATGTGAAGGGGTGGGGATAAACTGGAGCTACTATCGTATAGAGGGTGCTCCAACGAGTAGACAAAAAATACGAAACCGACCTGAACGTGGAAAGGGACTCGATGTGAGGTGCGGATCTCGGAAACCGTGATAGGTACGGCCAAGTTCCAAAACAAAAGTCATAGGGAACCGCCGGCCGATGGGTGAGCCGGTCGAAATTTTTTCAAAATGGCGGAAACAAGATGGCCGCCATACAAACTTTAAACGGGAATATCTCGAAAACCGTACGACTTAGTGGAGGGGCGCTCGACCAAATGTCACTCAGGGGGAGGGGGGAAGTTTGATGGAGTTGAAAAAAATTCAAGATGGCGGATCCAAAATGGCGGCCGAAATTTTTTTTTGTCCGATCGGGGTGAAATTTTGCACCCGGGGGCTCTGGGGGCCGCCGGTTCCGTTTTTGGAAAAAGTTTTTCGATTCCGCCATTTTCCAAGATGGCCGCCATACAAGGTAGTTTTGAAAGCGAGCCCGCAGGGCGAGCTCCGCGTAGGCGCTTGCGCCGGAGCGTCCCATCGGTTCTCTCGAGTCGCTTGCGAGCCCGAAGGGCGAGCTGGGGTGTGAAGTTGGAATTTTTACCCCCCCCCCCCCCCACTCCCAGCGAGCCCGAAGGGCGAGCTCCGCGTAGGCGCGTGCGCCGAAGCGTCCACTGGACGCGAAATAGTCTCGAGTCACTTGCGAGCCCGGAGGGCGAGCTGCAGTGTGAAGTTGGAATTCATCCCCCCCCCCCTTCCTCCCTTCTCCTAAGGCAGCCCTACTTTCTCTTGGATCTATCTCGGAAACCGAAAATGCTAGACCCCTCGTGTTGGTACTCTTTCGATTCGTCTCGATGCCATCTTTACGACTGTATGTGAAGTTGGGCCCCCAGACCTGAGGGCACGACAGCAAGTTGGAATACCGCCCCCCCCCCTCCCCAGCGAGCCCGAAGGGCGAGCTCCGCGTAGGCGCGTGCGCCGTAGCGTCCCTTCTGAGGCAGTTCTCCCGAGTAACTTTCGAGCCCGCAGGGCGAGCTGCAGTGTGAAGTTGGAACTCATCCCCCCCTTCCTTCCCCCTCCTAAGGCAGCCCGACCTTCGTTAGTTTGGCTCTATCACGGAAACCAAAAATGCTAGACCCCTCGTGTTGGTACTCTTTCGATTCGTCTCGATGCCATCCTTACGACTGAATGTGAAGTTGGGCCCCCACGGCTATAGCACGACACCCTCCGCGGGCCCCGTGGGGCCCGCGGCCCCCACGCGACATCTAGTTACTATATATATAGCTCGATTACCACTCACTGACTGACTGGGTCATTGACATGCTTTTTTGGAGAGATGTGAAGGGGTGGGGATAAACTGGAGCTACCTTCGTATAGAGGGTGCTCCAACGAGCAGAGGAAAAATACGAAACCGACCTGAACGTGGAAAGAGACTCGATGTGAGGTGCGGATCTCGGAAACCGTGATAGGTACGGCCAAGTTCCAAAACAAAAGTCGTAGGGAACTGCCGGCCGATGGGTGAGCCGGTCGAATTTTTTTCAAAATGGCCGAAACAAGATGGCCGCCATACAAACTTTAAACGGGAAAATCTCGAAAACCATTAGAGATAGAGGGGGGGCGCTCGACCAAATGTCACTCAGGGGGAAGGGGGAAATTTGATGGAGTTGAAAAAAATTCAAGATGGCGGCCACTCGTCACCCGAGCCTGACGACGGGGAACCGGAGGAGGGGCCTGCTGATCTCAGCATGCCCAAACTCAAACCCACATAAAGCCTCATGGAGGGTCTAAGGTGTGTACAAATCAATTTACAACACAATAAAGCAGCTACCGCTATTTTAGCGCGGCAGCTGAAAAGCGAGAAATTCGATATTGCCCTTATTCAAGAACCGTACATATATAAGGAGCAAATAAGAGGTCTAGGTGACACGGGAGGTACAATATTCTTTCTATGCCCCGAAAACAACATGAGGACTTGCATATATGTCAGAAATGGCATAAATGCCATGCCTTTAAATGCTTTGTGTTCCAGGGATCTTACCACCATCAAGATCCAGGGGAGGGGGGTAGGCAAGGCACTCATCATCTCGTCGGCCTACCTACCATATGAGGCGACGGACCCGATCACACCACTGCTATGGAGTCTCGTCGAGAAAAGCAGCCAGGCGAACACCGGCCTAATCATTGGCTGCGATGCCAACGCACACCATGTCATCTGGGGAAGCTCGGATGTCAATAGAAGAGGAGAGAAGTTACTGGACTTTCTGGTGAGCTCTTCTTTACAAATTCTAAATAAAGGCAATGACCCGACATTTGTTAACATAAGGAGAGGTGAGGTTATTGATATAACGTTGGCTTCCAACAACATAAGCAGAGATGTGACTTCATGGCATGTGTCCAATGAAACTTCTTTATCGGATCATAGATACATATGCTTTAGGTACAGGACCAACATATCCATTGAAACTGTGCGCAAAAGAAATCCTAGGAACACTGACTGGTTGTCCTTTAAGGCCGATCTGAAAGTAGAACTAGGGGATCCAAAAGGTAAGCTCAATTCCATTGTAGATATTGAATTTGAAGCGGATAATATAGTGCAGGCGGTTAAAAAAGCCTGGACTAGGAACTGCCCCGAAAGGAAAGTTCTAGCAAAGAAGGTGCCATGGTGGAACCCTGACATTACGAAGCTCAGGAAGGAGACCAGGGCCATTTTCAACGACGCGAAAGCCTCGAAAAACTTCGAGAACTACGCGCACAAGCTCACAGAGTACAACAAGGCTGTGAGGAAAGCAAAAAGGAAAGCATGGAGGAACCACTGCGATCAAATAGGCTCAATACCAGAAGGCATGAGACTTAGCAAGGCGTTAGCTTCGACCAAGTCAATCCCACTAACAACCATACGAGATAAAAACGGGAAAATGACTGAAACGGGCTTAGAAACGCTAAAAGTAATGTGTGAGACACACTTTCCAGGCTCTATCATACATCAGGGCAAAACAGACGATGAACCAATCAGTGCAGCTGAACAAGTAACAAGGACAACAAGGCACAATTGGGACACCGCTAAAAAGGTAGTAGACCACAATAGGATAAAATGGGCGATATCCACCTTTCAACCATATAAGGCTCCAGGACCGGATGGCATCTACCCTATTCTACTACGAGAAGGCGCCAATGTACTTATACCGCATCTAAGTCGACTGTACAGAGCGTCCATAGCCTTCGGACACGTACCACGAATTTGGAGGCTGGTGAAGGTGATCTACTTGCCGAAACCAGGCAAGGCAGATTATAGTGAGGCCAAATCATACAGGCCAATAAGTCTGTCGTCATTCTTTTTGAAGACTCTAGAAAAGATGGTGGATAGACATATAAGGGATGGACCTCTAAAACGGCATCCACTCCACAAGATGCAATGCGCATACCAACCGGGAAAATCGACTGATACGGCGATACACCTTGTGGTAAGCAAAGCAGAACAGGCGATAGAAAACAAGGAGCTATGTCTAGCTGCATTTCTGGACGTGGAGGGCGCATTCGACCGAACCACGTTTAATGCCATCAGCACTGCTGCGAGTCGGCATGGCATCGAACCAACCATATGCAGATGGATGTGCAACATGCTAAATAGCAGGCTAATAACGGGAACCCTACTAGGTGACGAAATACTAGCCACGGTTACTAAAGGATGCCCACAGGGAGGAGTCCTATCACCCACGCTTTGGAGCCTGGTGGTGGACTCGCTGCTTGAGGAGCTCAACACGGGCCCTATCCACACAGTAGGGTACGCAGACGACCTGGTTATACTGGTTAATGGGAAATTCCCAAACACGGTATCAGGTATAATGAAAGAGGCCCTTGGAAAGGTGGAGGGATGGTGCAGTAGACATCAACTCTCTATCAATCCGGCCAAAACAGTGGTAATACCATTTACCAGAAAAAGAGATCTAAAAAACCTACAGCCCTTAAAACTATATGGTGAGGGACTAAAACTCTCCAGCGATGTAAAGTATCTAGGGATTACTCTAGACAAAGAACTAAACTGGAAGAAGCACGCGGAATACACTATAACCAAGGCATCGAGAGTGTTTGGTATGTGTAGGTCTGCTTATGGGATAACATGGGGACTCAACCCCAAAGTACTGAAATGGATTTACACCATGATGGTGAGACCCATTATAATGTACGGCTGTCTGGCCTGGAGGCCAAGAACACTACTACGCACTGTTGAATTATTTGTTTTAAAATGCAAAAATTAATTTGTGTTTGGTTATAATGTACATCAGATAAAACCCCATTTTGATTTACTTTAGATCTGGCCACACTGTGATAGGTGTCAGTCGTATTGGCTTTCCAGTGTCGATATAAAATCAATTAAAAATATAAAATCAGTATTTAAACGTATAATATGTATTTTCTTTGGCTCCAAATACATTTTCCCATAGGTTATGGGTCCAGTGCATGTGTTTAAAGTAATTACAGTTCGATAAAATAACATTGAAAGCGTGCACGTTTAAAATCCAACCGTTACAAACTTGTTTTCAAGATGGACAATTTAAAAATGAAAAGAAATATAAAACCATTTGACGGAGAGAAATATAGCGTCTGGAAATTTAGAATTCGTGCATTATTATGTGAAATGGACGTGATTAAAGTGATAGATCAAGACCCAATATTGCGATCCAGTGAGTGGGAGAAAAACAATCGGATTGCTAAAAGTGTGATCGTGGAATATTTATCCGATTCCTATCTCGGTTTTGCAAAAGAAGACAGCACGGCAAAAGAAATTTTGCAAAGTTTGGACTCATTGTATGAGCGGAAAAGTGTTGCTACCCAACTGGCTTTGCGAAAAAAGTTATTGGCCCTAAAACTACAAGGTGATGTCCCGCTAGTTAAACATTTTGCAAGCTTTGACGACTTAATCACTGAATTACTTGCAGCGGGTGCCAAATTAGAAGAAACTGATAAAGTGGCTCACTTGTTTCTCACATTACCCACCACTTATGATGGCGTCATAACCGCGATAGAGACTTTGACCGAAGACAACTTAACGCTGGCCTTCGTCAAAACGAGACTTTTGGACCACGAAGTAAAACTTAAAAATGAATCTACCGACACAACTCTAAAAGTTTTACAAGTTGAAAGAAGCCTGCCTGAATCTCGAAAAAGAAAATTTGAACACCCACAAACCTTTAATAATAATTTCAAAAGAGACAATCGAAAAAAGAAGACCAGTTTTATAAAGTGTCATCATTGTGGGCGTAAAGGACACCTCAAGAACAACTGTTATTATTTCAAAAGGATGACGAACCAACAGAAAAATACGGGTAGGACAAGAACAGTACAGGCGGTAGAAATGAATCAACCCGCCACGTCTAACGATTATTCTGGGTTTGCCTTTATGACCGGAGAGTACCAAGAAGAGGATAAGGAAGACAAAATAACATTCCTGTTAGACTCAGGAGCTTCAGACCACATAATAAACAGGGAAGATCTTTTCTCTAATATTACCAACTTATACCCTCCACTAAAAATTTCAATTGCTAAAAATGGCCAATTCATTTCAGCTACCAAAAAGGGAACCCTGCACGTCACTAGTGACATGGGCATTCAAGGAGTATTGGAGGACGTGCTCTTCTGCCCCGAGGTTCCGTACAATTTATTGTCCGTTTCAAAAATGCAGCGAGCTGGATTGACAATCATCTTCAATCAACAAGGTGCTCAAATATGCAAGGAAGGTAAAACGATCATGCAAGGTAGGTCAACTAATAATTTGATTGCTATAGATTTTAAAGCAGCGGTAATCTTAAGTCACCCTGTTTCCCAAGTGTGCAATAGTAACAAAAATAATTATACATTGTGGCATCAACGTTTAGGCCACATAAGTAAAAATAAATTTCTGGAATTGAAAAATAATAATATGGTAGATGACGTCAATGAAATTGATGCAGTAATGCCTAATGACAATTTATGTGAAGCGTGCATAAACGGGAAACAGAGTCGACTACCGTTTAACCTGACAAAAGATAAAAGTTATATTAAGCGACCATTGTTTGTCGTACATTCGGATGTCTGTGGGCCTATCACTCCTACAACTGTTGACAACAAGAACTATTTCGTGCTTTTTGTTGATCAATTTACTCATTACTGTGTTACGTATCTGATAACATATAAGTCGGACGTATTCGCGGCATTTAAAGATTTTGTGGCAAAAAGTGAGACAAAATTCAACACTAAATTAGTGAATTTGTATTGTGATAATGGCGGAGAGTACTTATCCACTGAAATGAAAAAGTATTGTGTTGACAAAGGAATTACTTATCATTTGACCGTTCCAAGAACTCCACAGTTGAATGGTGTTTCTGAGAGAATGGTGAGAACCATTACAGAAAAAGCTCGTTCTTTGATAAACGGCTCTAAACTAGAAAAGCATTTCTGGGGAGAAGCAGTGCTAACTGCTGTTTATTTAATAAATATAACACCAACGAAAGCTCTCAAACTTTCACAAACACCATTCGAAATGTGGCACGATAGAAAGCCGCAAATAAAATATTTAAAAGTTTTTGGCTCAACAGTTTATGTGCATAACAAAACTACTAAAGCGAAGTTCGATGACAAATCATGGAAAGGTATATTAATGGGCTATGAACCAAATGGTTATAAAGTTTGGAACCCAGAGAGTGAAAAATTTGTTGTGGTCAGAGATGTTATCGTGGACGAGATTGACTTTGTTCAGTCCAGGCCTGCCCTGAAGCCTGAAGAGAATAATGAAAATTCTCGTAATGAAACTGATACTCATCTTAAATCAGTAACATCAAAGTCCCGAAACTCTGACAGCAAGAAATCAGATAAATCGAAATCTGATGACCATGATTGTCCTAGTAAAATTCGCAAGGTAAGCCATGACATATCAGATACTGAATTATCAGTTAATGTGCCATCACAGATACAAGACACAGAAACCACAGATAATGAAGTTGAACTTAGAAGGAGTGATAGACTCAAATGTCGTCCCGCTAAATCTTATAAAGAGCATGATGATGATTATTTATTGAGTGCTCAACAATCTATTTCATGTAAAGTACCAAATTCATATTACGAGATCAAAGACCGACACGATAGGGTTCAGTGGGAAAACGCTATTAAAGATGAATTAAATTCTCTTTCTGTAAATAAAACATGGACATTAGTACCAAGACCCGAAAACAAAAACATCGTAGACTGTAAATGGATTTTTACTATCAAAAATGATGAGTTCGGTAGGCCAATAAGATACAAGGCACGACTCGTCGCTAGAGGGTTTAGTCAGGAATACCTCACGGACTATGACGAAACGTTTGCTCCAGTAGCTAGAATAGCTAGTTTTAGATTCATGATTGCCTTTGCCAACCAATTTAATTTATTAGTTCATCACTTGGACGTCAAAACAGCCTTTTTGAATGGCGAGTTAAAACAAGATATTTATATGACAGTTCCTGAGGGTGTGATTGGCAAAGATAATTATGTTTGTAAATTAAATAAATCATTATACGGACTTAAACAAGCGGCTAGGTGCTGGTTTGAAGTGTTTGAACGCTCACTTAAAGAAAAGGGTTTTAAAAATTCTGAAGTTGATAGATGCTTATATATGTTAGATAAGGGCGATGTTCATAAAAACATATATGTAGTATTATATGTAGATGATTTGGTTGTAATGTGTGCCGAAATTGAAACACTAAATAAATTCAAAAGGTACTTAATGAGCAAATTCGAAATGTCTGACTTAAAAGAAATAAAATTATTTCTTGGCATAAGAGTTACTAGGTCAAATGACGAAATAACTTTAGACCAGAGTGCATACATAAACACAGTTTTAAGCAAATTTAATATGCTCGATTGCAACCCCGTTAGTACCCCGCTGGAAAATAAACTGAATTATGAGGCATTGAATTCAGACGACAAATATAACGCTCCATGTCGAAACGTTATCGGTTGTTTGATGTATATCATGTTATGTACTCGACCAGATTTAAGCACAAGTATTAATATACTAAGTAGATATACAAATAAAAACAATAAAGAGCTATGGCAGTGTCTTAAAAGGGTACTTAGGTATTTAAAAGGTATCGTCAATCTAAAATTATGCTACAAACGGTGTGAGTATAATAATATTTTATGTGGGTATGTAGACTCAGATTGGGGTGGTAATGATACACGTGACAGAAAAAGTACAACTGGTTTTTTATTCAAACTATTTGAGCAGTGTACAATAACGTGGAATACAAAGAAACAGCTGTCAGTCGCGGCCTCATCTACCGAGGCTGAATATATGGCGTTGTATGAGGCTGTGAGGGAAGCGTTATGGCTCAGGTCCTTAGCTGTCAGTATCAACATAAACATAGATCAGCCTATTATTATCTATGAGGATAATAATGGGTGCATCAGTATTGCCAATAACCCCACAAGTCATAAACGGTCAAAACATATTGACATCAAATATCATTTTTCGAGGGAGCAAATAGAGAAAAATGTAATTAAATTAAATTACATTCCCACAGGTCAGCAGCTGGCAGACGCGTTGACTAAACCGTTACCCGCAATCACTTTTCAAGGCTTCAGAGGAAGAATGGGTTTAGAATAAAACTAGTCGATTAATTTTCTTGTTATGAAGTACTATATATATATTTTTTTTGTTTCTTTATTAATACATGAAAAAGTTGAATAATTTCATGAAATTAAATTAATTGGTTTGATTAGGTTTTTCCTGGGTTTTCCCTAATCCTAGCAACAAATGTTGAACCAATAATTGTTATAGTTCCCCAGGGAACACTTGGAAGTCACATACGTTCTGTTTAGGCTTTATGCTTATTATTTTTGTTTATATAAGTGGTGATTAATTTTTGAGGGGGCGTGTTGAATTATTTGTTTTAAAATGCAAAAATTAATTTGTGTTTGGTTATAATGTACATCAGATAAAACCCCATTTTGATTTACTTTAGATCTGGCCACACTGTGATAGGTGTCAGTCGTATTGGCTTTCCAGTGTCGATATAAAATCAATTAAAAATATAAAATCAGTATTTAAACGTATAATATGTATTTTCTTTGGCTCCAAATACATTTTCCCATACGCACATGCAAAAACGCTCTTGAAAAATTTCAAAGAATGGCATGCATGGCTATCACCGGGGCGTTCAAAACGACACCAACGGCAGCAATGGAGGTCCTATTGGACCTACCGCCACTGCACATTGCTATCGAATCCGAGGCGCGCAAAGCATTACACAGAATGAGGAGAGGTTGTCTGTGGAATGACTTAGCCCCGAGGACGAAGCATACCAAAATGGAACAAAACAAGGAACTTGACAGAATAACGGCTATGAGTTGCGACAAAATGCAACCAAAGTACGTGTTCCAAAGGAACTACAAGCTCCATGTTCCCACAAGGGTCGAATGGTCCGAGAGACGGACATTACCCGAAGGCGAAGGCACCTCATGGTACACGGATGGATCCAAAATGAAATCCGGTACGGGAGCAGGCATTTATGCACAGAACTATAGTTGCAGTACAAGCATGGGTGATTTTGCAACTGTTTTCCAAGCGGAAACATTTGCAATAATAGCCTGCGCACAAGAGAATATAGACAGGGGGTTAAAAGAGACAACCGTCTATATACTCAGCGACAGTCAAGCGGCACTAAAGGCACTCACATCGCCTAGAGTAGACTCAAGACTGGTATACAATGGAATACAAGCACTGAACAAGCTCGGTAGACATAACAAAGTGAACCTAAATGAAAAAGCAGACGAACTTGCAAGGGAAGGCTCATCCAATAATTACATTGGACCTGAACCATATGTGGGACTCTCTCAGGGAACCATAAAAACGGCCATAAACAACCACACCAAAAAGCAACACCAAAAAGAATGGAAAAGCTTGGCAGGTCTAAGGCATTCAAAACGTTTCATAGAAAACATCGACCCAGGCTGGACCAAGAAACTTTGGAAACTCAGCAGAAGACAACTCCGGTACATAATCGGGGTGTTTACAGGTCACTTCGCAACTAAACACCTGTTAGCTAAGATGGGACTATACGACAACGATGATTGTAGAATGTGTGGAGAGGAGGCTGAAACAATGGAACACATTATATGTGATTGTGAGGCCCTCGCCAGAACAAGAATGAAACTCCTCGGCAGGCCCGGAGGGCGAGCTGCAGTGTGAAGTTGAAACTCATCCCCCCCTTCCTCCCCCCTCCTAAGGCAGCCCTACTTTCTCTGGGCTCTATCTCGGAAACCGAAAATGCTAGACCCCTCATGTTGGTACTCTTGCGATTCGTCTCGATGCCATCTCTACGACTTAATGTGAAGTTGGGCCCCCAGACTGAAGGCACGACAGCAAGATAGAATAGCACCCCCCCCCCCCTACCCCAGCGAGCCCGAAGGGCGAGCTCCGCGTAGGCGCGTGCGCCGTAGTGTCCCTTCTGAGGCAGTTCTCCCGAGTAACTTGCGAGCCCGCAGGGCGAGCTACAGTGTGAAGTTGGAACTCATCCCCCCCTTCCTCCCCCCTCCTAAGGCAGCCCTACTTTCTCTGGGCTCTATCTCGGAAACCAAAAATGCCAGACCCCTCGTGTTGGTACTCTTTCGATTCGTCTCGATGCCATCCTTACGACTTAATGTAAAGCTTGATGGACAGATGTAAAGAACGACACCCTCCGCGGGCCCCGTGGGGCCCGCGGCCCCCACGCGACATCTAGTTTTATTATTACTACATATAAAGCTCGATTATTACTATATATAAAGCTTAATTACCACTCACTCACTCACTCACTCACTCACTCACTCACTCACTCACTTGGTCATTGACATGCTGTTTTGGAGAGATGTGAAGGGGTGGGGAGCAACTGGAAACACTTTTGTATAGAGGGTGCTCCAACGAGTAGACAAAAAATACGAAACCGACCTGAACGTGGAAAGGGACTTGATGTGAGGTGCGGATCTCGGAAACCGTTATAAGTACGGCCAAGTTCCAAAACAAAAGTCATAGGGAACCGCTGGCCAATGGGTGAGCCGGTCGAAAAAATTTCAAAATGGCCGAAACAAGATGGCCGCCATACAAACTTTAAACGGGAATATCTCGAAAACCGTATGACTTGGTGGGGGGGTGCTCGACCAAATGTCACTCAGAGGGAGGGGGGAAATGTGGTAGAGTTGAAAAAAATTCAAGATGGCGGATCCAAAATGGCGGCCGAAATTTTTTTTTGTCCGATCGGGATGAAATTTTGCACCCGGGAGCTCTGGGGGCCGCTGGTTCCGTTTCCGGGAAAAGTTTTTCGATTTCGCCATTTTCCAAGATGGCCGCCATACAGAGGAGTTTTGAAAGCGAGCCCGCAGGGCGAGCTCCGCGTAGGCGCTTGCGCCGGAGCGTCCCATCGGTGCTCTCGAGTCGCTTGCGAGCCCGAAGGGCGAGCTGGGGTGTGAAGTTGGAATTTGTAAGGCCCCCCCCCTTCCAGCGAGCCCGAAGGGCGAGCTCCGCGTAGGCGCGTGCGCCGAAGCGTCCACTGGACGCGAAATACTCTCGAGTCACTTGCGAGCCCGGGGGGCGAGCTGCAGTGTAAAGTTGGAACTCATCCCCCCCCCTTCCTCCCCCCTCCTAAGGCAGCCCTACTTTCTCTGGGCTCTATCTCGGAAACCGAAAATGCTAGACCCTTCGTGTTGGTACTCTTTCGATTCGTCTCGATGCCATCCTTACGACTGAATGTGAAGTTGGGCCCCAGATCTGAGGGCACGACAGCAAGTCGGAATCACCCCCCCCCCCCCCTCCCCAGCGAGCCCGGAGGGCGAGCTCCGCGTAGGAGCGTGCGCCGTAGCGTCCCTTCTGAGGCAGTTCTCCCGAGTAACTTGCGAGCCCAGCAGGGCGAGCTGCATTGTGAAGTTGGAACTCATCCCCCTCCTTCCTCCCCCCTCCTAAGGCAGCCCGACCTTCGTTTGGCTCTATCACGGAAACCAAAAATGCTAGACCCCTCGTGTTGTTACTCTTTCGATTCGTCTCGATGCCATCTTTACGACTTAATGTGAAGCTTGATAGACAGACCAATAGCACGACACCCTCCGCGGGCCCCGTGGGGCCCGCGGCCCCCACGCGACATCTAGTTACTATATATAAAGCTTAATTACCACTGACTGACATAGTCATTGACATGCTGTTTTGGAGAGTTGAGGAGGGGTGGGGTAAAACTGGAACTACATCCACGTAGAGGGTGCTCCAACGAGTAGAGGAAAAATACGAAACCGACCTAAACGTGGAAAGGGACTCAATGTGAGGTGCGGATCTCGAAAACCGTGATAGGTACGGCCAAGTTCCAAAACAAAAGTCGTAGGGAACTGCCGGCCGATAGGTGAGCCGGTCGAATTTTTTTCAAAATGGCCGAAACAAGATGGCCGCCATACAAACTTTAAACGGGAATATCTCGAGCGCCATCAGAGATAGAGGGGGGGTGCTCGACCAAATGTCACTCAGGGAGAGAGGGAAAATTTGGTGGAGTTGAAAAAAATTCAAGATGGCGGATCCAAAATGGCGGCCGAAATTTTTTTTTGTCCGATCGGGGTGAAATTTTGCACCCGGGGGCTCTGGGAGCCGCTGGTTCCGATTCCGGGAAAAGTTTTTCGATTCCGCCATTTTCCAAGATGGCCGCCATACAAGGGAGTTTTGAAAGCGAGCCCGCAGGGCGAGCTCCGCGTAGGCGCTTGCGCCGGAGCGTCCCGTCGGTGCTCTCGAGTCGCTTGCGAGCCCGAAGGGCGAGCTGGGGTGCTAAGTTAGAATTCTTACCCCCCCCCCCCCCCTCCCAGCGAGCCCGAAGGGCGAGCTCCGCGTAGGCGCGTGCGCCGAAGCGTCCACCGGACGCGGAATACTCTCGAGTCACTTGCGAGCCCGGAGGGCGAGCTGCAGTGTGAAGTTGGAACTCATCCCCCCCCCTTCCTCCCCCCTCCTAAGGCGGCCCGACTTTTTCTTGGCTCTATGTCGGAAACCGAAAATGCTAGACCCCTCGTGTTGGTACTCTTTCGATTCGTCTCGATGCCATCCTTACGACTTAATGTGAAGCTTGATAGACAGACCAACAGCACGACACCCTCCGCGGGCCCCGTGGGGCCTGCGGCCCCCACGCGACATCTAGTTACTATATATATAGCTTAATTACCACTCACTCACTCACTCACTCACTGGTTCATTGACATGCTTTTTTGGAGAGATGTGAAGGGGTGGGGAACAACTGGAAACACTTTTGTATAGAGGGTGCTCCAACGAGTAGAGGAAAAATACGAAACCGACCTGAACGTGGAAAGGGACTCGATGTGAGGTGCGGATCTCGGAAACCGTGATAAGTACGGCCAAGTTCCAAAACAAAAGTCATAGGGAACTGCCGGCCGATGGGTGAGCCGGTCGAAATTTTTTCAAAATGGCCGAAACAAGATGGCCGCCATACAAACTTTAAACGGGAATATCTCGACCACCATTAGAGATAGAGGGGGGGTGCTCGACCAAATGTCACTCAGGGGGAGGGGGGAAATTCGGTAAAGTTGAAAAAAATTCAAGATGGCGGATCCAAAATGGCGGCCGAAATTTTTTTTTGTCCGATCGGGATGAAATTTTGCACCCGGGGGCTCTGGTGGCCGCTGGTTCCGATTCCGGGAAAAGTTTTTCGATTCCGCCATTTTCCAAGATGGCCGCCATACAAGGGAATTTTGAAAGCGAGCCCGCAGGGCGAGCTCCGCGTAGGCGCTTGCGCCGGAGCGTCCCATCGGTGCTCTCGAGTCGCTTGCGAGCCCGAAGGGCGAGCTGGGGTGTTAAGTTGGAATTTTTACCCCCCCCCCCTCCCAGCGAGCCCGAAGGGCGAGCTCCGCGTAGGCGCGTGCGCCGAAGCGTCCACTGGACGCGAAATACTGTCGAGTCACTTGCGAGCCCGGAGGGCGAGCTGCAGTGTGAAGTTCGAACTCATCCCCCCCCCTTCCTCCCCCCTCCTAAGGCAGCCTTACTTTCTCTGGGCTCTATCTCGGAAACCGAAAATTCTAGACCCCTCGTGTTGGTACTCTTTCGATTCGTCTCGATGCCATCCTTACGACTGGATGTGAAGTTGGGCCTCCAGACCTGAGGGCAGGACAGCAAGTTGGAATACCCCAGCCTCCCCCCCCCCAGCGAGCCCGAAGGGCGAGCTCCGCGTAGGCGCGTGCGCCGTAGCGTCCCTTCTGAGACAGTTCTCCCGAGTAACTTGCGAGCCCGCAGGGCGAGCTGCAGTGTGAAGTTGGAACTCATCCCCCCCTTCCTCCCCCTCCTAAGGCAGCCCGATTTTCTCTTGGCTCTATCTCGGAAACCAAAAATGCTAGACCCCTCTTGTTGGTACTCTTTCGATTCGTCTCGATGCCATCCTTACGACTTAATGTGAAGCTTGATAGACAGACCAACAGCACGACACCCTCCGCGGGCCCCGTGGGGCCTGCGGCCCCCACGCGACATCTAGTTACTATATATATAGCTTAATTACCACTCACTCACTCACTCACTCACTGGTTCATTGACATGCTTTTTTGGAGAGATGTGAAGGGGTGGGGAACAACTGGAAACACTTTTGTATAGAGGGTGCTCCAACGAGTAGAGGAAAAATACGAAACCGACCTGAACGTGGAAAACGACTCGATGTGAGGTGCGGATCTCGGAAACCGTGATAAGTACGGCCAAGTTCCAAAACAAAAGTCATAGGGAACTGCCGGCCGATGGGTGAGCCGGTCGAAATTTTTTCAAAATGGCCGAAACAAGATGGCCGCCATACAAACTTTAAACGGGAATATCTCGACCACCATTAGAGATAGAGGGGGGGTGCTCGACCAAATGTCACTCATGGGGAGGGGGGAAATTTGGTAGAGTTGAAAAAAATTCAAGATGGCGGATCCAAAATGGCGGCCGAAATTTTTTTTTGTCCGATCGGGATGAAATTTTGCACCCGGGGGCTCTGGAGGCCGCTGGTTCCGATTCCGGGAAAAGTTTTTCGATTCCGCCATTTTCCAAGATGGCCGCCATACAAGGGAATTTTGAAAGCGAGCCCGCAGGGCGAGCTCCGCGTAGGCGCTTGCGCCGGAGCGTCCCATCGGTGCTCTCGAGTCGCTTGCGAGCCCGAAGGGCGAGCTGGGGTGTTAATTTGGAATTTTTATCCCCCCCCCCCCTCCCAGCGAGCCCGAAGGGCGAGCTCCGCGTAGGCGCGTGCGCCGAAGCGTCCACTGGACGCGAAATACTCTCGAGTCACTTGCGAGCCCGGAGGGCGAGCTGCAGTGTGAAGTTCGAACTCATCCCCCCCCTTCCTCCCCCCTCCTAAGGCAGCCTTACTTTCTCTGGGCTCTATCTCGGAAACCGAAAATTCTAGACCCCTCGTGTTGGTACTCTTTCGATTCGTCTCGATGCCATCCTTACGACTGGATGTGAAGTTGGGCCTCCAGACCTGAGGGCAGGACAGCAAGTTGGAATACCCCAGCCTCCCCCCCCCCAGCGAGCCCGAAGGGCGAGCTCCGCGTAGGCGCGTGCGCCGTAGCGTCCCTTCTGAGACAGTTCTCCCGAGTAACTTGCGAGCCCGCAGGGCGAGCTGCAGTGTGAAGTTGGAACTCATCCCCCCCCTTCCTCCCCCCTCCTAAGGCAGCCCGATTTTCTCTTGGCTCTATCTCGGAAACCAAAAATGCTAGACCCCTCTTGTTGGTACTCTTTCGATTCGTCTCGATGCCATCCTTACGACTGAATGTGAAGTTGGGCCCCCAGATCTGTAGCACGACACCCTCCGCGGGCCCCGCGTTGCCCGCGGCCCCCACGCGACATCTAGTTTTACTATATACAAAGCTCGATTACCACTCACTCACTTGGTCATTGACATGCAGTTTTGAAGAGTTGAGAAGGGGTGGGGAGCAACTGGAAACACTTTTGTATAGAGGGTGCTCTAGCAAGCAGAGAAAAAATACGAAACCGTCCTGAACGTGGAAAGGGACTTGATGTGAGGTGCGGATCTCGGAAAGTAAGAGTCCTAGAGAAAAGTTCCAAAACCAAAGTCGCAGAGAACTGCCGGCCAATGGGTGAGCCAGTCGAAAATTTTTCAAAATGGCCGAAACAAGATGGCCGCCATACAAACTTTAAACGGGAATATCTCGAAAACCGTACGACTTAGTGGGAGAGTGCTCGACCAAATGTCACTCAGGGGGAGGGAGGAAATTTGGTGGAGTTGGAAAAAATTCAAGATGGCGGATTCAAAATGGCGGCCGAAATTTTTTTTTGTCCGATCGGAGTGAAATTTTGCAACCGGGGGCTCTGGGGGCCGCTGGTTCCGATTCCGGGAAAAGTTTTTCGATTCCGCCATTTTCCAAGATGGCCGCCATACAAGGGAGTTTTGAAAGCGAGCCCGCAGGGCGAGCTCCGCGTAGTTGCTTGCGCCGGAGCGTCTCATCGGTGCTGTCGAGTCGCTTGCGAGCCCGAAGGGCGAGCTGGGGTGTGAAGTTGGAATTTTTACCCCCCCCCCCGTCCCAGCGAGCCCGAAGGGCGAGCTCCGCGTAGGCGCGTGCGCCGAAGCGTCCACTGGACGCGAAATACTCTCGAGTCACTTGCGAGCCCGGAGGGCGAGCTGCAGTGTGAAGTTTGAACTCATCCCCCCCTTCCTCCCCCCTCCTAAGGCAGCCCGACTTTCTCTTGGCTCTATCTCGGAAACCAAAAATGCTAGACCCCTCGTGTTGGTACTCTTTCGATTCGTCTCGGTGCCATCCTTACGACTTAATGTGAAGCTTGATAGACAGACCAATAGCACGACACCCTCCGCGGGCCCCGTGGGGCCCGCGGCCCCCACGCGACATCTAGTTACTATATATAAAGCTTAATTACCACTCACTCACTCACTCACTCACTCACTCACTCACTCACTCACTCACTGGGTCATTGACATGCTGTTTTGGAGAGATGTGAAGGGGTGGGGACCATCTGGATATACCATCGTATAGAGGGTGCTCCAACGAGTAGACAAAAAATACGAAACCGACCTGAACGTGGAAAGGGACTCGATGTGAGGTGCGGATCTCGGAAACCGTGATAGGTACGGCCGAGTTCCAAAACAAAAGTCGTAGGGAACTGCCGGCCGATGAGTGAGCCGGTCGAATTTTTTTCAAAATGGCCGAAACAAGATGGCCGCCATACAAACTTTAAACGCGAAAATCTCGAAAACCATCAGAGCTAGAGGGGGGGTGCTCGACCAAATGTCACTCAGGGGGAGACGGGCAATTTGGTAGAGTTGAAAAAAATTCAAGATGGCGGATCCAAAATGGCGGCCGAAATTTTTTTTTGTCCGATCGGGGTGAAATTTTGCACCCGGGGGCTCTGGGGGCCGCCGGTTCCGATTCCGGGAAAAGTTTTTCGATTCCGCCATTTTCCAAGATGGCCGCCATACAAGGGAGTTTTGAAAGCGAGCCCGCAGGGCGAGCTCCGCGTAGGCGCTTGCGCCGGAGCGTCCCATCGGTGCTCGCGAGTCGCTTGCGAGCCCGAAGGGCGAGCTGGGGTGTGAAGTTGGAATTTTTACCCCCCCCCCCCCTCCCAGCGAGCCCGAAGGGCGAGCTCCGCGTAGGCGCGTGCGCCGTAGCGTCCCTTCTTAGGCAGTTCTCCCGAGTCACTTGCGAGCCCGGAGGGCGAGCTGCAGTGTGAAGTTGGAACTCATCCCCCCCCTTCCTCCCCCCTCCTAAGGCAGCCCTACTTTCTCTTGGCTCTATCTCGGAAACCGAAAATGCTAGACCCCTCGTAATGGTACTCTTTCGATTCGTCTCGATGCCATCCTTACGACTGAATGTGAAGTTGGGCCCCCAGACCTATAGCATGACACCCTCCGCGGGCCCCGTGGGGCCCGCGGCCCCCACGCGACATCTAGTTACTATATATAAAGCTTAATTACCACTCACTCACTGGGTCATTGACATGCTGTTTTGGAGAGATGTGAAGGGGTGGGGAGCAACTGGAAACACTTTTGTATAGAGGGTGCTCCAACGAGCAGAGGAAAAATACGAAACCGACCTGAACGTGGAAAGAGACTCGATGTGAGGTGCGGATCTCGGAAACTCTAATAGGTACGGCCATGTTCCAAAACAAAAGTCATAGGGAACTGCTGGCCAATGGGTGAGCCGGTCGAATTTTTTTCAAAATGGCCGAAACAAGATGGCCGCCATACAAACTTTAAACGCGAAAATCTCGAAAACCATCAGAGATAGAGGGGGGGTGCTCGACCAAATGTCACTCAGAGGGAGGGGGGAAATTTGGTAGAGTTGAAAAAAATTCAAGATGGCGGATCCAAAATGGCGGCCGAAATTTTTTTTTGTCCGATCGGGATGAAATTTTGCACCCGGGGGCTCTGGGGGCCGCTGGTTCCGTTTCCGGGAAAAGTTTTTCGATTCCGCCATTTTCCAAGATGGCCGCCATACAAGGGAGTTTTGAAAGCGAGCCCGTAGGGCGAGCTCCGCGTAGGCGCTTGCGCCGGAGCGTCCCATCGGTGCTCTCGAGTCGCTTGCGAGCCCGAAGGGCGAGCTGGGGTGTGAAGTTGGAATTCTTAACCCCCCCCCCCCTCCCAGCGAGCCCGAAGGGCGAGCTCCGCGTAGGCGCGTGCGCCGAAGCGTCCACCGGACGCGAAATACTCTCGAGTCACTTGCGAGCCCGGAGGGCGAGCTGCAGTGTGAAGTTGGAACTCATCCCCCCCCCTTCCTCCCCCCTCCTAAGGCAGCCCTACTTTCTCTGGGCTCTATCTCGGAAACCGAAAATGACCTAGACCCCTCGTGTTGGTACTCTTTCGATTCGTCTCGATGCCATCCTTACGACTGAATGTGAAGTTGGGCCCCCAGACCTGAGGGCACGACACCCTCCGCGGGCCCCGTGGGGCCCGCGGCCCCCACGCGACATCTAGTTACTATATATATAGCTTAATTACCACTCACTGACTCACTCACTTGGTCATTGACATGCTGTTTTGGAGAGATGTGAAGGGGTGGGGAGCAACTGGAAACACTTTTGTATAGAGGGTGCTCCAACGAGTAGACAAAAAATACGAAACCGACCTGAACGTGGAAAGGGACTTGATGTGAGGTGCGGATCTCGGAAACCGTGGTAGGTACGGCCGAGTTCCAAAACAAAAGTCATAGGGAACTGCCGGCCGATGGGTGGGCCGGTCGAAATTTTTTCAAAATGGCCGAAACAAGATGGCCGCCATACAAACTTTAAACGGGAATATCTCGAAAACTGTACGACTTAGTGGGGGGGTGCTCGACCAAATGTCACTCAGGGGGAGGGGGGCAATTTGGTGAAGTTGAAAAAAATTCAAGATGGCGGATCCAAAATGGCGGCCGAAATTTTTTTTTGCCCGATCGGGATGAAATTTTGCACCCGGGGGCTCTGGGGGCCGCTGGTTCCGATTCCGGGAAAAGTTTTTTGATTCCGCCATTTTCCAAGATGGCCGCCATACAAGGGAGTTTTGAAAGCGAGCCCGCAGGGCGAGCTCCGCGTAGGAGCTTGCGCCGGAGCGTCCCATCGGTGCTCTCGAGTCGCTTGCGAGCCCGAAGGGCGAGCTGGGGTGTGAAGTTGGAATTCTTACCCCCCCCCCCCCCTCCCAGCGAGCCCGAAGGGCGAGCTCCGCGTAGGCGCGTGCGCCGAAGCGTCCACTGGACGCGAAATACTCTCGAGTCACTTGCGAGCCCGGAGGGCGAGCTGCAGTGTGAAGTTGGAACTCATCCCCCCCCCCTTCCTCCCCCCTCCTAAGGCAGCCCGACTTTTTCTGCTGGGCTCTATCTCGGAAACCGAAAATGCTAGACCCTTCGTGTTGGTACTCTTTCGATTCGTCTCGATGCCATCTTTACGACTGTATGTGAAGTTAGGCCCCCAGACCTGAGGGCACGAAAGCAAGTTGGAATGCCCCCCCCCCCCCCTCCCCCCAGCGAGCCCGAAGGGCGAGCTCCGCGTAGGCGCGTGCGCCGTAGCGTCCCTTCTTAAGCAGTTCCCCCGAGTCACTTGCGAGCCCGGAGGGCGAGCTGCAGTGTGAAGTTGGAACTCATCCCCCCCTTCCTCCCCCCCTCCTAAGGCAGCCGTACTTTCTCTGGGCTCTATCTCGGAAACCGAAAATGCTAGACCCCTCGTGTTGGTACTCTTTCGATTCGTCTCGATGTCATCCTTACGACTGAATGTGAAGTTGGGCCCCGAGAACTGAGAGTACGACACCCTCCGCGGGCCCCGTAGGGCCCGCGGCCCCCACGCGACATCTAGTTACTATATATAAAGCTTAATTACCACTGACTGACATAGTCATTGACATGCTGTTTTGGAGAGTTGAGAAGGGGTGGGGTAAAACTGGAACTACATCCACGTAGAGGGTGCTCCAACGAGTAGAGGAAAAATACGAAACCGACCTGAACGTGGAAAGGGACTCAATGTGAGGTGCGGATCTCGAAAACCGTGATAGGTACGGCCAAGTTCCAAAACAAAAGTCGTAGGGAACTGCCGGCCGATAGGTGAGCCGGTCGAATTTTTTTCAAAATGGCCGAAACAAGATGGCCGCCATACAAACTTTAAACGGGAATATCTCGAGCGCCATCAGAGATAGAGGGGGGGTGCTCGACCAAATGTCACTCAGGGAGAGAGGGAAAATTTGGTGGAGTTGAAAAAAATTCAAGATGGCGGATCCAAAATGGCGGCCGAAATTTTTTTTTGTCCGATCGGGGTGAAATTTTGCACCCGGGGGCTCTGGGAGCCGCTGGTTCCGATTCCGGGAAAAGTTTTTCGATTCCGCCATTTTCCAAGATGGCCGCCATACAAGGGACTTTTGGAAGCGAGCCCGCAGGGCGAGCTCCGCGTAGGCGCTTGCGCCGGAGCGTCCCATCGGTGCTCTCGAGTCGCTTGCGAGCCCGAAGGGCGAGCTGGGGTGTGAAGTTGGAATTTTTACCCCCCCCCCCCCCCCCTCCCAGCGAGCCCGAAGGGCGAGCTCCGCGTAGGCGCGTGCGCCGAAGCGTCCACTGGACGCGAAATACTCTCGAGTCACTTGCGAGCCCGGAGGGCGAGCTGCAGTGTGAAGTTGGAACTCATCCCCCCCCCCTTCCTCCCCCTTCCTAAGGCAGCCGTACTTTCTCTGGGCTCTATCTCGGAAACCGAAAATGCTAGACCACTCGTGTTGGTACTCTTTCGATTCGTCTCGATGCCATCCTTACGACTGTATGTGAAGTTGGGCCCTCAGACCTGAGGGCATGACAGCAAGTTGGAATACCGCTCCCCCCCCCCCCCTCCCCAGCGAGCCCGAAGGGCGAGCTCCGTGTAGGCGCGTGCGCCGTAGCGTACCTTCTTAGGCAGTTCTCCCGAGTCACTTGCGAACCCGGAGGGCGAGCTGCAGTGTGAAGTTGGAACTCTTCCCCCCCCCCTTCCTCCCCCCTCCTAAGGCAGCCCGACTTTCTCTTGGCTCTATCTCGGGAACCAAATATGCTAGACCCCTCGTGTTGGTACTCTTTCGATTCGTCTCGATGCCATCCTTACGACTTAATGTGAAGCTTGATAGACAGACCAATAGTACGACACCCTCCGCGGGCCCCGTGGGGCCCGCGGCCCCCACGCGACATCTAGTTACTATATATAAAGCTTAATTACCACTCACTCACTCACTCACTCACTCACTCACTCACTTGGTCATTGACATGCTGTTTTGGAGAGATGTGAAGGGGTGGGGAGCAACTGGAAACACTTTTGTATAGAGGGTGCTCCAACGAGTAGACAAAAAATACGAAACCGACCTGAACGTGGAAAGGGACTCTATGTGAGGTGCGGATCTCGGAAACCGTGATAGGTACGGCCAAGTTCCAAAACAAAAGTCATAGGGAACTGCCGGCCGATGGGTGAGCCGGTCAAATTTTTTTCAAAATGGCCGAAACAAGATGGCCGCCATACAAACTTTAAACGGGAATATCTCGAAAACCGTACGACTTAGTGGGGGGGAGCTCGACCAAATGTCACACACGGGGAGGGGGGGAAATTTGATGGAGTTGAAAAAAATTCAAGATGGCGGATCCAAAATGGCGGCCGAAATTTTTTTTTGTCCGATCGGGATGAAATTTTGCACCCGGGGGCTCTGGGGGCCGCCAGTTCCGTTTTTGGAAAAAGTTTTTCGATTCCGCCATTTTCCAAGATGGCCGCCATACAAGGGAGTTTTGAAAGCGAGCCCGCAGGGCGAGCTCCGCGTAGGCGCTTGCGCCGGAGCGTCCCATCGGTGCTCTCGAGTCGCTTGCGAGCCCGAAGGGCGAGCTGGGGTGTGAAGTTGGAATTCATACCCCCCCCCCCTCCCAGCGAGCCCGAAGGACGAGCTCCGCGTAGGCGCGTGCGCCGAAGCGTCCATTGGACGCGAAATACTCTCGAGTCACTTGCGAGCCCGGAGGGCGAGCTGCAGTGTGAAGTTGGAACTCATCCCCCCCCCCCCTTCCTCCCCCCTCCTAAGGCAGCCCTACTTTCTCTGGGCTCTATCTCGGAAACCAAAAATGCTAGACCCCTCGTGATGGTACTCTTTCGATTCGTCTCGATGCCATTTTTACGACTGTATGTGAAGTTGGGCCCCCAGACCTGAGGGCACGACAGCAAGTCGGAATAACCCCCCCCCCCCTCACCCCCGCGAGCCCGAAGGGCGAGCTCCGCGTAGGCGCGTGCGCCGTAGCGTCCCTTCTGAGGCAGTTCTCCCGAGTCACTTGCGAGCCCGGAGGGCGAGCTGCAGTGTGAAGTTTGAACTCATCCCCCCCTTCCTCCCTCCTCCTAAGGCAGCCCGACTTTCTCTGGGCTCTATCTCGGAAACCAAAAATGCTAGACCCCTCGTGTTGGTACTCTTTCGATTCGTCTCGATGCCATCCTTACGACTGAATGTGAAGTTGGGCCTCCAGATCTGAGGGCACGACACCCTCCGCGGGCCCCGTGGGGCCCGCGGCCCCCACGCGACATCTAGTTAGTATATATAAAGCTTAATTACCACTCACTGACTGGGTCATTGACATGCTGTTTTGGAGAGATGTGAAGGGGTGGGGAGCAACTGGAAACACTTTTGTATAGAGGGTGCTCCAACGAGCAGAGGAAAAATACGAAACCGACCTGAACGTGGAAAGGGACTCGATGTGAGGTGCGGATCTCGGAAACCGTGATAGGTACGGCCGAGCTCCAAAACAAAAGTCGTAGGGAACTGCCGGCCAATGGGTGAGCCGGTCGAATTTTTTTCAAAATGGCCGAAACAAGATGGCCGCCATACAAACTTTAAACGGGAATATCTCGAAAACCGTACGACTTAGTGGGGGGGTGCTCGACCAAATGTCACTCGGGGGGAGGGGGGAAATTTGGTGGAGTTGGAAAAAATTCAAGATGGCGGATCCAAAATGGCGGCCGAAATTTTTTTTTGTCCGATCGGGATGAAATTTTGCACCCGGGGGCTCTGGGGGCCGCTGGTTCCGATTCCAGGAAAAGTTTTTCGATTCCGCCATTTTCCAAGATGGCCGCCATACAAGGGAGTTTTGAAAGCGAGCCCGCAGGGCGAGCTCCGCGTAGGCGCTTGCGCCGGAGCGTCCCATCGGTGCTCTCGAGTCGCTTGCGAGCCCGAAGGGCGAGCTGGAGTGCGAAGTTGGAAACTTTCATCCCCCCCCCCCCTCCCAGCGAGCCCGAAGGGCGAGCTCCGCGTAGGCGCGTGCGCCGAAGCGTCCAATGGACGCGAAATACTCTCGAGTCACTTGCGAGCCCGGAGGGCGAGCTGCAGTGTGAAGTTGGAACTCATCCCCCCCCTTCCTCCCCCCTCCTAAGGCAGCCCTACTTTCTCTGGGCTCTATCTCGGAAACCGAAAATGCTAGACCCCTCGTGTTGGTACTCTTTCGATTCGTCTCGATGCCATCCTTACGACTGGATGTGAAGTTGGGCCTCCAGACCTGAGGGCACGACACCCTCCGCGGGCCCCGTGGGGCCCGCGGCCCCCCACGCGACATCTAGTTACTATATATACAGCTCGATTACCACTCACTCACTCACTCACTGACTGACTGGGTCATTGACATGCTTTTTTGGAGAGATGTGAAGGGGTGGGGAGCAACTGGAAACACTTTTGTATAGAGGGTGCTCCAACGAGTAGACAAAAAATACGAAACCGACCTGAACGTGGAAAGGGACTTGATGTGGGGTGCGGATCTCGGAAACCGTGATAGGTACGGCCAAGTTCCAAAACAAAAGTCATAGGGAACTGCCGGCCGATGGGTGGGCCGGTCGAAATTTTTTCAAAATGGCCGAAACAAGATGGCCGCCATACAAACTTTAAACGGGAATATCTCGAGCACCGTTAGAGATAGAGGGGGGGTGCTCGACCAAATGTCACTCAGGGAGAGGGGGGAAAATTGGTGGACTTGAAAAAAATTCAAGATGGCGGATCCAAAATGGCGGCCGAAATTTTTTTTTGTCCGATCGGGATGAAATTTTGCACCCGGGGGCTCTGGGGGCCGCTGGTTCCGATTCCGGGAAAAGTTTTTCGATTCCGCCATTTTCCAAGATGGCCGCCACACAAGGGAGTTTTGAAAGCGAGCCCGCAGGGCGAGCTCCGCGTAGGCGCTTGCGCCGGAGCGTCCCATCGGTTCTCTCGAGTCGCTTGCGAGCCCGAAGGGCGAGCTGGGGTATGAAGTTGGAATGGTTACCCCCCCCCCCCCCACTCCCAGCGAGCCCGAAGGGCGAGCTCCGCGTAGGCGCGTGCGCCGAAGCGTCCACTGGACGCGAAATACTCTCGAGTCACTTGCGAGCCCGGAGGACGAGCTGCAGTGTGAAGTTGGAACTCATCCCCCCCCCTTCCTCCCCCCTCCTAAGGCAGCCCGACTTTTTCCTGGCTCTATCTCGGAAACCGAAAATGCTAGACCCCTCGTGTTGGTACTCTTTCGATTCGTCTCGATGCCATCTTTACGACTGTATGTGAAGTTGGGCCCCCAGACCTGAGGGCACGAAAGAAAGTCAGAATACCCCCCCCCCCCCCTCCCCCCAGCGAGCCCGAAGGGCGAGCTCCGCGTAGGCGCGTGCGCCGTAGCGTCCCTTTTTAGGCAGTTCTCCCGAGTCACTTGCGAGCCCGGAGGGCGAGCTGCAGTGTGAAGTTGGAACTCATCCCCCCCCTTCCTCTCCCCTCCAAAGGAAGCCCTACTTTCTCTGGGCTCTATCTCGGAAACCGAAAATGCTAGACCCCTCGTGTTGGTACTCTTTCGATTCGTCTCGATGCCATCCTTACGACTTAATGTGAAGCTTGATAGACAGACCAATAGTACGACACCCTCCGCGGGCCCCGTGGGGCCCGCGGCCCCCACGCGACATCTAGTTTACTATATATAAAGCTCGATTACCACTCACTCACTTGGTCATTGACATGCAGTTTTGAAGAGTTGAGAAGGGGTGGGGAAAAACTGAAACTACATCCACGTAGAGGTTGCTCCAGCGACCAGAGGAAAAATACGAAACTGACCTGAACGTGGAAAGGGACTTGATGTGAGGTGCGGATCTCGGAAACCGTGATAGGTACGGCCGAGTTCCAAAACAAAAGTCATAGGGAACCGCCGGCCGATGGGTGAGCCGGTCGAAATTTTTTCAAAATGGCCGAAACAAGATGGCCGCCATACAAACTTTAAACGGGAATATCTCGAGCACCATTAGAGATAGAGGGGGGGTGCTCGACCAAATGTCACTCAGGGGGAGGGGGGAAATTTGGTGGAGTTGAAAAAAATTCAAGATGGCGGATCCAAAATGGCGGCCGAAATTTTTTTTGGTCCGATCGGGATGAAATTTTGCACCCGGGGGCTCTGGGGGCCGCTGGTTCCGATTCCGGGAAAAGTTTTTTGATTCCGCCATTTTCCAAGATGGCCGCCATACAAGGGAGTTTTGAAAGCGAGCCCGCAGGGCGAGCTCCGCGTAGGCGCTCGCGCCGGAGCGTCCCATCGGTGCTCTCGAGTCGCTTGCGAGCCCGAAGGGCGAACTGGGGTGTGAAGTTGGAATTTTTACCCCCCCCCCCCCTCCCAGCGAGCCCGAAGGGCGAGCTCCGCGTAGGCGCGTGCGCCGAAGCGTCCACTGGACGCGAAATGCTCTCGAGTCACTTGCGAGCCCGGAGGGCGAGCTGCAGTGTGAAGTTGGAACTCATCCCCCCCCCCCCTTCCTCCCCCCTCCTAAGGCAGCCCTACTTTCTCTGGGCTCTATCTCGGAAACCGAAAATGCTAGACCCCTCGTGTTGGTACTCTTTCGATTCGTCTCGATGCCATCCTTACGACTTAATGTGAAGCTTGACGGACAGATGTAAGGCACGACACCCTCCGCGGGCCCCGTGGGGCCCGCGGCCCCCACGCGACATCTAGTTACTATATATATAGCTTAATTACCACTCACTCACTCACTCACTCACTCACTCACTGGGTCATTGACATGCTTTTTTGGAGAGATGTGAAGGGGTGGGGAGCAACTGGAAACACTTTTGTATAAAGGGTGCTCCAACGAGTAGACAAAAAATACGAAACCGACCTGAACGTGGAAAGGGACTCGATGTGAGGTGCGGATCTCGGAAACCGTGAAAGGTACGGCAAAGTTCCAAAACAAAAGTCGTAGGGAACTGCCGGCCAATGGGTGAGCCGGTCGAAACTTTTGCAAAATGGCCGAAACAAGATGGCCGCCATACAAACTTTAAACGGGAATATCTCGAAAACCGTACGACTTAGTGGGGGGGTGCTCGACCAAATGTCACTCAGGGGGAGGGGGGGAAATTTGACGGAGTCGAAAAAAATTCAAGATGGCGGATCCAAAATGGCGGCCGAATTTTTTTTTTGTCCGATCGGGATGAAATTTTGCACCCGGGGGCTCTAGGGGCCGCTGGTTCCGATTCCTGGAAAAGTTTTTCGATTCCGCCATTTTCCAAGATGGCCGCCATACAAGGGAGTTTTGAAAGCGAGCCCGCAGGGCGAGCTCCGCGTAGGCGCTCGCGCCGGAGCGTCCCATCGGTGCTCTCGAGTCGCTTGCGAGCCCGAAGGGCGAGCTGGGGTGTGAAGTTGGAATTTTTACCCCCCCCCCCCCCCTCCCAGCGAGCCCGACGGGCGAGCTCCGCGTAGGCGCGTGCGCCGAAGCGTCCACTGGACGCGAAATGGTCTCGAGTCACTTGCGAGCCCGGAGGGCGAGCTGCAGTGTGAAGTTGGAACTCATCCTCCCCCCCCCTTCCTCCCCCCTCCTAAGGCAGCCCTACTTTCTCTGGGCTCTATCTCGGAAACCGAAAATGCTAGACCCCTCGTGTTGGTACTCTTTCGATTCGTCTCGATGCCATCCTTACGACTTAATGTGAAGCTTGACGGACAGATGTAAAGCACGACACCCTCCGCGGGCCCCGTGGGGCCCGCGGCCCCCACGCGACATCTAGTTACTATATATAAAGCTTAATTACCACTCACTCACTCACTCACTGACTGGGTCATTGACATGCTTTTTTGGAGAGATGTGAAGGGGTGGGGAGCAACTGGAAACACTTTTGTATAGAGGGTGCTCCAACGAGTAGACAAAAAATACGAAACCGACCTGAACGTGGAAAGGGACTTGATGTGAGGTGCGGATCTCGGAAACCGTAATAGGTACGGCCAAGTTCCAAAACAAAAGTCATAGGGAACCGCCGGCCGATGGGTGAGCCGGTAGAATTTTTTTCAAAATGGCCGAAACAAGATGGCCGCCATACAAACTTTAAACGAGAAAATCTCGAAAACCATCAGAGATAGAGGGGGGGGTGCTCGACCAAATGTCACTCAGGGGGAGGGAGGAAGTTTGATGGAGTTGAAAAAAATTCAAGATGGCGGATCCAAAATGGCGGCCGAAAATTTTTTTCTGTCCGATCGGGATGAAATTTTGCACCCGGGGGCTCTGGGGGCCGCTGGTTCTGATTCCGGGAAAAGTTTTTCGATTCCGCCATTTTCCAAGATGGCCGCCATACAAGGGAATTTTGAAAGCGAGCCCGCAGGGCGAGCTCCGCGTAGGCGCTTGCGCCGGAGCGTCCCATTCGTTCTCCCGAGTCGCGAGCCCGAAGGGCGAGCTGGGGTGTGAAGTTGGAATTTTTAGCCCCCCCCCCCTCTCCCAGCGAGCCCGTAGGGCGAGCTCCGCGTAGGCGCGTGCGCCGAAGCGACCACTGGACGCGAAATACTCTCGAGTCACTTGCGAGCCCGGAGGGCGAGCTGCAGTGTGAAGTTGGAACTCATCTCCTCCCCCTTCCTCCCCCCTCCTAAGGCAGCCCTACTTTCTCTGGGCTCTATCTCTGAAACCGATAATGCTAGACCCCTCGTGTTGGTACTCTTTCGATTCGTCTCGATGCCATCTTTACGACTGAATGTGAAGTTGGGCCCCCAGACCTGAGGGCACGACACCCTCCGCGGGCCCCGTGGGGCCCGCGGCCCCCACGCGACATCTAGTTACTATATATAAAGCTCGATTACCACTGACTCACTCACTCACTTGGTCATTGACATGCTGTTTTGAAGAGATGTGAAGGGGTGGGGAGCAACTGGAAACACTTTTGTATAGAGGGTGCTCCAACGAGCAGAGGAAAAATACGAAACCGACCTGAACGTGGAAAGGGACTCGATGTGAGGTGCGGATCTCGGAAACCGTGAAAGGTACGGCCAAGTTCCAAAACAAAAGTCGTAGGGAACTGCCGGCCGATGGGTGAGCCGGTCGAAATTTTTTTCAAAATGGCCGAAACAAGATGGCCGCCATACAAACTTTAAACGGGAATATCTCGAAAACCATCAGAGATAGAGGGGGGGTGCTCGACCAAATGTCACTCAGAGGGAGGGGGGAAATTCGGTGGAGTTGAAAAAAATTCAAGATGGCGGATCCAAAATGGCGGCCGAAATTTTTTTTTGTCCGATCGGGTTGAAATTTTGCACCCGGGGGCTCTGGGGGCCGCTGGTTCCGATTCCGGGAAAAGTTTTTCGATTCCGCCATTTTCCAAGATGGCCGCCATACAAGGGAGTTTTGAAAGCATTGACATGCTTTTTTGGAGAGATGTGAAGGGGTGGGGTAAAACTAGAACAAAATCCAGGTATAGGGCGTCTTGATGAGCAGATAAAAATACGAAACTTACCTGGACGTGGAAACAGACCTGGGGTGGGGAGCGGATCTCGGCAAGTATGAGTCCTAGAGAAAAGTTCCAAAACCAAAGTCGCAGAGAACTGCCGGCCAATGGGTGAGCCGGTCGTAATTTTTCAAAATGGCCGAAACAAGATGGCCGCCATACAAACTTTATACGGGAATATCTCGAGCACCATTAGAGATAGAGGGTGGGTGCTCGACCAAATGTCACTCAGGGAGAGGCGGGAAATTTGGTGGAGTTGGAAAAAATTCAAGATGGCGGATCCAAAATGGCGGCCGAAATTTTTTTTTTGCCCGATCGGGATGAAATTTTGCACCCGGGGGCTCTAGGGGCCGCTGGTTCCGACTCCGGGAAAAGTTTTCCGATCCCGCCATTTTCCAAGATGGCCGCCATACAAGGGAGTTTTGAAAGCGAGCCCGCAGGGCGAGCTCCGCGTAGGCGCTTGCGCCGGAGCGTCCCACCGGTGCTCTCGAGTCGCTTGCGAGCCCGAAGGGCGAGCTGGGGTTTGAAGTTGGAATTTTTACCCTCCCCCCCCCCCCCCCTCCCAGCGAGCCCGAAGGGCGAGCTCCGCGTAGGCGCGTGCGCCGAAGCGTCCATTGGACGCGAAATACTCTCGAGTCACTTGCGAGCCCGGAGGGCGAGCTGCAGTGTGAAGTTGGAACTCATCCCCCCCTTCCTCCCCCTTCCTAAGGCAGCCCGACTTTCTCTGGGCTCTATCTCGGAAACCAAAAATGCTAGACCCCTCGTGTTGGTACTCTTTCGATTCGTCTCGATGCCATCCTTACGACTGAATGTGAAGTTGGGCCCCCAGACCTGAGGGCACGACACCCTCCGCGGGCCCCGTGGGGCCCGCGGCCCCCACGCGACATCTAGTTACTATATATAAAGCTCGATTACCACTGATTCACTCACTCACTTGGTCATTGACATGCTGTTTTGGAGAGATGTGAAGGGGTGGGGATAAACTGGAGCTACTTTCGTATAGAGGGTGCTCCAACGAGTAGACAAAAAATACGAAACCGACCTGAACGTGGAAAAGGACTTGATGTGAGGTGCGGATCTCGGAAACCGTGATAGGTACGGCCAAGTTCCAAAACAAAAGTCATAGGGAACTGCCGGCCGATGGGTGGGCCGGTCGAAATTTTTTCAAAATGGCCGAAACAAGATGGCCGCCATACAAACTTTAAACGGGAAAATCTCGAAAACCATCAGAGATAGAGGGGGGGTGCTTGACCAAATGTCACTCAAGGGGAGGGGGGGAAATTTGATGGAGTTGAAAAAAATTCAAGATGGCGGATCCAAAATGGCGGCCGAAATTTTTTTTTGTCCGATCGGGATGAACTTTTGCACCCGGGGGCTCTGGGGGCCGCTGGTTCCGATTCCGGGAAAAGTTTTTCGATTCCGCCATTTTCCAAGATGGCCGCCATACAAGGGAGTTTTGTAAGCGAGCCCGCAGGGCGAGCTCCGCGTAGGCGCTTGCGCCGGAGCGTCCCATCGGTGCTCCCGAGTCGCTTGCGAGCCCGAAGGGCGAGCTGGGGTGTGAAGTTTGAATTTTTACCCCCCCCCCCCTCTCCCAGCGAGCCCGAAGGGCGAGCTCCGCGTAGGCGCGTGCGCCGAAGCGTCCACTGGACGCGAAACACTCTCGAGTCACTTGCGAGCCCGGAGGGCGAGCTGCAATGTGAAGTTGGAACTCATCCCCCCCTTCCTCCCCCCTCCTAAGGCAGCCCAACTTTCTCTTGGCTCTATCTCGGAATCCAAAAATGCTAGACCCCTCGTGTTGGTACTCTTTCGATTCGTCTCGATGCCATCCTTACGACTGAATGTGAAGTTGGGCCCCCAGACCTGAGGGCACGACAACAAGTCGGAATACCCCCCCCCCCCCAGCGAGCCCGAAGGGCGAGCTCCGCGTAGGCGCGTGCGCCGTAGCGTCCCTTCTGAGGCAGTTCTCCCGAGTAACTTGCGAGCCCGCAGGGCGAGCTGCAGTGTGAAGTTGGAACTCATCCCCCCCTTCCTCCCCCCTCCTAAGGCAGCCCGATTTTCTCATGGCTCTATCTCGGAAACCAAAACTGCTAGACCCCTCGTGTTGGTACTCTTTCGATTCGTCTCGATACCATCCTTACGACTGAATGTGAAGTTGGGTCCCCAGACCTGTAGCACGACACCCTCCGCGGGCCCCGTGGGGCCCGCGGCCCCCACGCGACATCTAGTTATTACTATATATAAAGCTCGATTACCACTCACTCACTGACTGACTGGGTCATTGACATGCTTTTTTGGAGAGATGTGAAGGGGTGGGGAAGAACTGGAAACACTTTTGTATAGAGGGTGCTCCAACGAGCAGAGGAAAAATACGAAACCGACCTGAACGTGGAAAGGGACTCGATGCGAGGTGCGGATCTCGGAAACCGTGATAGGTACGGCCAAGTTCCAAAACAAAAGTTATAGGGAACTGCCGGCCGATGGGTGAACCGGTCGAAATTTTTTCAAAATGGCCGAAACAAGATGGCCGCCATACAAACTTTAAACGGGAATATCTCGAGCACCATTAGAGATAGAGATGTGGTGCTCGACCAAATGTCACTCAGGGGGAGGGGGGAAATTCGGGCGACTCGAAAAAAATCCAAGATGGCGGATCCAAAATGGCGGCCGAAATTTTTTTTTGTCCGATCGGGATGAAATTTTGCACCCGGGGGCTCTGGGGGCCGCTGGTTCCGATTCCGGGAAAAGTTTTTCGATTCCGCCATTTTCCAAGATGGCCGTCATACAAGGGAGTTTTGAAAGCGAGCCCGCAGGGCGAGCTCCGCGTAGGCGCTTGCGCCGGAGCGTCCCATTTGTCCTTCCGAGACGCTTGCGAGCCCGAAGGGCGAGCTGGGGTGTGTAGTTGGAATTCTTGCCCCCCCTTCCTCCCCCCTCCTAAGGCAGCCCTACTTTCTCTTGGATCTATCTCGGAAACCGAAAATGCTAGACACCTCGTGTTGGTACTCTTTCGATTCGTCTCGATGCCATCCTTACGACTGAGTGTGAAGTTGGGCCCCAGACCTGAGGGCACGACAGCAAGTTGGAATTACCCCTCCCCCCCCCCCAGCGAGCCCGAAGGGCGAGCTCCGCGTAGGCGCGTGCGCCGAAGCGTCCCTCTGGAGGCAGTACTCCCGAGTAAGTTGCGAGCCCGCAGGGCGAGCTGCAGTGTGAAGTTGGAACTCACATCCCCCTTCCTCCCCCCTCCTAAGGCAGCCCGACTTTCTCATGGCTCTATCTCGGAAACCGAAAATGCTAGACCCCTCGTGTTGGTACTCTTTCGATTCGTCTCGATGCCATCTTTACGACTTAATGTGAAGCTTGATAGACAGACCAATAGCACGACACCCTCCGCGGGCCCCGTGGGGCCCGCGGCCCCCACGCGATATCTAGTTACTATATATAAAGCTCGATTACCACTCACTCACTCACTCACTGACATAGTCATTGACATGCTGTTTTGGAGAGATGTGAAGGGGTGGGGATTAACTGGAGCTACTATCGTATAGAGGGTGCTCCAACGAGTAGACAAAAAATACGAAACTGACCTGAACGTGGAAAGGGACTCGATGTGAGGTGCGGATCTCGGAAACCGTGATAGTTACGGCCAAGTTTCAAAACAAAAGTCATAGGGAACTGCCGGCCGATGGGTGAGCCGTTCGAATTTTTTTCAAAATGGCCGAAACAAGATGGCCGCCATACAAATTTTAAACGGGAATATCTCAAGCACCATTAGAGATAGAGGGGGGGTGCTCGACCAAATGTCACTCAGGGGGAGGGGGGAAATTTGGTGAAGTTGAAAAAAATTCAAGATGGCGGATCCAAAATGGCGGCCAAAATTTTTTTTTGTCCGATCGGGATGAAATTTTGCACCCGGGGGCTCTGGGGGCCGCTGGTTCCGATTCCGGGAAAAGTTTTTCGATTCCGCCATTTTCCAAGATGGCCGCCATACAAGGGAGTTTTGAAAGCGAGCCCGCAGGGCGAGCTCCGCGTAGGCGCTTGCGCCGGAGCGTCCCATTTGTCCTTCCGAGACGCTTGCGAGCCCGAAAGGCGAGCTGGGGTGTGTAGTTGGAATTCTTACCCCCCCTTCCTCCCCCCTCCTAAGGCAGCCCTACTTTCTCTTGGATCTATCTCGAAACCGAAAATGCTAGACCCCTCGTGTTGGTACTCTTTCGATTCGTCTCGATGCCATCCTTACGACTGAGTGTGAAGTTGGGCCCCAGACCTGAAGGCACGACAGCAAGTTGGAATTACCCCTCCCCCCCCCCCCCAGCGAGCCCGAAGGGCGAGCTCCGCGTAGGCGCGTGCGCCGAAGCGTCCCTCTGGAGGCAGTACTCCCGAGTAAGTTGCGAGCCCGCAGGGCGAGCTGCAGTGTGAAGTTGGAACTCATCCCCCCCTTCCTCCCCCCTCCTAAGGCAGCCCGACTTTCTCATGGCTCTATCTCGGAAACCGAAAATGCTAGACCCCTCGTGTTGGTACTCTTTCGATTCGTCTCGATGCCATCTTTACGACTTAATGTGAAGCTTGATAGACAGACCAATAGCACGACACCCTCCGCGGGCCCCGTGGGGCCCGCGGCCCCCACGCGATATCTAGTTACTATATATAAAGCTTAATTACCACTCACTCACTCACTCACCTCACTCACCTCACTCACTCACTCACTTGGTCATTGACATGCTGTTTTGGAGAGATGTGAAGGGGTGGGGAGCAACTGGAAACACTTTTGTATAGAGGGTGCTCCAACGAGTAGACAAAAAATACGAAACCGACCTGGACGTGGAAAGGGACTCGATGTGAGGTGCGGATCTCGGAAACCGTGATAGGTACGGCCAAGTTCCAAAACAAAAGTCATAGGGAACCGCCGGCCGATGGGTGAGCCGGTAGAATTTTTTTCAAAATGGCCGAAACAAGATGGCCGCCATACAAACTTTAAACGGGAAAATCTCGAAAACCATCAGAGATAGAGGGGGGTGCTCGACCAAATGTCACTCAGGGGGAGGAGGGAAGTTTGATGGAGTTGAAAAAAATTCAAGATGGCGGATCCAAAACGGCGGCCTAAATTTTTTTCTGTCCGATCGGGATGAAATTTTGCACCCGGGGGCTCTGGGGGCCGCTGGTTCCGATTCCGGGAAAAGTTTTTCGATTCCGCCATTTTCCAAGATGGCCGCCATACAAGGGACTTTTGGAAGCGAGCCCGCAGGGCGAGCTCCGCGTAGGCGCTTGCGCCGGAGCGTCCCATCGGTGCTCTCGAGTCGCTTGCGAGCCCGAAGGGCGAGCTGGGGTGTGAAGTTGGAATTACCCCCCCCCCCCTCCCAGCGAGCCCGAAGGGCGAGCTCCGCGTAGGCGCGTGCGCCGAAGCGTCCACTGGACGCGAAATACTCTCGAGTCACTTGCGAGCCCGGAGGGCGAGCTGCAGTGTGAAGTTGGAATTCATCCCCCCCCCCTTCCTCCCTTCTCCTAAGGCAGCCCTACTTTCTCTTGGATCTATCTCGGAAACCGAAAATGCTAGACCCCTCGTGTTGGTACTCTTTCGATTCGTCTCGATGCCATCTTTACGACTGTATGTGAAGTTGGGCCCCCAGACCTGAGGGAACGACAGTAAGTTGGAATACCGCCCCCTCCCCCCCTCCCCCAGCGAGCCCGAAGGGCGAGCTCTGCGTAGGCGCGTGCGCCGTAGCGTCCCTTCTGAGGCAGTTCTCCCGAGTAACTTGCGAGCCCGCAGGGCGAGCTCCACTGTGAAGTTGGAACTCATCCCCCCCTTCCTCCTCCCTCCTAAGGCAGCCCGACTTTCGTTTGGCTCTATCACGGAAACCAAAAATGCTAGACCCCTCGTGTTGGTACTCTTTCGATTCGTCTCGATGCCATCTTTACGACTTAATGTGAAGCTTGATAGACAGACCAATAGAACGACACGCTCCGCGGGCCCCGTGGGGCCCGCGGCCCCCATGCGACATCTAGTTACTATATATAAAGCTTAATTACCACTCACTCACTCACTCACTCACTCACTCACTCACTTGGTCATTGACATGCTGTTTTGGAGAGATGTGAAGGGGTGGGGAACAACTGGAAACATTTTTGTATAGAGGGTGCTCCAACGAGCAGAGGAAAAATACGAAACCGACCTGAACGTGGAAAGGGACTCGATGTGAGGTGCGGATCTCGGAAACCGTGATAGGTACGGCCAAGTTCCAAAACAAAAGTCGTAGGGAACTGCCGGCCGATAGGTGAGCCGGTCGAAATTTTTTCAAAATGGCCGAAACAAGATGGCCGCCATACAAACTTTAAACGGGAATATCTCGAGCACCATTTTAGATAGATGGGGGGTGCTCGACCAAATGTCACTCAGGGGGAGGGGGGAAATTTGATGGAGTTGAAAAAAATTCAAGATGGCGGATCCAAAATGGCGGCCGAAATTTTTTTTTGTCCGATCGGGATGAAATTTTGCACCCGGGGGCTCTGGGGGCCGCCGAGTCCGATTCCGGGAAAAGTTTTTCGATTCCGCCATTTTCCAAGATGGCCGCCATACAAGGGAGTTTTGAAAGCGAGCCCGCAGGGCGAGCTCCGCGTAGGCGCTTGCGCCGGAGCGTCCCATCGGTGCTCTCGAGTCGCTTGCGAGCCCGAAGGGCGAGCTGGGGTGTGAAGTTGGAATTTTTACCCCCCCCCCCCCCCTCCCAGCGAGCCCGAAGGGCGAGCTCCGCGTAGGCGCGTGCGCCGAAGCGTCCACTGGATGCGAAATACTCTCGAGTCACTTGCGAGCCCGGAGGGCGAGCTGCAGTGTGAAGTTGGAATTCATCCCCCCCCCCTTCCTCCCCCCTTCTAAGGCAGCCCTACTTTCTCTGGGCTCTATCTCGGAAACCGAAAATGCTAGACCCCTCGTGTTGGTACTCTTTCGATTCGTCTCGATGGCATCCTTACGACTGAGTGTGAAGTTGGGCCCTAGATCTGAGGGCACGACAGCAAGTCGGAATCACCCCCCCCCCCCTCCCCAGCGAGCCCGGAGGGCGAGCTCCGCGTAGGCGCGTGCGCCGTAGCGTCCCTTCTGAGGCAGTTCTCCCGAGTAACTTGCGAGCCCGCAGGGCGAGCTGCAGTGTGAAGTTGGAACTCATCCCCCCCTTCCTCCCCCCTCCAAAGGCAGCCCTACTTTCTCTGGGCTCTATCTCGGAAACCAAAAATGCTAGACCCCTCGTGTTTGGTACTCTTTCGATTCGTCTCGATGCCATCCTTACGACTTAATGTGAAGCTTGACAGACAGACCAATAGCACGACACCCTCCGCGGGCCCCGTGGGGCCCGCGGCCCCCACGCGACATCTAGTTACTATATATAAAGCTCGATTACCACTCACTTACCACTGACTGGGTCATTGACATGCTGTTTTGGAGAGATGTGAAGGGGTGGGGATAAACTGGAAGACCTGCCGCATAGAGGGTGCTCCAACGAGTAGACAAAAAATACGAAACCGACCTGGACGTGGAAAGGGACTCGATGTGAGGTGCGGATCTCGGAAACCGTGATAGGTACGGCCAAGTTCCAAAACAAAAGTCATAGGGAACCGCCGGCCGATGGGTGAGCCGGTCGAATTTTTTTCAAAATGGCCGAAACAAGATGGCCGCCATACAAACTTTAAACGGGAATATCTCGAAAACCGTTCGACTTAGTGGGAGGGTGCTCGACCAAATGTCACTCAAGGGGAGGGGGGAAATTTGGTGGAGTTGAAAAAAATTCAAGATGGCGGATCCAAAATGGCGGCCGAAATTTTTTTTGGTCCGATCGGGATGAAATTTTGCACCCGGGGGCTCTGGGGGCCGCTGGTTCCGATTCCGGGAAAAGTTTTTTGATTCCGCCATTTTCCAAGATGGCCGCCATACAAGGGAGTTTTGAAAGCGAGCCCGCAGGGCGAGCTCCGCGTAGGCGCTCGCGCCGGAGCGTCCCATCGGTGCTCTCGAGTCGCTTGCGAGCCCGAAGGGCGAGCTGGGGTGTGAAGTTGGAATTTTTACCCCCCCCCCCCCCCCTCCCAGCGAGCCCGAAGGGCGAGCTCCGCGTAGGCGCGTGCGCCGAAGCGTCCACTGGACGCGAAATGCTCTCGAGTCACTTGCGAGCCCGGAGGGCGAGCTGCAGTGTGAAGTTGGAACTCATCCCCCCCCCCTTCCTCCCCCCTCCTAAGGCAGCCCTACTTTCTCTGGGCTCTATCTCGGAAACCGAAAATGCTAGACCTCTCGTGTTGGTACTCTTTCGATTCGTCTCGATGCCATCCTTACGACTTAATGTGAAGCTTGACGGACAGATGTAAAGCACGACACCCTCCGCGGGCCCTGTGGGGCCCGCGGCCCCCACGCGACATCTAGTTACTATATATACAGCTCGATTACCACTCACTCACTCACTCACTGACTGACTGGGTCATTGACATGCTTTTTTGGAGAGATGTGAAGGGGTGGGGAGCAACTGGAAACACTTTTGTATAGAGGGTGCTCCAACGAGTAGACAAAAAATACGAAACCGACCTGAACGTGGAAAGGGACTTGATGTGGGGTGCGGATCTCGGAAACCGTGATAGGTACGGCCAAGTTCCAAAACAAAAGTCATAGGGAACTGCCGGCCGATGGGTGGGCCGGTCGAAATTTTTTCAAAATGGCCGAAACAAGATGGCCGCCATACAAACTTTAAACGGGAATATCTCGAGCACCGTTAGAGATAGAGGGGGGGTGCTCGACCAAATGTCACTCAGGGAGAGGGGGGAAAATTGGTGGACTTGAAAAAAATTCAAGATGGCGGATCCAAAATGGCGGCCGAAATTTTTTTTTGTCCGATCGGGATGAAATTTTGCACCCGGGGGCTCTGGGGGCCGCTGGTTCCGATTCCGGGAAAAGTTTTTCGATTCCGCCATTTTCCAAGATGGCCGCCACACAAGGGAGTTTTGAAAGCGAGCCCGCAGGGCGAGCTCCGCGTAGGCGCTTGCGCCGGAGCGTCCCATCGGTTCTCTCGAGTCGCTTGCGAGCCCGAAGGGCGAGCTGGGGTATGAAGTTGGAATGGTTACCCCCCCCCCCCCACTCCCAGCGAGCCCGAAGGGCGAGCTCCGCGTAGGCGCGTGCGCCGAAGCGTCCACTGGACGCGAAATACTCTCGAGTCACTTGCGAGCCCGGAGGACGAGCTGCAGTGTGAAGTTGGAACTCATCCCCCCCCCCTTCCTCCCCCCTCCTAAGGCAGCCCGACTTTTTCCTGGCTCTATCTCGGAAACCGAAAATGCTAGACCCCTCGTGTTGGTACTCTTTCGATTCGTCTCGATGCCATCTTTACGACTGTATGTGAAGTTGGGCCCCCAGACCTGAGGGCACGAAAGAAAGTCAGAATACCCCCCCCCCCCCCTCCCCCCAGCGAGCCCGAAGGGCGAGCTCCGCGTAGGCGCGTGCGCCGTAGCGTCCCTTTTTAGGCAGTTCTCCCGAGTCACTTGCGAGCCCGGAGGGCGAGCTGCAGTGTGAAGTTGGAACTCATCCCCCCCTTCCTCTCCCCTCCAAAGGAAGCCCTACTTTCTCTGGGCTCTATCTCGGAAACCGAAAATGCTAGACCCCTCGTGTTGGTACTCTTTCGATTCGTCTCGATGCCATCCTTACGACTTAATGTGAAGCTTGATAGACAGACCAATAGTACGACACCCTCCGCGGGCCCCGTGGGGCCCGCGGCCCCCACGCGACATCTAGTTATTACTATATATATAGCTCGATTACCACTCACTCACTCACTTGGTCATTGACATGCTGTTTTGGAGAGATGTTAAGGGGTGGGGATTAACTGGAGCTACTATCGCATAGAGGGTGCTCCAACGAGTAGAGGAAAAATACGAAACCGACCTGAACGTGGAAAGGGACTCGATGTGTGGTGCGGATCTCGGAAACCGTGAAAGGTACGGCCGAGTTCCAAAACAAAAGTCGTAGGGAACTGCCGGCCGATGGGTGAGCCGGTCGAATTTTTTTCAAAATGGCCGAAACAAGATGGCTGCCATACAAACTTTAAACGGGAATATCTCGAAAACCGTACGACTTAGTGGGGGGGTGCTCGACCAAATGTCACTCAGGGGGAGGGGGGAAATTTGGTGGAGTTGGAAAAAATTCAAGATGGCGGATCCAAAATGGCGGCCGAAATTTTTTTTGTCCGATCGGGATGAAATTTTACACCCGGGGGCTCTGGGGGCCACTGGTTCCGATTCCGGGAAAAGTTTTCTGATTCCGCCATTTTCCAAGATGGCCGCCATACAAGGGAGTTTTACAAGCATTGACATGCTTTTTTGGAGAGATTTGAAGGGGTGGGGTAAAACTAGAACTAAATCCAGATAGAGGGCGTTTCGATGAGCAGAAAAAAATATGAAACCGACCTGGACGTGGAAAAAGATCTGGGGTGGGGGGCGGATCTCGGCAAGTATGAGGCCTAGAGAAAAGTTCCAAAACTAAAGTCGCTGAGAACTGCCGGCCAATGGGTGAGCCGGTCAAAATTTTTCAAAATGGCCGAAACAAGATGGCCGCCATACAAACTTTAAACGCGAAAATCTCGAAAACCATCAGACTTAGTGGGGGGGTGCTCGACCAAATGTCACTCAGGGAGAGGGGGGAAATTTGATGGAGTTGAAAAATATTCAAGATGGCGGATCCAAAATGGCGGCCGAAATTTTTTTTGTTTGATCGGGATGAAATTTTGCACCCGGGGGCTCTGTGGTCTGCTGATTCCGATTCCGGGAAAAAAATTCCGATTCCGCCATTTTCCAAGATGGCCGCCATACAAAGGAGTTTTGAAAGCGAGCCCGCAGGGCGAGCTCCGCGTAGGCGCTTGCGCCGGAGCGTCCCATCGGTGCTCTCGAGTCGCTTGCGAGCCCGAAGGGCGAGCTGAGGTGTGGAGTTGGAATTTCCCCCCCCCCACTCCCAGCGAGCCCGAAGGGCGAGCTCCGCGTAGGCGCGTGCGCCGCAGCGTCCACTGGACGCGAAATACTCTCGAGTCACTTGCGAGCCCGGAGGGCGAGCTGCAGTGTGAAGTTGGAACTCATCCCCCCCCCCCTTCCTCCCCCCTCCTAAGGCAGCCCTACTTTCTCTGGGCTCTATCTCGGAAACCGAAAATGCTACACCCCTCGTGTTGGTACTCTTTCGATTCGTCTCGATGTCATCCTTACGACTGTATGTGAAGTTGGGGCCCCAGACCTGAGGGCACGACAGCAAGTCGGAATAACCCCCCACCCCCCAGCGAGCCCGAAGGGCGAGCTCCGCGTAGGCGCGTGCGCCGTAGCGTCCTTTCTGAGGCAGTTCTCCCGAGTAACTTGCGAGCCCGCAGGGCGAGCTGCAGTGTGAAGTTGGAACTCATCCCCCCCTTCCTCCCCCCTCCTAAGGCAGCCCGAGTTTCTCTTGGCTCTATCTCGGAAACCAAAAATGCTAGACCCCTCTTGTTGGTACTCTTTCGATTCGTCTCGATGCCATCTTTACGACTGAATGTGAAGTTGGGCCCCCAGACCTCAGGGCACGACACCCTCCGCGGGCCCCGTGGGGCCCGCGGCCCCCACGCGACATCTAGTTACTATATATAAAGCTTAATTACCACTCACTCACTCACTCACTGACTGGGTCATTGACATGCTTTTTTGGAGAGATGTGAAGGGGTGGGGAGCAACTGGAAACACTTTTGTATAGAGGGTGCTCCAACGAGTAGACAAAAAATACGAAACCGACCTGAACGTGGAAAGGGACTTGATGTGAGGTGCGGATCTCGGAAACCGTAATAGGTACGGCCAAGTTCCAAAACAAAAGTCATAGGGAACCGCCGGCCGATGGGTGAGCCGGTAGAATTTTTTTCAAAATGGCCGAAACAAGATGGCCGCCATACAAACTTTAAACGAGAAAATCTCGAAAACCATCAGAGATAGAGGGGGGGTGCTCGACCAAATGTCACTCAGGGGGAGGGAGGAAGTTTGATGGAGTTGAAAAAAATTCAAGATGGCGGATCCAAAATGGCGGCCGAAATTTTTTTCTGTCCGATCGGGATGAAATTTTGCACCCGGGGGCTCTGGGGGCCGCTGGTTCTGATTCCGGGAAAAGTTTTTCGATTCCGCCATTTTCCAAGATGGCCGCCATACAAGGGAATTTTGAAAGCGAGCCCGCAGGGCGAGCTCCGCGTAGGCGCTTGCGCCGGAGCGTCCCATTCGTTCTCCCGAGTCGCGAGCCCGAAGGGCGAGCTGGGGTGTGAAGTTGGAATTTTTAGCCCCCCCCCCTCTCCCAGCGAGCCCGTAGGGCGAGCTCCGCGTAGGCGCGTGCGCCGAAGCGTCCACTGGACGCGAAATACTCTCGAGTCACTTGCGAGCCCGGAGGGCGAGCTGCAGTGTGAAGTTGGAACTCATCTCCTCCCCCTTCCTCCCCCCTCCTAAGGCAGCCCTACTTTCTCTGGGCTCTATCTCTGAAACCGATAATGCTAGACCCCTCGTGTTGGTACTCTTTCGATTCGTCTCGATGCCATCTTTACGACTGAATGTGAAGTTGGGCCCCCAGACCTCAGGGCACGACACCCTCCGCGGGCCCCGTGGGGCCCGCGGCCCCCACGCGACATCTAGTTACTATATATAAAGCTCGATTACCACTCACTTACCACTGACTGGGTCATTGACATGCTGTTTTGGAGAGATGTGAAGGGGTGGGGATAAACTGGAGCTACTATCGCATAGAGGGTGCTCCAACGAGTAGAGGAAAAATACAAAACCGACCTGAACGTGGAAAGGGACTTGATGTGAGGTGCGGATCTCGGAAACCGTGATAGGTACGGCCAAGTTCCAAAACAAAAGTCATAGGGAACTGCCGGCCGATGGGTGGGCCGGTCGAAAGTTTTTCAAAATGGCCGAAACAAGATGGCCGCCATACAAACTTAAAACGGGAAAATCTCGAAAACCATCAGAGATAGAGGGGGGGTGCTTGACCAAATGTCACTCAAGGGGAGGGGGGAAATTTGATGGAGTTGAAAAGAATTCAAGATGGCGGATCCAAAATAGCGGCCGAATTTTGTTTTTGTCCGATCAGGTTGAAATTTTGCACCCGGGGGCTCTGGGGGCCGCTGATTCCTATTCCGGAAAAAGTTTTTCGATTCTGCCATTTTCCAAGATTTTAGAGTCAGAAAAGCGTGCGTTGGTGTGAAGTTGGAACGCTTCCCCTCTCCCTCCCCCCTCGCTCCATTGCGAACGTACTTTTCTTTAGGCTCTATCTCGGAAATCAAAAACGCTCTAGACCCCTCGTGTTGGTACTCTTTCGATTCGCCTCGATGCCGTCCGTGGATCTCAGTGTGAAGTACGAGTGACGAACCTAGAGCTACGGAATCCTTAATGGACTCGGAGCGTCAAGCGTAGGTAATTTAGATTTTTCAACTCAATAGCGAGTTAATTGGGTCAAGATTGTTTTGCTATGAAATAGAACTTCTTTAAGTCTGTTTCATTGTTATTTTCCTTTTTGGTCGTATTTCTACAACCAGACATGCTAGACCCATCAAATATGTCAAATTGTAGCAGTTGTAATTTTTGTGGTGAGTACGGGGGGTTGATCTTTGACTGACGCTCAGAACTCAAGGTTTGCCAGAGAGCCATGGAGCACAGTATTTTAGGCGTTAAATTGAAAAACCGTGCCAGGATTTTAGCTTTGCAGAACCCAAAATAGCTGACGTTGCTCACTCAGTTGTTAGGTTGAAGTGGGACTGGGCTGGATATGGACACGTCTACCGCATGCCGGATGAACTCTGCATTGGGCTTATACTTAAAAACTGAAAGAAAAAACAAGTCGAGCAATCTAAAATTCTGTTAAATAATATGGAATAACTACACCATACCACTGCAATAGTTTCATGAACTTCAACAGCGGGGACTCATTATTGTTATTATTATTACTGTTTATATACTTTCCTAAATTTAAAGCGCAGTGGTCAAACTTAGCATGACAAGACCCAAAGTTTGTGTCTGATAAATTTGTAATTTTCCTTTGTGAAAACCATTTTGAAATAAGTATACTAAGGATAACTTAAACTTTGATCTCCTAAAAATAAAATAAACATAATTAACCTAGACAAATCCTAACATTTCAAATACTTCTTTTGTTTTATGTATAAGCATATCATTGACATACAATTAATTAATATTCTGTATCACTGTACACCTATCCACTGGTACGACAAATTACATTCAATACAGTGGAATGGGTTTCGTTGGTATTTGGTAAAATAAGAATGAAACCAGACAGAATAAGTCATACCGTTCCTCCACAGCCTCGATCGCATCGGCCGTTAGGAAACGGCGATGTAGGTATTGATGTTATAAAAGAAATAGTTTTTAAAACTAAAATGCCAGCAACATCAGGCATGACAAGCAAAAGCAGTGAGTAAAACAAGTCACACCCATTTTTCAGTAATAAATGTTAAAAAAATAGGAATAGTTGTAGGTACTTAAGTGGCATAGGTTACTTTTTGTCATATACTCTGTTAATAAATATGTATAATAATAGAATTCTGATTGTTTCACTTAGTTACATTTCAAGATCAAGGGATAGAAGTACGGCCTGAAGAAACTATTAAATCAGTTCAAGTATATCTGCGGGTGGTAGGACATTGTGCATGGTCCATCTGGATCGCTACCACCATTTCGCTCGCTAATCCTGCTGCTAAGCAGCAGTGCTTGCACTGTTTTGTTCCAGCGTGGAGAGCAATACAGTAGGAGCAATTTCTCATTACTGGCACAAGAGGTATTCCATCTTAGCCCTCTGGGTTGGCAATGCATCTGCAATCTCTTTGGTGTTGCGGGTGTCTATAGAGAGTCTACCATCAGGTGAACCACTTGCTCGGTTGACTCCCTATGTTGTATAAAAATAAAAATAAAACTTAAACTGTTAAATACGTTAGCCGCTTCCGGAGGCTCGAAAAAAAACCAAAAACTTTCATAAACTAATTTAATTAAAATAATTTTACAATTAATTACTAACTAAGAGAGGTGCCTAATGATCGAAGTATGAATCAAGAGTGTCGTTGCAACGAATGCATGTATCCGGTAAACGCGGTGTCACGTTGTGCTGCGTCGGCGCCTCGTGCTGTGCTCTGTTCCCAGGCCGCGGCGCTGCATGCTGACTTGGCGATCTTCCTTATGGCGCAATGTGTAACTCCTCCACCCGCAGATCAGCAATTATTTTCCAACGTTTAATGAAAAAATTGCTGGAATCCCTTGCTGAGAACTAGTTTCTTCTAATTTGTCTGGGTTAAATTTTCGCATTTTATATCTTCTTACTATGGTGAATATAATGAGTGCGGATGCACCTAATACTATCACATACAGTGGTATGGTTGTGTGATAGATTGCAGTTTGGTTTGCGTCGAGTTGTACGGGGGTTTCGACCATGAGTTGGCTCTGAATGTTGTGCAGTCCCCGAAGGTCAATGGACTTTAGGCTAAATTTGGTGGAGATGGTGGCTTTGTCCACAGCGTCGTCTGGAATTTGGGCGAGTTTCAGAGGGTGGCCTTGTATTTCATCTCTGTCGCTTGTAATTGTAAACTCTGTTGTGCGCATGTAGCAGTTGACTGGTATAGTGACCAGGTAGCTTCCGTTTAGTGACTTATAATCTTCTGTTCCGCAGGCAAGTTGCACTTTGGTCGGTCCGGGGAATGAAACTACGAAGTGTTTGTCGTTTAGTTTTTGCATAGCGGGTTTTGATAGCTGCACGGTGATAATTTGGCAGGATTCTTGTAGATCTTGTTTCATGATGAGTTGGTATACGCAGTCTGGCTTAGTACGGAGCTGGCGGTTGGCTTCCTTCTTGCAGAGGTAACCACGGCTGAACTTCGGGCATTCTGCCTCCATGTACACGAACGAGTCATCGTGAGTTGCTATGTATGGGTAGGGTGGAATAAGGGCTTTTTGATATTTATTCGGAACAACAGCTAATTTAAAAAGGTTGTAAGTATCTCTTGAAACTATAGGGAATTGTAGTATGATAACTATTCTATGATCTATATAATAAAATCCTGGTAAAATTATTTCATAATATTCCCGTAATTCTAAGTCTAAAATACTATCTTTTCCATATATATTACTAAGATTTCTTAACATATCTCTAAGAATATTTATGTCTAGTAAAGAATGATGCGTACTTGAAGCGCGAATAAAAGCAAGGCAATTTTCGATTCTTATAAGTTCTTGCCTTAGATTTTCTGCATTTTCGCTTAAAATTACAAATAGTTGAGCAACTTTCGCGTATTTAACTAAGCTGCTTTTTCCATAAGTACTAGTATTTAAAATTAATTCAAGGGTGGAATTAATTTTCTTTTGATTTTCCACCATTGTGTCTAATATTGTGCTATGGCGAGACAACCAGTCCTTGTTGAGACTCATGTGAGTATTTAATTCTGAAACAATTTTGTCTTGGTTATGCTGTAAATTTTTTATCAAATTATTGTAAGTAATAGCATCCGACTGATCAAGGTTGCCAGTGATACTTTTGATAATTGAACCAAATCCGTCCACCAGTCCCCTTTTGGCTCTAGTGGGTTCTAAAGACTTTAATTGTGTTAAAGTTTTTCCTAGGTTTTCTAGTAAATAATCTATTTGACCTTCTAATAGAATATATGTTTCATTGGTCAGTTGGGTTTTATATGCTCGCAACTGCGTGGAAGTGTAGTCAATTTTGCCCTCGATAACGTCAAGGTCTATGTACTGTAAGTATGTGTGGTAGTGGGTGGTCAGTCTCGTAGGTCCAAGGTTATATGGTAATAGTCCAGGTCCGTCGGTTAAGCTTTCAAGTCTTATCTCGGCGGCGAGTGTCAACGGGATCGTCAACAACAAAAGAGTCCTGTAACAATTGGATTTCTTTAGGTACGCGTTTGAGTCGTGATTTGGCTACTGGGCCGCGTTTTTTAGATGTATATATATGCTCTGTTCCCAGGCCGCGGCGCTGCATGCTGACTTGGCGATCTTCCTTATGGCGCAATGTGTAACTTGTTACTAAATTACTGAAACAGAATGAAATAAAAACAAAACAGCTGACGAGTTTAAGGATTCATACCTATTGAGAGGAGTTTGCGAGAATTCTCATTCTGTATGTAGTTAATAAGAAACTGTTAAAATATTTCAAGTACTTACTGTATTGTTATTATATGTGCACTAGAGGATGGTTTAATTAAAAATACATGATTAGCCAAGGTTAAATTCTTTTATTTGATAATGTTATTTGGTGTCATTTTGTCCATAAAACTTAACAGTGTTTTAGTCAATGTAAACTAATGGACAAATAAGTTTTTCCAAAAGTAATTAATTCACACAGTTATAAGTCTGTAAATAACACTTTGATCAAACACTTTATAATTTTATGTGCAGTTGCAACTGCACTTGAGCAAACTTGCCAGTGATTCAGTATCTATCAGTTTTTCATACATTGGATACTTTATTTCCATAACAGTACAGTGTCAGCACTTAAAATTTCATCGGGTGATGCTGCTATCACGATACATGCCATGTTGCAAAATAGAACCAAGTTTTTTTTTAATTGTTTTTGTACAAAATCTTCTAACTTTCAGCCCTTTATTTAGGACAGCTGTGTCAAGCAAACTTGCACCCATTAATGTTGCGATCTGAGGTTTACAAAGAGTCACATCATAGGTTTTTGATACTGTTATTCTCGCATAATGAAGTTCATACCATGCCATGCTGAACTTTTATACTTTCTTATGTAAGCCTTTCCACATTAGCAACATTATTTTCTGTAACACTGGACACATTATTTTATTTATAAATTTATCACACCCATATTCAGATTTAAATCTGTAGCTCAATCTGAGTATCTCAGTGCACTATCATAATTTGATTGATGTTTTGCTTCTTTTGAGTCCACATTAAATAAGCCACTACATGTTTGCAGCTACTTTTTGTACCACTTCCTTTTCAATAATAACCATCCATAAACACAGCTGTTGCCTCCTTTTTTAATTGGACACTCTTTCTTGAAGATCTGAAATAAAAAAAACATAACCAGGTTAAGTACTAATTTAAAAACAGTGCATAAAACGTTTTATTACCCGGGAAATATTCATTTTAACTTTTACTTATAAATTATGTTGTATTATTTAGGTACTTACAAAGAAGTTTTGCATTCCGAAACTCGACAGAACAAAAGTCAGAATCATGCGATCAACTTTGGGCAGACTTGCACTATCTGTTTGTATGTATCCAGACTCCATTTCGTGAAACATACTGACAAGCACAAATCGAAAAATGAACAACATGTCGGGCATTTCCCGACGCAAAAATACGTGAGTGATCCGCTTTATTAATATGTCTGAGTCTCACGGTAGTTTCATGTTAAAAATCGAAAAATGTTACTCTTAGGTAGCGCTAATTGAATCAAATTATTATCACACCCGCAGCAAACGGCAAGACAGATGTTTTACATTTGTGATGTGACATTACGAGATATTGCCAAAGAATTTTGTATGTAGAATGCGTGATGCTCAAACATGGCCGCCTGCGTTTTGGTTCTTTTGACCAACATATAAAGATCGTATATTTAATTTGCAAAAATAAGTTATTTACTATTGATCTTAATGCAAAAGTAAAAATGTGTGTAATTATTATTATTATTTATTTTACGTATAAGCTACCCTATCCAATATATTTTATTGTTACAACTGTCAAGTAGCCAATTATCGACTACTGATTTCATTTACATTTTGATAAAATGTCAATAAATTATGTAAACATACAAATTTTAGTTATATTCAATAATAATCACATATTTATCAAAGTAGGTGGTGCCATACGAAACGGATTAGATTACTAATAAATATTGCCATTAACAAAACGCAGCTACTGTTAGACTGGAATCACAACGTATTTTTTTATTGTGAATCTACCTTTATAAACTCTGGTTGGACGCACGCGTTCTCATTTTAAAATTACATTTAAAAGCGGTGTATTTCGCAACACTGATTGGCACAGCCCAAGAACCAAGACCCCAATTCCCGGGTTATGCGAGATGCATCTCACGTCCGAGATACGTTAAAAAATGACAGAAATCCAAGGAAATTGACAGTTGTTTTCGTGCGAGATGAATCTCGCATAAACCGACAATTGCCCCTCAAGGGGCCTAGCACGCTAGCTTTTATCGGTGACATAAACCCTATATCCCTTCCTAACCAATCCGACTGTGTGAGAGGGACCAAAGCGTTCAGGTCCGCGATAAACGCTAGCGTGCTAATATAGCAGGCCTCCAATTCTGACGCTCATCGAAATTCATCTGACGTTCGAGATGTGTCAAAATATGACAAATTTTGAAGCGATTTGGCAGCTCTTTTTGGCTTATCTCGAGTGTAACTTCATCTCTACTGTCGCGAGAATTGCCCCGCAGGCCCCCAATTCTGGAGGTCATCGAGATTCATCTGACGTTCGAGATGTGTCAAAATTTTACAGATTTTGAAGGGATTTGACAGCTCTCTTTGGCTTATCTCGAGTGTGACTTTATCTCTACTGACGCGAGAATTGCCCCGCAGACCCCCAATTCTGACTCTCGAGATTCATCTGACGTTTGAGATGTGTCAAAATTTAACAGATTTTGAAGGGATTTGACAGCTCTCTTTGGCTTATCTCGAGTCTGACTTCATCTCTACTGACGCGAGAATGGCCCAGCTGTTTACACGAGCTTACTTGCACATTTGGCTACTGTACAGTATTCCATCTTCATCTTTTGTACAGTTATGACAGCGCAGTTTGCACATTTTGGACTGCGCAGGTAAGAGGTACGTGTAGCCGCTGCATAACTCTTTTGTTTTGTAAGCTTTATTCCTCGCTTTCGAACTCATATAATCCCATTACACAGTTATTTACAATATTTTTAAGCTAACAAATGTTTTGTGCCTTTCATTTGAGGGCAAACGTCACAATGACAAATAAAGACTTAAAACATGTTAAGTAACGAACGTTTACGCAACGTTTATGAATAAAGGGTTTTTTTTCAGTGGAAAAGCCTCCCAAAGACATTAAAATATAAAAAATAAGTATTTTAGTTTATCATTTGTCATAAATCAATATTGTTAATGCCCAATAACTTTTCCTTTTGGCGGCATTTTCATAAATACAGAGGACATGGCTGCGGCCCTATATTTAACATGGTTGTAAGCACACAGATTACTTTGTCTTTTGTGTGAAAAAAAAACCCGCTACGTTCCCGCGCTTTTGCAATTTTGCGTCCATTCTTTTTCTTCTGTTACAGAGGTGAGTATGTAAAATTTTATTAATTAGTTATTTATACAATTAAAACGAATTCTACTGATTATTCTATAGCAGCAGAGTAGACAAATCAATTGTTTTCTGTTTTTACATCGATTTATTATCCATGTAGATGTAGAAAGTACTAGCAAAATTAGCCACCATTTTGTGAAAAAGTTACTTAACAAAGTTTTAGTTAGCTTAAGTATGTAAAAAGTGTATCGTGTGTGTTATTGTGTTTGTTAAGGTTTGTACATGTATGATTATTGTAGTGTTCATAATGAAAACGTACGGTACGGTTGTACGTGATATTTTTGTCGATTCGATTAGGTTATGTAGCCGGCGTAAGACCCATGTGCATTGCGTTTGTCCACCGACGCTGATGCGGATCCATTATCGAGAACAAGGTTACGTTGCCGAAGTAACAATTTAAAATTTATATGGTCAGTTGTCCTCCACGGGGCCGTCAATCGATGTTGCAAGTAGTTTCACGCTAGGTACCTCAGACCAAGAACGCGCCACCGCTACAAATCGGTCCGTAGCCCGCCAGGTAGAGATCTTGTTAGGTCAACTTGATTGAAGTACCGACAATATAAAACGATTTGCTTCTTAACTTGTCCACACGCCGTCGGCATGCCGCCTGTTTTCTCGCATTTCTTACAAGGAGAGGGTAATTGTACATGTTGGAAACCCTTTGGAGTAGTAACCTAAGGTCGACAACTCATCAGTGATCCTTTCCCATTTGCATGGTTATTTTTATAATAAGTTTAACATCTAAAATACATTATTATTATTTGTTATCAAATTTGTTCAGCATTAATATTTAAAGGGCTTTTTTTCCAAAATTTCGTTTTTGAGACTTCCTTTTTGGGTTTGTTGTCATCCAGTGTTTATATGCATAACAATTTCATGCCAATTTGATAATAATAATAATAATTATTATTATTAAAACTTATTTTCAGGGAACAAGACCCATATAATAAACATTTGATAGACTAATATACATAATAACAATACATTTGTCAAAATAGATTTCCTAAATTTATTTACACAATTAAATATATAAAAATTAAACTAAGTTGACTTGTAATATTTTGTGTTATACTGTCATTTAAGAGATAAGTCTGTTTTTATTGCTTGTCTTGCTTAACAATTTTCATATGTATGTCAAGATTCATACATATTAGATAGCAGGAAATGGGTCATGCATGTTATGTAATTTATATTTCTAGCTGCCTGGTTACTCTTACATACAAGTGAAAGTAAACAAAAGCTTGTAATATAAACAATTTACATTTAGCTGTTTATTTGTATGCGTTGTGAAATATTATAGTTGAATAAAAAAATACTTTAAACGGTTTAGCTATGAAGTACATTGATGCATGGAGTGTTATAGTTTTAACAGTCAATGTAAATGTGTAGATACAGACATAATAACATTTTCCTTCATATATCACATAATAATTATAATTTGGTAAATGAAGTTTTAGTTCATGTATCAACACACTTTGTGTGCCCCAGCAGATAAGTATGTGTCAGCTCCCTAAATTGAACAGGTTAAAGTTTATTCAACACATTAAAATAACAATGGAAACTAAGAACTGGCAACAGCTATAATTAATTATTGAGGATGATACAGTATATTTCAAACTTTTGCATCAATAAGAGTAGCTTTAAAGTAAATGTACTTACATTAATGTAGTTGTTGTTGCAGACCAAATTCGAACTACAAGAAAGTTGTCTGATTGTAACTGTTTTATAATCAGAAGTTTTAAATATTCCCTGTTCTGTTTTCATTATCACTTTTTTTTCCTTTAGTTTATTACAAATATAATACATTATGATAATAATGCTCTCTTTATAACCCTTTTAGTTTTTACTCGAAAACCATCAAAGCATAATTTATTATAACAAAAATTGCTACTGTGAGTCGTACGGTGAGTAAGAGTATCGAAAATCCACGGGACGGGATGGAGCTAAAGACCAGCAACGCGTCAGCGGTTCTATTAGGGTTGCTGGTTCCCAAAGAGAGCAGTAATGTTCTCATCACATGATCCACATGTTCGTTTACCATTCCTGGTAGTAACAATGTTTACCTACTTACTCTTTAAGTCAAATTGAAGTCATTATTTTTCCCGTATTAATTTCTTTACCGTATCCAAGCTATTGCGTGGGATTGGCATTGTATAGTTAAAGTATACGTGTAATACATATGTGTTATTATCCCATAGATGAAGCGCTTCCAGAACTCACCCACCAAACGACGCGTACGCGCACGCGAGCAAGCACGCAAGACGGCAGCTTGCAACAGCTCCGGCGGCGGCGTAGAAACTACCGGACGCAGCGTCGTAGAAGGTGAGTCTTTTACGAACCTTCCTTATTATATACTTAATTTTAGCGGACGTCCACGACTTTGTTCGCGTGGAATCAGTAGCTTTTGTTCGTCAGGGCGAGTATGGCTTTCTATTGGTGAAAGATCGGTTGTACATTTGTATGTACAAACAGCTGGCTCTATGCGGCGAAGCTTTGTTGCCGGTGTGAAAGTCATCGTAACGCACAGCGCCAGTGCGGCGACACTGCCTGAAGGCCTGCTACGAGATGAACCGAGAGTAAATTATTTTTTACCCGATTGTCGTCAGAGGGAGGAAGGGAGGATTACGTTTTTTACGACCTCTTTCTGTAATATGTATTGTTTAGGTTTTTAAGACTTTCGTTGGCCAACTTGGCTCTAAATAGTTTCGCCATGTCCGTCTGTATGTTATAAGCACTTTATTGAGCTCCAAATGATAAAATCCTTTTAGGTAATACTTTTCGATATAAGGATATTTTCAATTAGGTAGTATTTTTTGCGCGGCAAGCCGGCTACCTACTGCGATTAACCTATGCCATAGGTAATGCGGCAAGCGCACCTACTGTGTGGAGTGGAACCCCCCTGGTATTATTCCCGATTATTCAAAGACGGCTGGACTGATTTGGAAAATTCTTTTTTGTTTGAAAGGGTATATTTCCAATGTGGTGGTCCCATTGTCATCCGGTCACGATCTGATGATGGGATCCTGGAGAAATCGAGGCAACTCTTCAAAAATTATATGCACATAGATGTGCATCGATAATCGATATAGATATCGATTTGAGTATTTTTTATAGTACTTCGTACTTTTGCTCTTGTGCATTTGGTGTAGTGGAGCAGATCACGAAGACAACAGACGACCATCGGAACTACTCTATAATGAATATTTCACGGGTGGCGATACGGTTAATTTAATATAGTTGTTAAGCAATTTATGTTCGTCACAGTGTATACGGTGAAGAGGAAGTGATGATAAAATACCAGGAGAACTGTTCAATAATTATTGTTCTGACATTAGGAAGAAGAAAAGGTGTTAAAGGTGGTGAGCGATTGGTGTTAGACTATTGTCTGTTAAATAAACAAACCGACTCACAAAAAAGCAACTCCTCCCTTTCCATTCAAACCGAGGAAGCAATCTACTAGGCTACACGGGTATTTTGTGTTATTTTTTATTACTGTTTCTCGGACAGAAAAAAACATTGGAAACTATTATGAATTAGAAGTTGTCCCTTTCCGTCTTCTCCTTTCTTATAACAAGGCCCTTTTTTTTATACATCTCGGAAACCATCGCGTCATATTGGTACTCTTTCGATTCGTCTCAATGGCACTCATTAATCTAAATGTGATGTTTGATTGACGCAACCGAGGGCACGGCACCCTCTGCGACCCACACCAGGCGCGGCTTATTTCGCGGAGGATATCGACGCACCACTGCACTGGGGCCGGCGCAATTGTGCTATCGTGCGTGCGAATGAATAAAAGTTATACGATAGACACGGAGGTATACAGTCGGACGTTTCTTATACCTAAACACCGTTTACGTTCGAAGTAAAAATTGTGTACTTGTGTTATTATTTATTTTGTGCCCACACGCGATATATTGAGCTCCGAGCTCGAAGGGCGGCCGGAGTGCAATATTATTAAATTGGATTTTGATTGAAAATAAAGATAAAAAATCTTTCTAATCGTCAAAAAACAATAACCTTTTAGGTCATATCTTAACAAGATATGCTGGGACATCATGTTGATACTCAAATGAAACGTCTCGACTCAATAATATCAAGCTGTCATGTCAGTTTTAAAAAGAAAAATATTTTTTTAGAGTTAATGAACTGGATGTTTTATTTTTACACAGAATGCACCGGCATAGAACCAGCCGCGCGTTGCGTCGTAGCAGGTTAGTGTTCTAAAAACTACTTAAATTTATTAAATTATTTTTTACACTAGGTATTTCAGTTTTTTGTACCTATGAGCAACACAACGCTTACAAATGACCGAGGAGTTATTCTACAAAAAATACATACTTCGAAGTGATTTATCGAACAAATTAAAAACGGATAAAGATTGTTAGTGTTTCAGATAGATATCATATTATGTTTCATATTGTTGCTGTCATCACTATTACTCTTAGAGCTTTAAGAACAGGAGTAGCCTCGTGTGATTATTTGCTTACACAAAATTCTGCCGTTTCTCGCGGGGAACGGGGGGGGGGGGTGACATGTCAAACACTAAACCACACTAAATCTATTTTGCTTGCGTCATTATGCACTCACACTTTTAGAAAATACAACACATGCTTATTTTCACGCACACACACTGAGTGCATATGCAAAAGGTTATGTTGCGACACAATGTAAGTGAATGAATAAGCGACACGATTTATTTTTGACTTGATTTGTCACGTCATTTCAAACATTTCATAGAATTCATCATCATCATTTCATTTTTCTATCGTCCTTTTCTAAAATTATACATGAAGGCATTTTTGTGAGCTGTTATCTCTTCGGTGGCAATTTAGGTGACTGACAAATTAATCTATGGCATTGAATGGCTTCTCCAGTACTTAATGCTCTAAGCTATTACTACATATTCACTACACTCATCGGGACTTTAACGCAATAATGCTGTATTGTAGATAGATACAAGCTATCTATGTCATGGAATCCAAGTGCAAGCATGTATCAAGGATGTATCTTCGGACAAATCTTTAGATATTGTGAGCATTGTGTATCGATATAGTGATCAATCAATCAATCAATCATTTATTTGCGTGAAGTATACATATGAAACATGCAAATATATTACAATAAAAAAATAACAATTGAAGGCAAAATTAATTAAATTACATTACATTACGCTGGTTAAAAATAAACAAGTCCAAGTTTGTTTAGTTCGTAAAACTTTCGCGACTCAACAGCAGTGACACCCTCCACTTCAGTCTGCTCGTGACCATGGCCGTTGCAATGCGGCCGAAACGTCGAGATAAATAAATAAACAGTATTATCGCGTTGATAGTCCCCATGAGCGTAGTGAATTTGTGTGAAAATCGTAGAAGTTTAAAACAATTTATCACTATTCCTTCGTTATCTCTATAGGCACCGCGCACCAAGGTGCGCGATCATTCCGAGGTAATAACTCGCAATGCGTAGCCATGTCAGCGTGCGCATGTGTGTACTCGGTTTTTACGAATAGGCAATGTTCCGATTTTAACGTTGACGAAATACTTAGAAGCGGCGACGAATTGTACATGCAGCTATTTCCTGGCTTACAACTTCAGAACGAACGATATTTACTGCCCGAACAATTGCCATCCCGTATTCGCTCCGGGAACTTTTTAGCAGAAATTCACTCAATGCAAGACGACAACAGTTGGATCGCTAATGGATTATTTCCAACAAACGTAAACGAAGTCCACGACAAAAAAACAGAGCTGGAGAATATTCTGCAAAGTAATGTTTTTACATCGGATCACATCGATGCAACTGATAGTGTTCTTTTTACCGGTCAAAGTTACACTGTCTCATTCTGGAGACATCGAAATGCCTTCTATCTTTTTAATAGTCACGGAGTAGACAGTAATAACCGTACAGCTGACGAGTGTGCGCGGTTGTTTAAATGTAATTCGATGAAAAAATTGGCCGATTATCTTTTTGCGAACGCGCATTTTCCAAGAAACGTACTAGACACGGAATATGTCATGAGTAGAATTCGTGTCACAAATTTCATTGTGCCATCTCCCACATTTACAGCTACGCTGTCCCAGTTACATCCAGCTCTGGCCAGTTCAATACCGCGTTCTTGCACTTACGTGCCGTCTCCCACATTTACCGCTTCGCTTTCACAGCCGGAGCAATCGCGTACACCCACATATGCCCAGGTAGTTGCAAAGAGTTGCCATGCATCTCGAACGTCTGCAACCACTGCTAATATCAATGCCGCGCAACCCCAAAATAACAATAAATCGAATTTCAATCCAGTGGTTGTGCTCGACAAGATAGAAGACTTTAAATTGTACGTCTTAAACCCAGTTGTTGTCGTCCAAAACATGTTTTCGGAATTACCGTTGGATGAAAACGATGTTAATGTCGATACGACACCTGTAGGCAGAGGTAGAGGCCGACCCAAAAAACAAAAAAGATTGATTAAAACTAATGCTCATTTAGACGCAGTCAAAAAGTACGCGCAAAAAAATCCTCAGATTAATCGTGCGGCGGTAAAGAAATACAAAGTAAATCATCCCAAAGTGATTCGAGCCGCAGTTCAAAAATTTTCACAAGATCACCCCGAGGTAAATCGCGCCGCCGTCGAAAGGTACTCTCAAAATCATCCCGAGGTGAACCGCGCCGCTGTCGAAAGATACTCTCAAAATCACCCCGAGGTGCACCGCGCCGCTGTCAAAAGGTACACTCAAAACCACCACGAGGTAAACCGCGACGCTGTTGAGAGATACAATCAAGATAGTCGTAACATTAAACCAGAATTACGTCGATCAACAAATTTAATTGCGGAATATAGGGACGCGGAACTTGACAACATTACACTGTTTTCTTTAAAAAAACCATCCATATTAGCTACGGATATATTCTCGTGTCCTCATTGTCATGCGCGTCTTTTCGACGAAGAGCGAAGTCGTAAGCAGTGGTGTTGCGGGTCTGGGGCGTACAACGTTCAACATTTTTCGCCTTTGTCAGAAAGCTTCTATACAGATCACACACAGGTTTTGAATAGACCGCGAGCGTATAACAACTTGTTCGCCTTCAGTGCCTTAGGCGTCTCGCATGGTTACCAGCAGCCCGACGGTATATCGTTTTTAAAAATTCAGGGACGTACTTATCACCGCGTGTTCGATCTTTCGTATAATGCCACCACTAACAACATTGGACTCTACATTAATGATAACGACAAACGCGATAGCCTAGCCCAAAGTCAACAGCTAAATAGAGACGTTGTAGTTTCAATTACAAATTATTTGCACAATGTCAATCCGTACATAGAGTGTTTCAAACGCTTGAGTCGAGAAACATCCGATCAAGCGTACATAAGGTTCGAAAGACCTACACGGGCAACACATGATAACATTCTAGGCGACACACCTTTAGGCAGTGAGGTTGCCGCTATAATAAGTACGGAGAGGGAGACTTTCCAACCACATTGCATAGCCATCTGGAAAGTAGGCCATAAGACACCGCACACTGTAGATATAATGAATCCATTGTATGAAGCTTTCCAATACCCATTGCTTTACCCCGAAGGCAATCCAGGATGGTTTTCTAACAAATAGGACAACAATCAACATAAATTGTCCCAAGTTAAATATGTCCGATGCTTACTGTTGTCAGAGCCGCGATTTTCATTATTAGGCAGACTTTCTGAGGAGTGGTTAGTAGATCTCTACTGTAGGATTTGCGAAGAACGTTTACGCTATATTACAAACGTGCAAAAACAAAACTCAAATTATGCACTCAGAACAGCACCACTCGAAGAGATAGAACACAGTGTCCAACAGATTCGTAACGATGAAACCATACAAGGGGAGGGTGTCGTGCCAGGCTGTATATATTTGCCCAATACAGGATCTCCGAGGTATATGAAAGCTAAATACATGGATGCCATTGCAATAGTCAGCACGTTAGGTACCCCAACATACTTTTTGACTTTTACGTGTAATCCAAATTGGCCTGAAATTAAACAATCCCGTGGAACAAGTTAACTGGCGTATCCACTTTTGTGTGCTCGAGTCTTTAATTTAAAATTAGCACAACTATTACGTGATATCAGGTCCGGTAGATACTTTGGTAAATGTTTGTACATATTTCACGTAATAGAATTCCAGAAACGCGGATTACCCCATGCTCATATATGTTTCAAAGTAGAGAACGGCCCCACGCAGAATATTGACATTGACAGAGTGGTAAGAGCGGATATTCCCAGTTCCTCGGAAGCTGGCGGTAGATTGAGAGAGATAGTTTTAAAACACATGATCCACGGTCCGTGTGGTCCACCAGATCGATCAAATTTACCGTGTTGGGATAGGGAAAAGCAAAAGTGCACGAAATTTTTTCCGAAACGCGAAACTCAAGTCACATTCGTTGACGATAAAGGGTTTGTAAACCTGCGCCGCGACAGTAAAAACGAGGGAACGATAAGTCACAATAGGCGCGAAGTCACTGTCAGCGATTTATGGGTCGTGCCCTATAATGCAGCCCTCTTATTGAAATATGACGCCCATATGAACTTGGAGGTTTCGTCACAAAGCGCGGTGATCAAATACCTGTTCAAATATATGACCAAAGGTCCGGATGAGTCCCGAGTAACCGTCGTACCCGAGGAACATTTGAATGACGAAGTAGAGCAGTACGTCACGAAAAGGTATATAGGCTCGGGCGAAGCGGCGTGGAGGGTGTTGGAGTTTGACGTTACGGGCCGCGAACCTAACGTCAAACAATTGACCGTGCATCTCGAAGACCGTTACAATGTTTTCTTTAGGCCAGGCACTGAGGCAGAGTCCGCGCAACGATCCACGTCTGACCTCATAACTTATTTCAATCGTCCCACCGGTGAGGAGTTCGACCGTTTAACATATTGCCAGTTCTATGAACAGTATATTGTACACGCGTCACGGCCAAACACTAAAAACACCCAAATCTATGAGACGACAAATAATAAGTTTGTAACGAGACGACAACGCGGTGAACTCGTAGCGCGTCTTTTTTGGGTCGCGCCTAATAGAGGTGAACAATTCTACCTAAGAATTCTACTAAAATCTTATCCAGCTCGAAGTTTCGCGGAACTTGTTAGTCTTGGTAGCCCTAATTCTGAAACTTACCAGGAATCTGCAAGGGCTGTTGGCCTTGTCAACGACGAAGTCGAGTACGAGAATGCTATGCTAGAAGCTTCTAGATTTTATACAGGGCGTGCTCTTAGAAGTTTTTTCGTGCTCTTGGCTTGTAACGGTGCCCCGGTAGCGCTACTGTGGGACACATTTTAAAACCAACTCAGCGAAGATTTCCTCCACAGACAACCAGACAATGTCGACGCGGCACACAACTTGTCACTGATATCAATAGGATGCTTCGTAAGCACGGAAGTTCTCTCGCACAACAAGGTTTGCCGCAAGTCCTCGATCAAACAACCGAGTTGGGTCGCGAACGTGTCGAATACAGTGCGAACCGTCTCCAAGCGTACGTCGACGAGTGGCTACCGCAGTTATCGCCCGACCAACGCGTCGTTTTCGATTACGTCAATAGGTTCTGCGTCGTCAATGAGTCTTTGCGCAATGTAGAGAATTCCGCAATATTCATTGATGGTCCCGCGGGCACAGGAAAAACCCAACTGCTAAACATTATCGCAGCACACGTACGAGGTGTCTTGAAGGGTGTAGTATTGTGTACCGCGAGTTCTGCTATCGCCGCTCAGAACTACGAAGGGGGGACTACTGCGCATAGTATGTTTAGATTCCCGATAGACATTGTTGATGACCTCGGCTACTGGAACATCACGAATGGCACTCAAAGAGCTGAACTGATTGCCAACGCGCAAGTGATCATTTACGACGAAGCCCCTATGGCTCATAAATTTTTGATTCATCTGTTAGACCGATCGTTGCGCGATCTGATGAGAAACGATAGAGATTTTGGTGGAAAAATTATCATATTTGCCGGTGACTTTCGCCAAATTCCGCCTGTCGTTGTTAACGCCAGATCCAACTCCGACATACTAAATTGTTCTGGCAAAACGTCTCCCGTGTAGCAAAGGCTAAAAGTATTCTCTCTGGTCACTTCACAAAGGAGCAGAGTAGATTCAGAATTTGCAGATTTTTTGTCCAAATTAGGCTCTAACCAACTAACTTCATACTCTGACACTGTAACTAATGTAAAAAATTTAATCGATTTGGGATTAATCGAACACGTCACCAAACTGACGCATTTAATTAACTTTGTGTTCCCATCAGAGATCATTGATAGGCGCGACGAATGCGCGCCTAGAGCGATTCTCTGCACTCGCAATGACTCGGTGCAAGAGATCAACGACGCCATCTTGGAGCAGGTCACGGGGGACGTTCTGCATTTCTATTCCTGCGACAAATTAGATAGCGATAACGTGGAGCCGGTATTTTTTGGCATTGATGCTTTAAATCGGATTAGGATCAATGGTGTTCCAGATCACGTGCTAAAACTAAAGGTAGGGTGCGTGTGCATGATTATGCGAAACCTCAGTTTTGAAGATGGGTTAGTGAACGGGACCAAAGTAATAGTCGTTAGGAGCTCGACTCGGTTGATAACGGTACGTAAGCCCGGAGGCACAGACGAATTTTTAATTCCGCGTATTCTTTTTAAAAATCAAATAGATCCGCGAAGTCCGTACGAATTGTGTCGCCGTCAATTCCCGTTACGCTTGTGTTACGCGATGACCGTTCACAAAAGTCAGGGCCAAACCATCAGTCGCGTAGGAGTAGACTTGAGATCGGACATTTTCAGTCACGGACAGTTGTACGTCGCGCTGGGTAGGGTACGTGAACGGAGTAACATAAAAAATTTAGTCCACCGCGATCGCATAATTCACGAAAAACCTTGTGCTATAAATATTGTAATTCCGGAATTGTTGTAACTTTATATTACACATTACACACTGTATATAAAATCAAATAAAATCAAATTTAAATCAAATCTCCTTGCGCTTCCTGTTAAGTTGAATTGTTCGTCTCTATTATATGGAATGGCAATTATAATCAATCAATTATTAACTTATTCCAAAAAATCATGTTGACATGGCTATTCATGCGAGTTTTTATTTACCTTTTTGTAGTTTAGAATACACTAGGACACTTGTGTCATACTAGACACGGACAAGGTGGAATTTCAATTCTCAGTTTATTGACACGATACAATTTCATTTTTCAAAGGCATGTCATGATTTAGGTGAATAAATATTATGTCACAGATCGGTGATGAAGCAGATATCGCGTAGGCGTGTATTTAGTGCATATTTTTCATTGTCATGAACGTATCTTTATCGTTAACGAAGAGAGGACTATTGCGACAATTGGATATGTCATATAAGATCGTATAATTCATCCGTCGTATGAACTCTTCAAATTGGACGGTTGAGGGGCTAGAGGGAGGTTGCGGGGGCTGTAGCGTCAGGGTGCTTGCGGTATGGCAAGCGATATAACGGTTGGGTTTTTGCAGGCTGACGTATGTCAGGTAGCACTGGTGATGATCTGGCTGCCGGGATGACAGATGAACCGGCGGTCTGGTTGGCTCGGTTAAGGTTAGTTGGCACTTGAAGTCGCCACTACCAACTTCACCCGCTTGGGAAGCAAAGATTGATTCGGTTTTAGGGATGGTTGCGAACGTTGACTTCCGCACTCCACTCTGCGCTCGCTAAACGTGTGTGGCATTAAAAACAATGGGTAAAATTGGGCGAATGTGTATGTGACAAGTTTTTTTTTCCTTTTTTTCTTCTTTTTATTTTTTTATTAACTGACTTCAAAAAAATGAAGAGGTTCTCAATTCGTCGGAATATGTATTTTTATGTATGTTCCCCGATTACTCGAAGACGAATGGACCGATTTGAAAAATTCTTTTTTTTTAAAGGTTATACTTTCAAGTTGGTCACATTGTCATCAGGTTAGGATTTGATGGTGGAATCCTGAAGAAATCGAGGAAACTCTTCAGATACTATTATTCACACCTATAGCGATTCGAGTATTTTTAGTAACTCGTGCTTTTGCTGTCGGAAAGCACCATTTGGTGAAGTGGAACTGATGTTGAAGACCACAGACGGTCTTCGGAACTATTTGTTAATTAATAAATATTTCACGGGTTGCGATACGATTACTCTTAAACAGTTGCTAAGCAATTTATGCTCGTCATAATGTATGTGGTGAAGTGAAGCTGAGGGTGAAGTACCAAGAAAACTCAACATTTCGTGTGCCTATATTTAAAAGGAAAAGCAATATTTTGCAAAGGATAGCCTGCAATTGACATTATAATAATAAGGTGTATAAGCATTGGCAGAATGCTCTGAACAAAGTCACTTTAACAGCATTCGAACAGCGCCAAAAAACCTGCGTGCAAGCATATTGCATCGCACCGCAAAGGCCCTGCGCTCCCGTCCTATGTCATCATCGTCCGTCCGTCTGTCATTAATAATATGTCCCAGATATTTAAAGCTGCCCACAACCCGTATTTCGAAACCATTTAAATATACAGGTAAGATCCTATCCAGACCCCTTCCAGCCATGAATACTATCATCTCTGTTTTTGTAACATTATATTTTAAACCATGTAAGCTACTATATTTTTCACAAATTGCCAACAGTTTTGTAAATCCACTTATTGAGGTGCTGAGAAGCACCATATCGTCCGCGTAACTCAGATTGTTAACACACATGTTACCATTATGACAACCGGTCCGGGAACTTCTCAGTTCCTCAATAAGATCGTTCATTCTCCTTGGCGCACACCGCAATCTAATCTAAAATCATTAGACATCGAGTCGCCCTATCTTACATTGTTAGTTTAGTTTCCGTACCAATACTTCAACAGATTCATCACATCTTTGTTCGTACCAACCTTTATTATTCTGCTGATTTTTTTATAAAGTAAGCAAGTTTAGGATTTTTACAAAACTAAAAATAGAGCCAAAATTAAACGAAAAACAAAATAATCACAGACTTTACAACATTTAAATTTGAATTAAACCTTTTAGTATCCCGCCTTCCTTATTATGTGACCACCACGGTATATATAAAAACCGCCTTTTAATAAACAACCAAATAACTAAAGCGCAAAAAATATCCGTCAAGTACCATCCCCCTATTTTTCAAATCCAATCATAAAATAAATTTTTTCCGTACAATTTTATAGATTTTAGCCACTTTTTGGAGTCGACCGGATTATATACTACTACTAGGTATTTATCTCTGGGCCTATGCAGCCTGAAATAAACGAATTCTATTCTATTCTATTCTATATGTCTTCTGATTCTATAGAGAATCTGATAGAATTTACTGCCTAAGCGAAGTGAACGCAGTAATTGAAACTAATAATGTAGAATCTGTATTCATGCTCGGTGATTTTAATGCCCACCCAGACGAAGGTAACTACAGGCCTATTTCGCTGCCATCTGTTATAGCAAAGGTGTTGGACGGTCTGCTTGATAAACACATGGAAAATCGTATAAAACTGCACGACGCACAATTCGGATTTAGACCTGGACTATCCACGGAAAGTGCAATCCTATTACTCAAGCATACTGTCCAATACTACACGGATAAGAATACGTCCGTGATTGCCATTCGACTTGGTGAATTATGACCTGCTGTGGAACAAGTTGAGAAAGGACACAGATGTCTGATGAGGTTATTCAGTTGCTCAGGTGTTGGGACAATAAACAGTGAAATTGCGTAAGGTGGGCAGGTTCCTTTTAGGAGAAGTATAACAAACTGGAACAAATTACCTTGCTACTCCGCGAAACCAGTGCCGGGCTCGTGCAAAATAGCTGCGTCTGTGCGACACATATATGTTCATGCAAAAACCCACCCTCCTCCGCTTCCACACGAAACAACATATATCACACAGACTCAACTACACACCACCACCACTAAACACTAAAACTACACGATCGACAGGTTAACAGGTTAGGTTGAACAGGTTAATTTTCCTTCTTCTCCTTTATTGCGGGTATGCTTAAATTCTGTCTTTAACAATGGGGGTAGCTGAGATTGAGATAAATTATGTGGGTAGTTTGTGATAATATACGGGGGTACTTTTGTTTTATTTTTAAATTTTGAGGGTAGGCTTTGAGAAAAATAATAAGGGTAGTTGTGCAAAAATGTTGGCGGTAGGCGGGATTAAAGAAAAATGTTTTAGTTTGTCAGTACGCCATTCGTTCAAGTAGCGAACGGTCGTACTGTTTCTTTGATCTTGATGATGCCTCGTATAGAGGCGAAACGCGCGTCGATCGTGTAGTTTTAGTGTTTAGTGGTGGTGGTGTGTAGTTGAGTCTGTGTGATATATGTTGTTTCGTGTGGAAGCGGAGGAGGGTGGGTTTTTGCATGAACATATATGTGTCGCACAGACGCAGCTATTTTGCACGAGCCCGGCACTGGTTTCGCGGAGTAGCAAGGTAATTTGTTCCAGTTTGTTAATATGGACCTCTGCAAAGTAACGCCTGAATCTATTAATTATTTGGAGAAGTATAAGTTGGACTGCGGGGTACAGACCAGTTGGTGAACACTAGCTGAGCTTACATTAGGGTTTTGGGTGCACATGTATGCGTGTGCGTGCGTGTATGTTTGGAAGCGTGTGTGTATTCTGTATGGAAACAGTTGTAGGAATTTATCTGTATCCTTTGGTGCCGCATGTATAGGTGGATGTGTGTGCGTGTATGAAAATGTGTGTATGTGTATGGACAGTTTTCGGACTTGTCCGGGTCCTGAGGGTGCACATGTATGCGTGACTGTTTTTTTATGGTATGGAGGTTAATCCACAATAGTGACTATTTCTGGCGTCACCCAACTTGTCTTTAACGTTACCGCAAAATCAAGTTTCAAAAAATATATTTGGCTAAATGAATAAACTCAGGATAACATGAATTGTAGGCACTTTTTGGAATTGTAGTCGGTACTAATTTTTTCTCTTCCCCCTTTCCCAGTTTTTGTTATGTAAACTTCTGTTAATTTAGTAAAGTGCAATAAACATGCAAAAACTAGACCTTTTTCCTAACAAACACTTGGCTGTTTTTTATTCTCGTTTGTATAATTATATAATTTTAACAATCACAATATAAAACCTTGTTAGACACTCTTTGCAAATTTATAATGTAATGTTATATCAACCTAATAAAGAAACTAAAATAATTGTTAAACTCGTAATTCTAATGGCCGATGAAGTTCAAGAAGGTACGAAGCAGCGATTCAGCACTGTTCAAACTCTTATCCACGAGCCTTCTTTCTTTGCCTTACTTCTGAAGACCCAATGGAAGCTCGTCCCGTTAACAACAATTGTCAACGGTCAAGTCAGAAGCAGTCTCCTAGATACAATCTCGCACATGCACACCCGTTTTACCGGTCAACTCACTTGATCGACGACATTTAAAGACCAGAGGAAATTGTCGAATTTTGTTTGCATGTATCTATGCTGCGGAGTCGTTTATCATTATCATCTTATACAGATAAAAAAGAAAAACGAACACTACAAGAGGCTCATTTTATAGAAAATGGACATACAAGAACACACTTAATAAAAGTTTTGCCGTATTAACCACTGCTGCTCAAACGTTTCCCATGAAGAACAATATTACACTTACGTATAATGGAAGAAGACTTCAAAGTAAAGAAGCAAAATTATTATTGTTAATGCATTGATGAAAGAAAAAAAAGTGAATAACATAAAGTAAAGTTAATAAAAAAATATCGCAATAAAAAACATAAACAATGAGTGCAAAAAAAAAGCATAGCACAAAAGGAACATCAATTGCATATTGATCACATTAAATTTGTTTTATATAAAAATTTACAACTGATATACTTAAAGAAATCTCATTATTCAATATCCTTACCGTTAAGTTTTAGGTGTTTGTATTGTTTTGGTTTATATTTACATTTTGTTAAATAAATATAAATGTTTACGGACATAAATTACACAATCTGTATGGCGTAGAAGCAAAATTGTTATTGTCAATGCGTTGATGAAAAATCAGTGCAAAAAAAGCATTGCACAAAAGTAAATATCAATTGAATTTAACATTTACAATCCAATTGCAGATGTTTATCAGTGTAACTAATTGTTATCATATTGAATTAATGTCCTACAGTCAACCAAACTGAACTCTAGACTGCTGTACAACCTTAGAAAATAAATTGCATTATGACTTTCATTTCATACTTAATGTTTTAATATAACAGAGGCGTAGAATTAAATTTGGTTGTCTGTACGTTAATTCACGCCATTCTATATGAGTTTGTTTATTCAATCAAATGTATTTTTAGAAACAAAATTTTGCAGTAACGTTAAAGACAAGTTTGGTAACACCAGAAACAGTCAAACTGTGAATAAAATTGTTGATTAGCCCGCATACTATAAAAAACAGTCACGCACACATGCGCACCCAAGGACCCGAAAAAGTCCTAAAACTGTATCCAGACACACACAAATTTTCATACATGTGCACACAGTCACCTACACGCTCGCATGCATGCGGCACTGAAGGCTTCAGATAAGTTCATACAACTGTTTCCGTACAGAATACACACACACTCCTACATATACACGCACATACACGCACACAAAACCTGGAAAAGCCCTAAAATAATGTCCATACCAATTAATACATTTTCACACGCGCACACGCACGCACACATACATGTAGATCTTTAACGTAACTTTATTTAAATGAAATTTATATAAAAATTATTTTTACTTTGAAAAAAAAACTGTTTAATTCAGATCCAAATATAATCCATAGTGTGTTAGCAAAACAATAATATTGATATTAAACGGTGTGGACTGTATCTTGTTGTGGTGGCGCGATTTAAATAAAATACTTGTTCATTTTTCGTAACGATGCTTGGAGAGGAGAGGCGGAGTTGCTCACGCGGCGGCGGTGTGGTGCAGAGTGCGTGAGCAGGTGGCGAGTCATCTCACACGCCTCCCCGCGCGAAGCGCGGGGGGGTGTGGGGGGGGACTTCTCAGGGCTTAGCCCTCTGAGTCGGCGTCTTACGCGGCCCATGACGATGGGCCGGTCTTCACTGTGTCACCCCTTCTGGGTGACCTGTCGGCCTCTCTGCGGCTTTGCCCGGTTAGCCTATCTTGGCGTTGCGGGCAGGATGCCTATCTGCGGCTTTTACCCCGTTTTGCCTTTCTGCGGCGTGACGGGGGTCGTTGGCCTTTCAGCGGCTTTGTGGTTACCTGTCGTCACCGCGGACAGGAGACTCTTCGCGTGGCGCCAGCTCTCTTGCGAGGGCCAGCGAGCGGCGATCCGGGGGACGCGCGTGGAGCGGCGCGATCCCCTGAAGCAGCGGGAAACGGGAGTTGTCGGCGCGGTCGAACATGCCGCGCGCGAGGTGGCTGATGAACGCGTCCAGGCTCTGCCAGCGGAGGTCGCCCATGATGGTGGAGTTGCGCACATAGCGTGGGGCGGCTACGATGGTGCGCAGGGACTGGGACTCCTGCGCACGGAGACGTTTCCGGTTGGTCTCGGACACAAGTGCGTACCAGGCTGGTGCCGCGTATGTGAGCCGAGACCTCAGGTACGTCTTGTAGATCCCCAGCTTTGTGCGCACGGGGAGACTGCTGGCGAGCGCTGGACGCAGACATGTGCGCGCGTGCTTCACGCGCCGCACTACCTCGTCGACATGCTGCTTCATTGTGAGTCTCTTGTCGATGGTGACTCCCAGGTACTTTACGGTGCCTGACCAGGGCACCTCCTGACCGTACAGTCTCAGTGGTGGTGGCGGTTGCTTCTGTCCCATAGAGATGGCCTGTGTCTTGCCCACGTTCACCGACAGTCTCCATCGGGAGAGCCAGTCGGGTAGGGCGTCAAGGGTTCTCTGGAGCTTCTTCGCTGCGTGGGTGAGGTTCAAGGATGAAGCGAAGTACGCAGCGTCGTCAGCGAAGAGCCCCAGCTTGACGTCGCCGATCACCGGGATGTCGTCGGTGTACAGGGCGTACAGGGCCGGGGACAGGCAGCTTCCTTGCGGGACGCCTGCAAGGATGGGACGCTCGGAGGAGGTGGCGTCCTCTACCGCCACCATGAATCTTCTGCCGGTCAGGAAAGAAGCCAGGACGCGGACTATGCGCCGAGGAGCTGGAGACGTCGACAGCTTGTACAGCACTCCCTCGTGCCATACGCGGTCGAACGCCTTTTCCATGTCCAAGAGTGCTGCGACGGCGTTCTCCCTCCGGTTTCTCGTCGTCGTGAGGAAGTGAAGCACTTTTGTGAGCTGCAGCGTGGTGGAATGCTCGAGACGGAAGCCGAACTGTTCAGGGCGGGGCTCGACGTGGGGCCTGAGATGTTGGAGCAGCAGTTTTTCGAACACCTTGGAGAGGGTGCTGAGGAGAGTGATCGGGCGGTAACTCTCCGGTCGTTGGAGGTTCTTGCCAGGCTTGGGTAACATTATTACCCGACCAAGTTTCCAGGGCTTGGGAAAGTGACCCGTGCGCAGGATCCCATTGAACAGCCTGGTCACCGCCGCAATGGAGCGCTGCGGTAGGTGACGTAGGACCATGTTCGGGATCTCATCGGCGCCCGGGGCTTTCTTTGGCTTGCAGCGTCTGCAAGCTCGCTGCACTTGGCCGGGCGTGAAGACGACCGGATCGTCTCCCGCCTCGATGGGTGCCGCGAAGTAGCTCTCCAGGTGTTCACTGACTTCCCTCAGGTGGTCCGGGTCGTCAGAGGGGTTCGGTTGGAACTGCTGCTCCAGGCAAGTTGCGAAGATCTCTGCCCTGTCTTCCGCCTTGTATTTCAGCCGTCCGTCTCGGTCCAGAAGTGGTCTCGTGGGTGTGGGTATCGCGCCGAGTTGCCTGCACAGGCGATGGACGGAAGGGACGTCGTCCTCTATCGACGCGATATGGTCCTCCCAGGATGCTGCAGCGTGCATGGTTAGCTCCTCCTTCACTCTTTCGACCAGTGCGTTGAGCGACGTCTTTAGAATGGGGCATCTAGTCCTTTGCCATTGCCGCCTCAGTTGGCGCTTGCGCGAGATGAGATCCTGGATCCGGGTTGGGAGTGGATTTCTCCTCTCTCTTGCCGGAACGGTGTGCGCTGCGGTGTTGAGCGCCTCCTGAATCGTGGCGACAATGGCGTTAGCGGCTACGTCCACGTCTTCTGCTGAGGAGATTGGCATGGTCTGGGATTTCTCCTCCATGGCCGATGTGTAGGTCTCCCAGTCGTAGCGGCGTCCTGGCTTCTTTGCTATGGTGGTGGGCAGTGTCTTGAGGGTGAGGAGAACCGGCCGGTGGTCAGACGGCAGGTCGGGCAGAGTCTCCTGCACCATGGCGGCAGTCACCCCTTTGCTGACCACAAAATAGATGACATTTCCGGTCCCGTGCGCGTCGTCGTAGTGCGTCGGCTCTTCGGGTCCGGATACGTCGAAGTTGTGGTCGATGGCCGCTTGGAGGATCCTCCGTCCCACGCTGTCCGAGTAGGTGGAGTTCCATGCGATGTGCTTCGCGTTGAGATCGCCCGCCAGGATGGTCGGCATGGGCGATCTCATGAGCTCCACCAGGTCCTCGGCTATGGAGCCCGGAGGTCCCCCCGGTCTGTAGGCGGCGTAGAGTCGCAGGTCCTGGCCCGCGACCTGTAGATCTACTCCCAGGGTGGAGAGGGAGTCGAAGTGTCTGTTGTCGACCATCTGGTGGATGATAGCCCGTCGAATGATGACCGCCAGGCCTCTGTACGCCCGCCCTGCCTCCGACGTCTCGTCCCTTCTGTATACTTTACAGCAGGGGACCTTCAGTGGTGCAGTGGGGTGCAGCATCGTCTCGCTGACCAGCATGACGTCCACAGCCTGCTCTCGGATGAAGTTCCGGAGCAGGCCAATCTTGCCGGTCAGCGATTGAGCGTTCCAGTAGACAACCCTCAGTTCACGGCCGTTGAATGGTCGGCCTGAGGGTTGTGGCTGCTGCTGTGAGGGCCTTGGCCACTGCGTCGGCTCCTTGCTGCTGGGCCAGTATGACACCCCTCAGGAGGTCGAGGAGTGCCAGCGGGTCTATCGGTGACGTGGCGGTTGGTGCTGGTGTTGCGTGGGCGGCTGCTTTGTTGGCGGTGGTGTTCGACGTCGGCTTCTTCCTCCTGGGTTTTTTGCTCCTTTTGGGCCCTGGGCCGGGTGCTGGTCCCTTTGCGCCCCTTGTGCTGGGGGCGTTTGCCGGTGCCATCAGTGAGGATGGCGCCGACTCTTCCACCGTGGGCATGGGGACGGTGGCTTTGGTTACAGGGCCTCGTCGGGTGTTGGTGGCCGTGCGGGCCGTTGTGCCTGCCCGCTTGTTCCGTAGCTCCCTCAGGAACACCGGGCAGCTAGAGTAGTTTGCGGGGTGCGGCCCCCGAGTGCGTGAGCAGGGAGGCCGCGCCGCTTTTATAGCTGCGCGACAGGGCAGGAAGGGTAGGGGAATGCTCTAGCACGCTTATGCGTGGCGGAGTGAGCGGGACAGGAATATCGGGAGTTGCATCTTTTTATTTTGAAAAACCAATTAAATATATTAACATCACAATTAAACCAAATACAATTAAACCAAATAAATCTTAACCTAGTTAATTATTACAGAAAAAATAAAAACAAGTAGAAATAAAATAGTGTGACATAAATTCTTACAACTACCTAGCTACCTATTTTGTACAATCTCCCCCTCGTGCGCAAGCACTTATTATTTAGGCCGTAATTATAATGAGGCCCAGCCTGCCGGGCGACGCATTAGCCCCTTTGTCGTTCTGACCTCCGTTATTCTGATCCGGCCGTCCGGGCCTGGGTAAACGGAGGTTACTATGCCCCGGGGCCAGGTTCCTCTGGGCATAATTTGGTCTACTATAAGAACCACATCGCCTATTTGTATGTTTTCTTGCTGGGCATGGTGTCTTTGCCGTGTCTTCAATGTTGGTTTGTACTCAACCACCCACCTGGCCCAAAAAGCGTCGGCTAAGGTTTGGGCCGTCTTCCACGAGTTGGGAGTCATTTTCTGGTCTGTGAACGTCCCAAATGGTAACATTCCAATTGACCTCCCAATAAGAAAATGGTTGGGGGTCAATGCCTCTTCAGTGAGGTTAGGGTTGACTGGGGTCAATGGCCTCGAGTTGACTAAGTGTTCAGCTTCGAGTAGCAAGGTGTGAAGAACTTCCTCTGCTGGAATTTTTTCCTTTAGTGTCACCTTCAGTGCATTTTTTACGGAGCGCACTAATCTCTCCCAGGCCCCCCCCCCATGCTGGGGGCCCCGGGGGGTATCTTTTTCCATGTAATGGTTTTAGTCGCAGCGAACGCGTGCATCTGGGCGTTGCTGGTTTCAATTGCGTCAGTGATTTCGCGCTCAGCGCCGACCAGGTTTGTTCCGTTATCGCTGTATAATACCGTAGGAGTGCCGCGACGTGCCATCATGCGTCTTAGAGTGAGTATCATGGAGGAGGCCGAGAGTGAGGGGGCCAACTCCACGTGGACCGCGCGAGTGGTGAGGCACGTGTAGAGTGCGCCCCACCGTTTTTCGCGTCGTCGTCCAATGGTCACGTACATCGGTCCGAAATAATCTACCGCCGCAGCTGTGAAAGGCGGTTGATTATCGGTTAATCTTTCGATGGGTTAGTCGCCTACGGGAATTTTGTGCGGTGTCCCTTTGTAGGTCCGACACCACTGACATCTATTGCATATATATCGTAGAGCGCCGCGCAATCCCACGATGTGAAATCTTTGTTGTAATTCGTTCATCACCGTGTAGTGATTGCCGTGGTTAAGGGTAGCGTGTGTGTGCTGTACCAATAACCGCGTAAAAGCTTCTTTTGCATGCAGGATTGGCAATCGTTGCTTTCTGTCTTCTTTTATACGGCTGTCGAGATACAAAATGCCGTTCTTCATTTCAACGGCGAGCTTGTTTATCGTCGAACTTTTCTGTATGGGCCGCCCAGCCTCTATTCTCTTCATTTCTTCTTGAAAAGACATATGTTGACTTCGTCGTATGAGCAATAGCTCGGCGAGCTTGACTTGGTCAATTCTTAGCTCTATATCTGTTTTCTTTTTGAGTAGTTTGGCTTTGAATACCTCAGCGGCGAGAAGGACGGTGGCCGTAGCGCGCAACAACCTAGTATACTGCGAGAAGCGTTCTATTACAGGTAAATACTGTTCGTACCTACTGACAACGAGAACTTGCTTAATCACTCTTTCTTCCCCTGAAGGGGGTGGCGGCGCCGAGACCTGCCGCTCTTTGGGCCAAGTCTCGGGGTCGCCCTTAATAAATTCGGGCCCGCTAAACCACCTGTGACTGGCGTCAAAATTGGCGGGAATACCCTTTGTCGCGTCATCCGCGACATTTTCCGCGGAGGGTACCCACCTCCAGTCTACAGGCGCGGTTAAACTTTCTATCTCAGCTAATCTGTGAGCCACAAACGACTTGTACGAGCGCGGGTCCGACTTTATCCATGCTAATACTGTTTTTGAGTCTGACCAAAAATGACTTTTTAAAACTTTATAGTCGGATTCGCGTTCGACCGAGCGTGCTAGCCTGCTTCCTAGCACCGCCGCTTGCAGTTCGAGTCTGGGGATGGATATCGGCTTCAGTGGGGCCACTCTGGCTTTACCCGCTATCAGTCGCGCAGATTTATTGTTAGTCGCGTCGGTACTGACAAAATAAACCGCGGCCGCGTAAATTTTTTCGCTCGCGTCTACGAATGTATGCAGCACCCCCTCGTTGGAGGTTGCGGCGGGAACGTACCTTTCAACTTCAAGGTCTCTAAGACATTGCAAATTGCTCGTAAACGAACACCAAGCCTCGTTATGCTCTGGTGACACGGTGTCATCCCATCCGATACCACTACGCCACAACTCTTGTATCAGAGCTCTGCCTACCACAGTTATGGGAGAAACGATGCCCAGCGGGTCGAATAACGACATGACCGCACTCGTTACTTGTCGCTTGGTAGGTGGCACGTCGCCGCGTACGACTTCCGACGGCGTGTTTCGAAGGTTGACGTTAAAGCCGAGCGTGTCGCGTTTGTGGTTCCACATGAGACCTAGTGTGCGTTCAGTTTCGTTTTTGCCTAGCGTAGTCGACTCGGTACTACGCGTGTCCGCGACGCTGCTTATGACGCTAGGTACGTTCGATGCCCATCCGCGTAATTGGAATGACGCACTTAAATGCACTTTGTGCATGTCCTTTACTACTTGTTTGGCCAATTTTTCGTCGTCGAATGCACCTAGGTAGTCATCCATATAAAAATTACGCACCGTAGCCCGCGCGACCAACGGATACTGCTCGCCGTGACATTCTGCGTTTTTATTTTTAACGTGTATGGCAACGCAAGGCGATGATGCCGCTCCGAATATGAGTGACGTCATCCTATACTCTTGCGGTACATTTTCACGATTTTCGCCCCGCCATAAAAATCGCAAACTGTCACGTTCCTGCTCTATGATTTTAATCTGCAAAAACATCTCTTTGATGTCGGCTACGACCGCTATCCTGCCTTCGCGAAACCTGACTAGTACGCCGAATAGCGATTGCAATAGGTCCGGCCCCGCTAATAACGCGTCGTTTAGGCATTTACCTCCCGATTTAGCGGCCGCATCGAATACTACTCGGATCTTGCCTTTCTGAGGATGCACTACCGAAAAGTGAGGTAAATACCAACTTCTCGGCGAAGTGGGCGTGGCGTCAATTTTTTCGGCGTAACCGTTTTCGATGAGATTCTCGATTTGCTTGGTATATATACTCTGCCTTCATACCCGCATCTCTGTCTAATTTTGCCTCTAAATTGTATAGGCGATGAAGTGCTTGCCCCTTGTTTTTCGGCATCACTTCGTCGTCCGTACGCCATAGTAAGCCCGCTTCGTACCTATCGCAATTACCTATATTTTTACACGTCGCGTCTAACAACTGCAGCGCGCGTTGATCCGGGTCTGCTTTTGGTCTACGGGGCTCGATACCTAAGGATTCGATGCTAAAATGCTCCCGTATTAACGCTAGAGCCGGGTCCTCGCGCTCGGACGGCCTGACGTGATTTACGATTGCTACGGTTTTTCGTGATAACGCGTCTTTCCCGTGTAGTACCCAACCGAGTGTGGTCAAACTTGCTACCAGTTCGTCTTTACGGCCTACTTTTAACTGTCGCGACGTGATTAAATGCCAGTTATCTTGCCCTATCAAAATGGTAGGTTTCGCGCGTTCGTCTGCCAACTCGTCCTCGATATCGACGAGGTGACTACAGTTCATGACGAGCTCTCGGTCTACTTGTTGCGGCGCGAGATTAAGTTGCCCGATGGTATGTGCGTCCATCGTTTGGTAATTACGACAACATAAACCGCGAATCGACAACGTAATTCGACATGATTCTAAGTCGTTTACAATATTGCCCCCCACTCCTTCAATGGATAGCGGCTCGCCCCGCCCCCTGGATATTACTTCATCGGCCACGCCCCTTTCTACTAGAGTCATTGTTGAGCCTTCGTCCAACAACGCGTGGGTCGTGACCGTACCCAGTGGGCCACGGACTTCTACCGGAACTATCTTGAGATAGGTATTGCACTGACTTACGTGATTTATAGAGCTAACCTTGCCATGCGTTGGCACCGAACGCTCGGGCGTTTTGCTACCGCTGTCTACTCTGTCGTTCCCGTGCAAAAGTTTGTGATGCGACGCTTCACAACCCTTCATGCCACAGGGCTTGTAATTACATTTATACGGCCGCCTATGGTTATCGCCCAAACACCTAAAGCACAATTTATACTGCTTCGCGGCCGCCCACCTATCGGCAACGTTTAGTTTCGTAAAATCTGCGCATTCTGCCGTTGCGTGATTACCGCTGCAGACTACGCACTTACAACTTTTTACGTCTAACGTTGTCGATTTGTACGGGTTTGGCGCGGGTTTATTTTGTGCTTTTTTTTGCAGGTTTTTTGTCGATGTGTACTTTTTTCAACGAGGCTACCACGGCTCGCGCGCGCGAGTCATTTTCGCTATCCGATTCCGTATAACTCGAGCTATCGCTATACGTGCGGGCGCGGGGAGCGTGGCTCCTTTCGCGTGTTACTGCATTTACCCGGTTGTTCTTAGCGCGGCGTTCGTCTCGCATTGTTTCGTGCGTGAACATAGCTCCGCATTGATCTGCTATGTTATTTAAAAAACGCGATAGCAAAATTAACTCGGGCGCTCCCGAGTGAGCCGACTTGAATTCGAACCATTTGTACTTTAGTATGAGATTCAATTTATCTATGACCCGAGTTACTAATTCGGGCGAGTATAAGTACTGCGGCTGCTTAAGTGTTTTGATTGCTGCTACTGTGTTTGCAACTTTGCTCGCGAATGATGCAATATTTCGACCGTCTTCCGCTAGGCGAGGCATACGCTTAACGTTCTCGAGTTCTGTTAGTATCAACATTTCCGGCCGCCCGTACCTTCGTTCTAGAGAATCAATTATCTCGTACGGGTCGGTGACGGTATATAACAATGCCCTAACAGACTCGCGAGCCGCGCCGCGCACCGCCTTTCGCAATCGTGCAACGTTTTGGATTTCTGTAAACATTTTCTCTGTATCGTCATATACAGATTTGAAAGCCATCCACTCAGATATTGTCCCGTCAAAATGTGGGAGTTCGTGGATAAACTTTGGTACCGCCTGATTTTTACTTGAACTAACCGCTTGCACGATTGCGTTCGCCAATAACGCCATGTCGTTCGTGCTCGCGGCGGCGACGCGCGGTTCGGCCCGTTCGTTAGTCGCGGGTACTTGTAACCTATCTGAGATAGCCGGCCTATTATTATTATGAATCTGTTGTTCCGATATCCATCCTCTCAGCCTGGACTCCTGCAACGGCGGCACCGCGTCGTTGGAGGTCGCCCGCTCCAATAGGGCGATCTCCAGTCGACTTCTAGCAGCAGCGGATGCCGCCTGAGCCCTGGCCAAATCGGCGTCTTGTGATTCTAATTCTGCCCTCAATAACTCGACCTGACTATCCTGCCTCGTAGGCATGTTTACTACTGTGCCCGGTGCACTTACAATTCGTTCTAACGGTAAATCAGCGGGTGCCTCTGCCCCTGGTTCGCGCTATCGACACCGTCCACCTCTTCTATGCCGGTGCCTCTACTCCACGTTGTGGTTTCCGCCGATGTCGTCTGCCCCGTCGTAACATACGGCTGTCCTTGCCGTCCATTGCGCACGAGGGTCCCTACGCTACTTATAATTAACACTTCACTCCCTATCGGTTACGTCCTAACTCTAACAGCCTGGGCAGACTCCTAACGCGGTGATGCCACCCAGGAATAGGAATGAAGGGATGGGTAGGTGGGAAACCGCCCGGTAGAGGGGACCACAGCCTAGGGCCGCTCAGGACACGGTAGGAACGACCGTGCCCGTCGTGCGTTACCAACTAGTGGTTCTTCGACTTGTGGTCCCTTACCGACGTCGGTCAGGCTTAGAGCGCCTTTACAAAGGCACGTGGACTCGCCCGTGTCCAACTAGCTTTCGGGTACGCTATATGGCCGTTGGCACCGTTAGGTGGCCGCGTAAGCTTGCTTCAGAGTTGATAGATGGTAAGCTAACCAATCTATAACTCTCGCCGCTCCTCTTCAAACAAGTATCTAGCCTGAGCTATAACTCGCGCGTACGTGTTTCTTTCTTGTTTTCTTGAGCTGCTTCAGCGATCTGGCATCGATGGACCATTAAACGGTGTGGACTGTATCTTGTTGTGGTGGCGCGATTGAAATAAAATACTTGTTCATTTTTCGTAACGATGCTTGGAGAGGAGAGGCGGAGTTGCTCACGCGGCGGCGGTGTGGTGCAGAGTGCGTGAGCAGGGAGGCCGCGCCGCTTTTATAGCTGCGCGACAGGGCAGGAAGGGTAGGGGAATGCTCTAGCACGCTTATGCGTGGCGGAGTGAGCGGGACAGGAATATCGGGAGTTGCATCTTTTTATTTTGAAAAACCAATTAAATATATTAACATCACAATTAAACCAAATACAATTAAACCAAATAAATCTTAACCTAGTTAATTATTACAGAAAAAATAAAAACAAGTAGAAATAAAATAGTGTGACATAAATTCTTACAACTACCTAGCTACCTATTTTGTACAGATATGGTGTTAGTAAACAACTAAAATGTAACTAATGTAAGCTCAACCATTGTTCCACTACTGGACTGTACCCCGCAGTCCAACCTAGACTCCTCCGAAAAAAAACCTGCCCACCTTACGCGGCTCGCAGTTTAACTGTTTATTGTTTCAACATCTAACAACAACTTTAACATGTTTGTTCCAGCCGGTAACAGTCTTTTTCCTCACTGTCCTCTGCTTACAACTATCTTGCGCAGCCACTGACAGTGTACTTATAATAGTCTCATACAAGTTCTCGAGTAGTATTTTGTGACTGCTATCGGAACATAATCTGTGACTGCATTTACGGAACTTAGGTGGTAAATCTATATCTTTGAAGTTAGAATTACAGATTTCATTATATTCACAAATTTGACTCGCATCCCTCTTTCCCCACAATACTTTGTTAAAGCAGAATTTGCTAGGTAATGTTATCTTTGGCTTTCATAATTGCATATTGCATTCGGTAAGTAATAAGTCTCTTGTAAAGCGATAATTACGGCTGATACGTGTGTTCTGTTGACTGTATAAGACGACTGCGTAGTCGTCTTATACAGTCAGACCTATTTACATTTTTGCAGTTGAAACTGATTAATTTGGCAAACGTCACTGGTGCTGGTATCGATACAACTGCCCTTTTTTTCTTCTTATCATCTTTAACACACACACACACACATTTTCACGCGCGCACACACACATTCACCTACACGCTTGCATACATGCAGCACCAAAGGACCCGGATAACGTCCTTAAACGGTCCATACAGAATACACACACACTCCCAAACAGACACTCACGCACACGCACACATGTGCACCCAAAGACCCGGATAGGTCCAAAACTGTCCATACAAATAAACTCACATTTTCAAACGCACGCACACACCCATACACACATGTACATGTTTACACGATATTTATTTTCTATATATATTTTTTTTTTATTGTGGTGTCGGTGTCGTTTGGAACCGGCCGCACTCATATGTATATCCAATGACCCGGACAAGTCCCAAAACTGTGTCCATACACACACACATTTTCACGCACGCACACGCACACATGTGCATTCAAGATCCATAGAGGTCCTGTGTTGATACAAAAACACAATTCATTTTTACACAAGCACGCACGCACACTCCCATACACACATGTACATGTTTACACGTTTCTCTGTCCTGCCTCTTCCTTTAGCCTGCTTTACTTTACTTTTTTACTCTTTTACCATTTAAAGTAGGTGCCGTTGGTGTCGATGTCGTTTAACACAGACTCCAAAAGGTGATTAAAATCTATGAAATAGATGTAATAGAATAGAATAGAATAGTTATTTATTGTCCCCATCCCAATTCTCAGTTCGGCTTAACAAATTGGCGAATATAATGTAAAAAAAAAACTTAACACCATTTAGTTCACTTTGTCTCCTGAAGCAACTTAAACAAAATTAAATAAATATTCCTAACAAAGTACCAGAATTTCATTAGAAAAAAAGTACATCAATACTTGCACTTGACGGATTATTTTTGCTTTTTAGTTTTTTGGTGGTTTTTGAAAGGGAGGTTCTTTTTTACTACTCGCTTTTTAATGGGTCGGTTTGTTTATGCAAGTACAGTACCCTAATGTCAATTGCTGGCCACCTTTTACAAAATTTTGCTTTTCCCCAGGCAGGTACATAATATGTTGAGTTTTCTTGGTACGTCATTCTCGGCTTTATTTCACCAAATCCACTGTGACGAGCATAAATTACTTAGCAACTACATTAAGGGGAAACACAAGGGCCATTTTTCCATACAAACGTCGTCCCCTGTTTCCTCTCTGGATAATGCCAGTATAGCAATTTTTTTTTCCAAAAAATCGATGGCCACTATTATGCATGTCCCTATGTTTTCCTTTTTTTCATAAATTAATTATTAAAAGAGATATTGTAACAAACCCCCCCTAAGCGCTTTTTCTGACCTAGCCTAAATGACCTAATTTGACCTAAACCTAAATTTAGACCTATTAAGACCTAGGCTATACTACTGCTATAGCTATTAAGCTATAGGTGAATCCTAAACTACTATAGATCTAGAAGTATATAACTAGCTAGCGGCTTCTCTGATGGTAAGTAAATATCAAATACCTAGTCTAAAACTCATGGCCTATGTAATGTACGCCCTAATCTATACGTTTACTCATCCCTAGTACTATACTGACTGAATGAATATACATACGAATGATTTGGCCAAGTGATCGTCTAGTTACCCTGCGTTGTGTCCTACGGTAGTAATCCAAGCTCTTTGAAATGTATGTAAGATCGGTTCACTCGCTATTCCCTAAACTTAACCTACCTTAAACTATTATACGTGCTATCAAATACTAATAAATACCATGTCCTAATAGTCCTATTATTTAAAACTGAATCCTGTTTTGTTGGATGCTGCTTCTAAAGAATGGTTACGCCGATTCTGATGAAGTTTATAACAAAATAATAAAATAGTAATAATGACTGTTATGTACTCGCATAAATAGAGAGGTTCGACCATTGCTCTGCTTCCTATTTAATATAAATTTAGGCCGAATAACTAGCTACGTTTAGTATGCATACGGGGATAACTATGCATATCGTAATTATGTATGTTTGTCTGCACGCTATGAAAATAAAGACATTTCGTAACTAATTCAAAGCTCTGTGGCTTTTAAACCTAAGTTATAAGTATACCAAAGTAAGAAACCTCCCAACTGACCTCCTACTCCACGCTCTAGCGGATATTGGACTCATGTTAATTACGATGGTAAGTAATAAGTAATGCCTCATTGGAACACTAATAATAATTAGATAAGCGATCTGTTTCGTAAGAAATAACTGTAGGTACAGTGGAGATGCCAACTGGCTGTCGTACGAATACTACATAGTTATGTGAGAATTATTGAGTTGGATAATCATCCCTGGATAAACCGGGATCCACTGGATCCCGGAAGGTCACGCCACCACCCCTTTGACCTTCACCATCGCCTCCTAAATACAATTCTCCGTAAAGAAATGTATTGTTAAGGAACTACGTTAAGCGCTAACCACGGCGCATCACAAAGAAAAGTTATGAGATTCTTATCACAACTCGTTAAAATAAAAATATAACTAACTATACATTATAAGTTATCAAACACAATAATCTACGTAAGGAAGCATATTGCTATGTTGATAAAGATAAAGTTATCTAGCGCAGACATATTTAAAAAAGCTCGATACTTTAGAATGATTTCTCTCACAAAGCTGAGCCATAGTCGTAACCAGGCCTTCTTTTACAGTCAGTGACTCGAAGATTGGGCATATCCCGTGGGACAGTGGCCCGTGCTACTTGTAGCACAAGAGTATGACTACGAGTACTTGTACCCGTTAATAATAGTAGTAAAATATTGGGCATTCTAGACCACTTTCATGGTCTAGAACGCCCAATAGGTTTTATGGTCTAGAATTCCCAATAGGTTTTGTGGTCTAGAATGCCCAATAGGTTTTGTGGTCTAGAATGCCCAATAGGTTTAGTGGATTTTAATACTCAATGGAAGTGGTCTAGAACGCCCAATAGGTTTTGTGGATTTTAATACTCGATGCAAGTGGTCTAGAACGCCCAATAGGTTTTGTGGATTTTAATACTCGATGCAAGTGGTCTAGAACGCCCAATAGGTTTTGTGGATTTTAATACTCGATGCAAGTAAGTGGTCTAGAACGCCCAATAGGTTTTGTGGATTTTAATACTCGATGCAAGTAAGTGGTCTAGAACGCACAATAGGTTTTGTGGATTTTAATACTCGACGCAAGTGGGTTTATTTATTTATTTATTTTATTTATTTTATTCATTAAACAAAGCACATTTGTATTTGAATATTGAGAGAAATAGAACACATAAAAGATAACAATCATCACAAAATAAGAAACAAAATTCAAAACCATTAACAACAACAATCAAACCAAATTATACAAAGCAAAAATCAATATTATACTTAATAGATGCCAACTGCTTGGAAAGTAGAGGAATCAAAATTACTGTTGTTGATGATAAAAATCCTCAACGCTGTAAAAACACTTCGACAGCAAGAATTTTTTTAAACTACTCTTAAATGCATTAATGGTTGTCAGCGCCTTCAACTCAACGGGTAACCTGTTAAATAGCCGTACTTCCTGATAGTTTGCAGAGTGAGTGACAACTTTCAATTTGCTTTTTATAGTCGCCGGCAGATCCTTACGTCTAGTGGTCAACCGTTTCTCTCTGTCTTCTAGAGTTTCAAGTTTGTGCAGGTGCTTAACTAAATCAGTCAGCAGCACCATGATGTAGAGACTTGGAACAGTGAGTATACCAAATCTGGTGAAGTATTCTCTACAGGACGTTGTTTGGGGTATTCTTGCCAAGACTCTAATAGCTCTTTTCTGGGCAACGAAGGCAGACTGGATATTGCACTTGTAACTATTACCCCAGAGCAATATACTGTACCTCAACTTAGATTCCACTAGGGCGTAGTAAACCATGAGCAGTTGACTCAGCCTCGTTTCATCGCGCAGGCTCCTGAGTGCGTAGCATGCAGAACTAATAGATTTAACTACAGCAGACAATTCTAGCTTCCAGTTGAGGTACGAGTCAATGTGTACTCCAAGGAATTTAACGGAATCCACCTGATTTATTGTGGTGCCATCGATTGAGATTCGTAATACATCTTTTGCTCTCGACGTTGTTTTGAAGAGGAGAGCATTGGTTTTACTACTGTTCAGTATCAAATTGTTAAATCCGAACCAGGTGTGGAATGAGCCTAGGATGTTATTTACTCTGGTGCTCAGTTGTAAGATGCTATCAGTTGATATTATAGCGTTCGTGTCATCAGCAAAAACTACAACACGAGTGTTTGGATCACAATTTTCCATATAATTTACAAGGTCATTAATAAACAGTATGAAAAAGATTGGACCTAATATGGAGCCCTGAGGAACCCCTCTCTTTACGTCGACAATTTTAGACTTGTATGTTTTTTCATTATCATCACCTGTCCATTTAATTTCTACATATTGTTTCCTGTTAGTCAGATATGAACGGAAAATTTTTAAAGCGTCGTTTCTAACCCCATAGTGTTCCAGTTTTGCCAGTAGAAGGCCGTGATCAACTGTATCAAAAGCCGAACTAAGGTCCAGAAACACACCCGCTACCTTTTTTTTGTCATTTAGTTTGGATACTACGTCACCTATCAACGTGTTGATTGCTTCATTTGTACCTATGCTTTTCTGATATCCAAACTGTCTGTTACTCAAAATGCCATTTGATGAAAGTGTTTTAATAATCTGTCCTTCATTAGTCTTTCAAGCAGTTTGGATACCGTTGGTAAGAGTGAAATAGGTCGGTAGTTTTTAGCCTCAAATCTGGATCCTTTCTTGTGAATCGGTAGGATTCTTGCCATTTTTAGTTGATTCGGAAATGTACCAGTTGCGAAGCACTCATTGAAGAAACTGGCTAGCGGCGCTGCAAGTAAGTCAATGTTGTCCTTTATGATGGAAACAGGAATTTCATCATAACCATAAGAGGTTTTGGGCTTAATTTTTTTTACCAAAAGACTAATTTCAAGTGGACTTACTAGTTCATAGGTCATGTCATGGTCCACCCTAGTGACGTTGGTTTGAAGCAGTGAGAGAGCTGGCTGTATATTGTCTCTTGAATCTTTGCCAAGGTCGAATTTTTGTAGAAAAATTCTACAAATCTCGACAGGGTTATTTACCTCCACGGACCTTCCATTACCCCGATCAGCCTTTAGCTTGAAGTTCACATCACTTCTGCCAGTCATCTTGTTGCGGCGTCGCTGTACAATCTTCCAGATTTCCTTTGATGAATCCTTAGCTTTATCAATTTGCGACTGAACAGCTAATTTACGAGCGTTCCTAATTACACGTCTAAATATGTTAACATATCTTCTTTTATAGTCCTCAAGCACTTCACATCCCGATGTCCTGTACAATGTTAATAATATACGCTTCATTTTACTAGAGACTCTTATTCCCTTTGTAATCCAATCATTTTTAAATGTGGCTTTAACTATTTTTCTCTTACATTTTTTGAAGCTTCTTTTGAATACTGAATTGAATTTCTGTATAAATGTGTTGATGCCAACTCCGTTCCAATCCTCATTCATAATATGTTGCCTAAAATCATTCTTGCTTTTTGCATTAAATTTTCGCACTAATCTCCACCGCTTTTTATCATTTAAACACTTGTCAGCCCTGTCGACAACAACGGTGCCAAGTAATGCCGCATGACCATCACCTAGGCCATTTTGGTCCACCAGTGCCCGTAATACACAGGTTTCAGGTAGATTTGTTACAATATTGTCAAGACACGACTCTGACTCGTTACGTCTGAAGGTAGCTGACGAAATTAGGCATCTAAAGTTATATGAAGTAAGCAATGACAAGAAATTAGCAGTGTTTTAATCGTCTCTTTTTAACAAGTTAACATTAAAGTCACCGCAAATAATGCATTTCTTGCCAAAGAAGTGCTCCAACAGCTGCTGAAGCCGGTCAATAAAGCTATCATAATTAGCATCAACCGGATTTCTGTAGCAGCAAATTATATTTACATTTGTATTTAAATCCCTAATACCACACACCTCAAAGTATTCATCAATGTACAACTTCTTACAAATAACAAGTTCCTCATACTTTCTGTCTCGGTCAACTAAAATAAGGGAGCCGCCTCTTTTTTTCTTTGATCTAGTGTTAAAAGTTGCAAGTTCATGTCCTGAGAGGTTGAAAAGGGGGGCTGATGCAGCATTAAGAAAATGCTCGGTAATGCAAATAAAGTGTTGTACATTAGCAATATTGTGCAAATACAGTTCTAATTCATCCTTTTTGTTAGAAATTCCACATAAGTTTTGACAAAAAATGTTCAATTTGGTATAATTAGAGGTCGAGTTAATCCTAAAAAAGAAGAATTGATGTCTTCGTTTTGAGGGACTGGTGTTATATCAAGCAAGTTTTTTGTGTGGGTAATGAAATTATCCAACTTTGTTAAGATGTTTTTCATGCCTCTGTTATTAAGGCGCCCTGATTTTAATGAGAACATGTCATATGTTAGGTCTAAATTAGTATCAAAGACGAAAATATTTTTTAGAATAGTTGTGTCATTATACAGTAAATGGTTAAAACTTTCCACTCTCATATTTATCAATTGCTTACCGCAGACATAAGTAGGACAAGCTACAACTATATTTGTGTGCTGCAAGGCGCAAAGATTGTCACTTAAGAGTTGAATTAATGAGAAATGGTTTTTCGTTTCATGGAAGTCATTTTCACCTATTAAAATTACGCAATAGTCCCTCTTTGTGTAGTCTCTGAGGTATGTGCCAGAAACATTGAGTAGCTCCTTCAGCCCACCACCGGGTATTATGGCATGACAGTAGCTAAAAGAATTCATCAAATCATTATTTCTTACAATGTCTGTTATTCTGTTTTTGTTATTACAACTAAGTATTAATAATTTATTCTTGTCTGTATTTATTCCCATTTCCGTTGAAACCGAACCTTTTACATTGAGATTAGAATTGTTATCCGTTGGCTCCTTTACCACCATGCTAGCGGAGCATTCTGTTGAGTGTATTTTATTTATTTTTCTAGGTGATGATATTGAGTCTTGTTCTTCACATCTACTTTTGACAAGGTCGTTGGATTGTTCGCACTGATTGCCTCGGGTCACAGCGTTTTCCTCGGATTCGTACAGGATACTCTGAACATCTTTTAGACATCTCTTCTTTTTTTTAGAGCACGAAGAAACTCTTGCAGCAGTCACCAGCGTCGTATCAGAAGACGTGCAGATAGTCGTTAGCTGCGTTATTCTTAGTAGGCATTCGTTTATCTTTTTCTTTAATGTACTATTTTCCGACAACAGAACTTCTATTTCATGTTCCGCTATATTATATTTTTCTTGTAGAGCTGCAAGTTTCTTTTGGAGATCCTCCAATTCAAAACGAATTACATTATTCAGATTAGGGCAACTTCTGTTTAATCCCGGACTGTCAGGAGCTGAATTATAAGCGTCGTTATTTTCAGTTAGTTTCATATCCATGTAATCGGTGTCCTGTTCTTCTTCTGTAGATAATGAATCAAATGAGTTGTTTGTGGGAATATTAACAACTATATTTTGTCTGACAGTAACATATTGGGATTCTCGAGCCGCTTGTTGCGATACGATGCTTATGGCAGTTCTCGGAGTACTAGCGTAATTTTCTGGTGTACTACTCTTAACTTGGGTGCTAGGGACGCCAAGGGTGGATTGTGACATATTAGGAGTTGTGCATTGTGCCTTTGTATGAGTGTGACACGTAGTACACCTCCAAGATTGTTTATTGCTAGTAGTCATAGAAAGGAATCTCTTTAGTTTAATATTCGTGCACTGTAAATCATACATTTTTTCACAAGTTAGGCAACTCAAGTATTCCCTAGAGTTGATTACAGACGCACATTTTGAGCATTTATTTATTTTTTTACGCGTAGCCATAATTATAAGTCAATATCCATGCATCCGATAGGACAAATCCTTAATGTCCGTTGCTCCTGTGTGAACGTCCACTACGCTCTTGTGTCAGCGACCGCGCGTTGTTCGCAACGGCACGGTGGGTAGTTACGGTGACTCATCGGCAGCGCGTAAATACGTTGATTTAAATTGTTAGAAATGTTTTTGCTCACAACTTAAAAACTAGCACGTTTTTTTCAAAACTGTTTTTTGCACTGTGTTCACTAGTTCACTGTCTTTAAAATAAGGTACAACACAACTTGATACGGCAACTTTTTACTACATTTTCAATTAAAAATCTGCGGAGAGAATTATAACATGTCTATCTTGCGCTAGCGAAAGTCAACCAAAAAAGAGGTTAGAATGCTTAGTATCTTTTAAGCGATAGCTTAACATTGGAGTGGATATGAGAAACAAATCTTAACATAACTTGCGTTGGATTGATCAGGTGAGGTTTAAGTTTTACCCTTTCGATCACATAGCGCAACTGTCAAAATTTAAGTGAGTAGCTCTGACTTTACTACACATGATAATTATTATTATTTAAATCTCGTTTAAGATTTTGGAGCAATCCGACCTTAGTCTGTGTTGCATAATCAAACAATATTTCTGATCGATAGCGGATCATTGGAGTGGTAATGAAAAACAAAAGCTTAACACAACTTCCAGTGCAAGTCTGACCCTTACGGTCACATAGCGCTCCTGTCCGTGCACAGACCGGTTAACTATGGTGTTTAAACACAACATATCTGTGAAGTGAGCCAGACTCCACAGGCATGATGCGACCCCCAGGGTGCTGAACCCCGGCTTAAGGCCACGTTTTACGTGTACACACAACATACCTGCAAAGTTGGCCAGACTCCACAGATATGATGCGACCCCCAGGGTGCTGAACCCCGGCTTAAGGCCACGTTTTATGTGTATAGGTGGAATCTCCAAGGGCTATCGACCGCTTAGCGCCAAGGATTTTCCTATTATTATTCATTTAATTTTTTCATTTCAATTTACAACAACACATCGCAAAGTTGATCAGGTTTCGCAACGTGACTGTTGTAGGATCCTCCATGTGCTACCGGTCGTCATAGACACACGGATTCCCCAACGCCTTACCAAGTAAACTTTTATTTATATGATCAAACGAAAAAACTTCAATAGCGTGATGTAGACCCGCGTTTCTGATTGGATAATTAATACGACGCAGTTATGACAAATAAATTGTTGTAATCAATCAATTTTCACTTTAATTGTTACATTTTAAGATTCAATACGCAACGGATTTATTAAAAGACGTAGTAGAATTCTGGTATGTTAACAGGGAAACCAAATAAACCAAAACAAATAATTTCTATTTTGAACGTAATTGGCGCATGACAAGATTGATATTGTAATGAATTCTTTGTTAATCTAATACCCGTTATTATTCGTTACCTTAAACGTGTTCAATTATTTTACGGTTACAGATATATTTTAATCCTTATTCAAACATACCATGATTCAAATTTGGATGCGTTTACCTAGTGCTTTGCATAACATAAATGCAATATGCAAGCAAATAAAAGTAGGTTGCATTTAACGTAAACAAGTCGGCAGGTCAAAGGGTGTCGCATATCACAGGCAGCATCGCATATCAAACGCTTGCGACTTAGTTTCGCAATGCGTTTAATTTAATATTAGGGTCGTCAAAGATTGTAGTGGGTCATCATTGTGGTGCAATAAGTGTTAACAAGGATCAGCCTTTGCTTAGAAGGATATAAAAATTACAAAAGTTGTCAGCACGCCTTTTAGTGTCATATGTTGCTCTCAACATTGTACGTAATAAATTTAATAAGGATTACAATAAGAATTAAAGGTTTTTGTAAACTTTTATAACTTTAGCATACCTAGTGCTCAGCCTATCCTTTTTAGGAATATGGGAGTGAGTTTATGTGCGTTTAATGTTAGTAGATGATACATCTTGATTAAGAATTACAATTTTTTATTCCAATAACCAAGTGCTCGACAACCCTGCTGCGTTTTGCTAAATTGACAACGAAATAGTTATGGTTCGTTTACCAGTTCTGCTTCATTATGTAAGTTAATATCAACTGCTACGAACACTTCCTGACTTAAATAAATTACAATGTAAGTGAGTATTTTAATTTGATAAATTATATTTTAGATAATATTCAATATCGTAGAATCAAATTAATTACATTGTTTTAATGTGATTACAGGTCGTCCTCAGAAGTTTGTGCTAATGAGACGAGCCGAACATCAAAAATAAGAAAACCAAAACTACCTCGAACGGAAACACTTAACGGTTTGCCGAGGTTAGTATTTTATATTATTCAATGTACGTATCTAAATATTATTTAGTTCTTTTAATTGGGATGCGGTATTAATTTCTTTCTTTAATCGATTGTAGGTCTGACTCTGAATACGAAATAGCGCCGAAACCTAAGAAATCTAAATCGCGAGCTGCAGTTAAGTGTAACAAAAAGGCTCAAGCTGGTACTCAAGATAACTTATCGAGGTAAGTATTTTATATTTTTTAAATGTTTGTAGTGAAATATTATTTGCTGGTTTACTTGGAGTACCCATGGTTTAAATTATTATTCATATTATTTTTCTCCAATGATTGCAGGTCTGATTCTGAACCCGAGATAGTGAAACCGAAGAAATTTTCATCGAGTGCTGCAGTTAAGTGTAACAAAACAGCACCAGGTAGCACTCGGGATGATGTGTCGAGGTGAGTATTTCATATTTTTTAATGTCCGAATAGAATATTATTTTCTTCTATAAAAAACGATTTGTTTACTAGGAATATGGTTTCAATTATTTTCTGTATGATTTCAGCTCTGACTCAGAATACGAGGTAACAAAGCTAAGGAAATCCTCCACCCCAACAGCGGTGAAACGTCAGCATAGTGGAGCAGAAAAAGCTAAGCAGTAAGTTTGATGCTCGTTTGAAATTATACCTTATTCGTGTTTTAAATAGTTGTTTAAAATGTTTTTTAACAGACTACGCCTTAATTTGAAATTAATCCTTTTTTATTTATTTTCAGCTTAAACAAGAAGGACATTTTTGGATGCGAGTACGAGAGCGTTGCATCACCGAAGGTTACACCGTCCGCAGCTGTTTCAACCTTCCAGAGCAGAGTAGCCAACGGAGTGTCACGGCGCGTCGCATCGGTTAACGGTGAATTTTATATAGATTTAAAGGTTTATAATACGGACGATTTTAATAAATATGTTCCCGATGAACGTTGGAAAAAGGCTCTACTGACGCTTAAATTGCAAACGGATTCCGATTCGTCTCAGTGGAGCCTTCTCCAAAAATTGGTTAAGAACTGTCATTCCGTTTTTAAAGATTCGAACGCAGTTTTTTACGCAGATAAAATCAATCCTTAATTAAGTTAAAATAAAATTACATTTTTTGTTATAAGAATTAAATTGATAGAAGTCCGCAAGTACGCACTTTGCAAACAAAATGCCATTTTGTGCTACGTGTAGTTTATCTGTACAAAAAAAGCATTGGGTGGGACACTTACGTACGAATGCACACAAAGACAAATGCACTGAGCTACTAGGTGAGGGCGTTCAGTTAATCAAATCAGCTTTTCGATATCGTATCGCAAGTTATAGAATAGTAGCACGCAGCGAAAATGAACAGAATTCCATCCATTCATTTTTTGATCTTATATCAAATCAAATTAAAACATTATTAAACGGTGCGCTTGAGACCAATATTTGTATTAAAGTTAATGTAGAACTTTTTTCTATGTTCATGCTTTTTAAAAACAACTCTCAAGAAATGAAGTCATTCGCTACTAAAAATATAACACTTCACAAAAACTATGATTTTCAGGATATATTTTCAACTTTCCTAAATAGCATTTTAAAAAAAGTTGAAGAATTCCAAGATCGGGACAGTGGATGGACATTTCTGAGTAACAGTCATTTGGAAATAAATGTCAATAAATATCAGCCGCTGTCTGGATCAAGCTTTATTGAGTTGCCTAAATTAATAAAAAACAAAAAGGCATGCATAAATATTCGTAACAAAGATCCATTTTGCTTTTTGTGGTCGGTAACCGCAGCCCTTTATCCTGCGTCGAGTCACGTTGACCGTGTAACATCATATCCCGATTTTCGCCAAGTATTAAATACGGAAGATATGTCTTTTCCAGTGACATTTTCAGATATTGCAATTTTTGAAAAAATAATCCAAACATAAGTATAAATATCTATGGTATAAAAAAGAATAAGGTAATAATAGGACCTCTTTACAAATCGGAATCAAAAAATAAGAAAAAAATTCACTTGTTACTCATTGAAGATGGGAATAGATCTCACTATTGTCTAATAAAAGATTTAGCTTGTCTCGTCAAGAGTCAAATAACAAATCACCACGCGAAATTATATATTTGCGAAGAATGTTTATGTTTTTTCCCTTCAGCTGAAAGTGTAAATAAGCATGTTTGTTGTGGAGTTGCAACTGTCCTACCTCAAAACGGTTCTGTTATTCAATTTAAGCATTTTGAACGTAAGCAAAATGTTCCTTTTGTAATTTATGCGGACTTCGAAACAATACTGCAGCCCTTAAATAGCAGGGATTCTAAATCAAATACAGATACCACAATAAACTTACAACGTCATATTCCCGCAGCATTCGCTTATCAAATCGTTTGCTCGTCAGATCAGAACAATAATCGGTTTGCATCTTATCGTGGTGAAGATTGCATTGAGAAGTTCATTGAATTTTTACTTAGTGATGTAAATAAAATTAATGAGGTTTTAAAGAATTACACCCCAATGATATATACCGAAGAAGATGATAAAAAATTCAGAACTACTCAATGTTGTCATATTTGTAATAATTTATTATTTAACGACAAAGTAAGAGACCACTGCCATATTACAGGTCAATTTCGTGGTGCAAGTCATAATTATTGCAATTTACAATACAAACTTCCGAAATTCATACCGATATTTTTTCATAACTTATCAGGTTATGACTGCCATTTATTTATAAAAAAATTGGGTCAAACCTCGGGGGCTATTAAAATTATACCCAAGACTAAAGAGAACTACATTTCCTTTACGAAGTATATTCATATGGACGATAATAGTTTTATACAATTGCGGTTTGTTGATTCTTATAATTTTTTAGCAGAAAGTCTTAATAAGCTCACTAAGACCTTGCAACCTTGACCTTGCTCCGCCACCAGCGAGTGAGCCCACCCGCACCAATGTGGATGACGAGGGATACACGCTGGTGCAGAAGAAAAGCAGGGCTTGCAGGAAGCCTCGCCAGAGCCAGTGCGGCACCGCCGAGCCGGAACAGAACTCCGGGCTGCGAGCTGCCGTACCGAACACGGCGCTCTACGTGTCGCGCCTGCACCACTCCATGACAGTCGACGACGTCGTGGAGTACGTCCGCCGGAAGTCCGGCTACAACCTGAGGGTGTTCCAGCTTCGTCCGCGCCACTACGTGCACTTCGCTTCGTTCGTGGTGCGCGTGCCGCGGCCGTTGCTGGAGAGCATCTCATGTGTGGACTTCTGGCCGAAGGGTGTCGTGTTCCGGCGGTTCAGGGGCAGCCTGCCACTGGAGAACTTGACACCAGAATCGACGATAAAACGGAGCTACGCCGAATCGTCGCCGAAATAGTTTTATTTTTTATTAGTTATATAATTTTATGTATGTTAGTCTGTAAGGTATTTGTCTATGGGCCTTTGTAGCCTGAGAATAAATGATTTTATTATTATTATTATTATTAAAAAGAACAATTCGAACATTTACGATCGTGTTTTTCAAATGAAAACCAATTTAATTTACTGACTCAGAAGGGAGTCTATCCCTACGATTATATAACTGGATGGGACTGTTATAAACAAACAAATTTACCATCTAAAGAAAATTTTTACAACTCATTGACAAACGAAGAAATCACTGATCAAGATTATGAGCATGCACAGTTAGTTTGGTTAGAATTTAAAATTAAAAACTTAGGAGAGTATACGGATATTTATCTGAAGACTGACGTTTTACTTTTGACGGACATTTTTGAAAATTTTCGGAAAACTTGCAAATATCATTATCAGTTGGATCCAGCTTTTTATCTTACAGCGCCGAGCTTGTCATTTGATGCAATGCTTTTAAAAACCGGCGTCCAATTGGAACTAATTACTGACTTAGACATAGTACGAATGATACAATTACAAAGGCATTCGAGGTGGCGTTTGTATGTGTTCCAAGCGCTATGCTAGAGCCAATCATAAATATGTACCTGAATATGATCCATCACAGAAAAATTCATTCATTGTGTACATGGATTGCAATAATTTATATGGTTTTAGTATGTGTCAAGTTTTACCTTTGGCCGATTTTAAATTCCTGTCACATCATGAACAAAATCAATTAGATATCACAGCCGTGGACGATAACGCTGAGTACGGGTATATTCTTGAGGTTGATTTAATTTATCCTAAAAACCTACATCATTATCATAATGATTTACCGTTTTGTCCGGAAAAAAGTATTCCACCCGGAGGAAAAAATACTAAACTTATACCTAATTTATACAATAAATTTAAATATGTGATTCATTACGTTCATCTAAAAAATTGTTTAAAGCATGGACTTTTGCTGAACAAAATTCACCGCGTCATAACTTTTAAACAAAGTTCTTATTTAAAAGAGTATATTGACCTTAACACCAAATTACGTCAACAAGCAAAATCAACATTTGAACAAGACTTTTTTAAGTTATTAAATAATGCTATATTCGGCAAAACTTTAGAAAACAACGAACGAAGGGTCAACGTGCATCTTGTTAATCAATGGAGTGATAAAGATAATAAAACAAAAAAAACAAAAACCGCAAAAAAGTTAATTTCAAGACCCAATTTCCACAGTGTATCTGTATTTTCAGAAAATTTAGTGGCTATACAATTAAAACCTGAACAAATTTTCCTTGATAAACCAATCTATATTGGGTTTACTGTGTTAGAATTATCAAAAAGTCATATGTTCGACTTTCATTATTCAATAGTAAAACCGTTCTATGGGGATCGAGTTCAATTGTGTTACATGGACACTGACTCGTTTATTTATACCATAGAATGTGAAAATTTTTACAAAGATTTAAAAAACATTTTTTTACCGCATTTTGATACAAGCAACTATGAACCAAATAACCAGTATAACATTCCTCTCTTGAATAAAAAAGTTCCGGGGCTGTTTAAGGATGAAATGAGCGGCAAATTAATAATGGAATTTGTGGGATTGCGTTCTAAGCTCTACTGCGTTAGAGCTATAGATAATACTATTAAAAAAGCAAAAGGTGTTAAAAAATGCGTAATCCGTGATTTAAATGTTTCTGATTATTCAAAGGTTTTGTTTCAGAACGATGTTTTAAGAAAGAAAAACATTTTGTTCAAATCTATTAAACACGAAATTTTCACACAAAGTGTAAATAAAATTGCGCTGTCTTTCAATGATGACAAGCGATTTATTTTAAAAGATAAAGTCATGACTAAATCTTGGGGACATAAATCAATATTAAATTTGATATGAACTTAATTCAAATTGGTAAATTGTTGCGTCTGAACGAACTTCTGTCAATTTAAGGAATCTTCTAACAAATACATCAGTATGTAATAAACTATTTTTATTTACATTAAATCTTGTTATTCATAAGTAATCATATTGTAACTATGGCGGTTTAGAATAAAACGTATAGTGTTATAAATGTATACTTACCTTATGATTAAGAATATTTGTATTGTTATGATTTTTCAAATGGAATAAATATATTATAATAATAAACAAGACAATGGTTTTTTATTTAGCAAATCATTCATACAACCCGTAAAGATAGGTTTATTCTCAAGTTAATCGCTAGACTAAATATTATGAACTTAAATATGAGTAAAATAATTTAAGCATTTAATCGTAATTTAATATCTTTGATACAAACACTCTTTCACATTTAGTATAATTAGTTGCGGTTTTAACTTGTCCTTACGTGTCGCTGTAATCTGAGACAGCAATGTTCGCAGCGCGTGCTCAGGTAATTTTGTTGACGCTTAGAATTTCTAATCGTAATAAATAGAAGCTGCTGTAATAAGTTATCATTCACTGCCCTGGCATCAACCTTGAATACACTACAAGTTCTAAGTTTAACACGAGCTGACCCAGTTTGGTAAGTCAAATCTTTATTTATTTATGGCGGTCGGATACCCTAGTGGTTAGTGATTCTGGCTACGAAGCTAGAGCTAGAGCTATGTCAATTGGTATTAATTGTTCTAAAATGTTTATTGTATTATAATTATTATATTTTCTATTTAATAAAGTGTTCTAGACTTGATCAATGTGTATTTTAAAAGTCTTTCGTCATTTAATAATTATTATTGTTTCAGAATATGGAAGGATTGCAAGATACTCAATTAATATTTTCGCAATATGCCCAGGATCCGCTAGAAGGATTTCAAGAAGAAGAAGAAGATACTGACTTATATAAAAAAGTCAAAAACGCGAAGGAAAAAACAAAAACTAAGCAGAGTCAAGTAAAGCAAAAGCTAAATAAAGTGGTAAAAAGAAGTGTTCGAGGACACCCGCCATCATTTGTTATAAATAACGCAGCAGCTAAGGGCGATAAACTTATTAAAATCCAAATAATTAATATTAGTGACAACGTACCGGAACAAAACGACGAAGCCAATGAAAACGTAATGCTTAGTGCGCAATATGTGGCGAGTGATGGATTTGACGAGATAATAGAATGCACAGAAAATGTAATAAATAAAATATCGAAGAAATTATGCGGATATAGTATTAGTTATTAAGTGTATTGATAATATATGTATGTTTTTTGATAAGAAATAAACAAAGTAAAACTATTTTGTTGTTTTATTCCATCGATTCCAATTTTCGTCAACCGAAATTTTTTTTCTTGCTCTATTGTTAGTGGCGCAAGCACAAACAATTTTAACTATTTATAATTATGATAAACTGCACAAGAAAAAGAAATTCGGTAAATGTCTATTAAAGATTAGCTATAGGTATACATTTTAACTCAGTAAAATAAAAATCTTATATACAGTTCATGTGTTTTTATTAGTATTAATGATTACAATGTTAAACTATCTAAAATATCCAAATAACATTTTTTAAGACATATGACATTTCGTAATGCACAAGCTTTTTTATGATGTAAACAATTATATGAACTGTCATCAACGCAATATTTTTCATACATAGAGTTGAAATTAGGACAGCCGTTTTCTCCCAAGTCTATTACAGTGCAATTAGCACACAAGTCATTGACCCATTTAATTTTTTCAAAACCTTTTACAAATATTTTCTTGCCTACCAAGTAACTATGAATTTTCAAACGAGCATCAAACTTACTGCTTAGCTTTTTCTGCTCCACTATGCTGACGTTTCACCGCTGTTGGGGTGGAGGATTTCCTTAGCTTTGTTACCTCGTATTCTGAGTCAGAGCTGAAATCATACAGAAAATAATTGAAACCATATTCCTAGTAAACAAATCGTTTTTTTATAGAAGAAAATAATATTCTATTCGGACATTAAAAAATATGAAATACTCACCTCGACACATCATCCCGAGTGCTACCTGGTGCTGTTTTGTTACACTTAACTGCAGCACTCGATGAAAATTTCTTCGGTTTCACTATCTCGGGTTCAGAATCAGACCTGCAATCATTGGAGAAAAATAATATGAATAATAATTTAAACCATGGGTACTCCAAGTAAACCAGCAAATAATATTTCACTACAAACATTTAAAAAATATAAAATACTTACCTCGATAAGTTATCTTGAGTACCAGCTTGAGCCTTTTTGTTACACTTAACTGCAGCTCGCGATTTAGATTTCTTAGGTTTCGGCGCTATTTCGTATTCAGAGTCAGACCTACAATCGATTAAAGAAAGAAATTAATACCGCATCCCAATTAAAAGAACTAAATAATATTTAGATACGTACATTGAATAATATAAAATACTAACCTCGGCAAACCGTTAAGTGTTTCCGTTCGAGGTAGTTTTGGTTTTCTTATTTTTGATGTTCGGCTCGTCTCATTAGCACAAACTTCTGAGGACGACCTGTAATCACATTAAAACAATGTAATTAATTTGATTCTACGATATTGAATATTATCTAAAATATAATTTATCAAATTAAAATACTCACTTACATTGTAATTTATTTAAGTCAGGAAGTGTTCGTAGCAGTTGATATTAACTTACATAATGAAGCAGAACTGGTAAACGAACCATAACTATTTCGTTGTCAATTTAGCAAAACGCAGCAGGGTTGTCGAGCACTTGGTTATTGGAATAAAAAATTGTAATTCTTAATCAAGATGTATCATCTACTAACATTAAACGCACATAAACTCACTCCCATATTCCTAAAAAGGATAGGCTGAGCACTAGGTATGCTAAAGTTATAAAAGTTTACAAAAACCTTTAATTCTTATTGTAATCCTTATTAAATTTATTACGTACAATGTTGAGAGCAACATATGACACTAAAAGGCGTGCTGACAACTTTTGTAATTTTTATATCCTTCTAAGCAAAGGCTGATCCTTGTTAACACTTATTGCACCACAATGATGACCCACTACAATCTTTGACGACCCTAATATTAAATTAAACGCATTGCGAAACTAAGTCGCAAGCGTTTGATATGCGATGCTGCCTGTGATATGCGACACCCTTTGACCTGCCGACTTGTTTACGTTAAATGCAACCTACTTTTATTTGCTTGCATATTGCATTTATGTTATGCAAAGCACTAGGTAAACGCATCCAAATTTGAATCATGGTATGTTTGAATAAGGATTAAAATATATCTGTAACCGTAAAATAATTGAACACGTTTAAGGTAACGAATAATAACGGGTATTAGATTAACAAAGAATTCATTACAATATCAATCTTGTCATGCGCCAATTACGTTCAAAATAGAAATTATTTGTTTTGGTTTATTTGGTTTCCCTGTTAACATACCAGAATTCTACTACGTCTTTTAATAAATCCGTTGCGTATTGAATCTTAAAATGTAACAATTAAAGTGAAAATTGATTGATTACAACAATTTATTTGTCATAACTGCGTCGTATTAATTATCCAATCAGAAACGCGGGTCTACATCACGCTTGTGAAGTTTTTTCGTTTGATCATATAAATAAAAGTTTACTTGGTAAGGCGTTGGGGAATCCGTGTGTCTATGACGACCGGTAGCACATGGAGGATCCTACAACAGTCACGTTGCGAAACCTGATCAACTTTGCGATGTGTTGTTGTAAATTGAAATGAAAAAATTAAATGAATAATAATAGGAAAATCCTTGGCGCTAAGCGGTCGATAGCCCTTGGAGATTCCACCTATACACATAAAACGTGGCCTTAAGCCGGGGTTCAGCACCCTGGGGGTCGCATCATATCTGTGGAGTCTGGCCAACTTTGCAGGTATGTTGTGTGTACACGTAAAACGTGGCCTTAAGCCGGGGTTCAGCACCCTGGGGGTCGCATCATGCCTGTGGAGTCTGGCTCACTTCACAGATATGTTGTGTTTAAACACCATAGTTAACCGGTCTGTGCACGGACAGGAGCGCTATGTGACCGTAAGGGTCAGACTTGCACTGGAAGTTGTGTTAAGCTTTTGTTTTTCATTACCACTCCAATGATCCGCTATCGATCAGAAATATTGTTTGATTATGCAACACAGACTAAGGTCGGATTGCTCCAAAATCTTAAACGAGATTTAAATAATAATAATTATCATGTGTAGTAAAGTCAGAGCTACTCACTTAAATTTTGACAGTTGCGCTATGTGATCGAAAGGGTAAAACTTAAACCTCACCTGATCAATCCAACGCAAGTTATGTTAAGATTTGTTTCTCATATCCACTCCAATGTTAAGCTATCGCTTAAAAGATACTAAGCATTCTAACCCACTTGCGTCGAGTATTAAAATCCACAAAACCTATTGGGCGTTCTAGACCACTTACTTGCATCGAGTATTAAAATCCACAAAACCTATTGGGCGTTCTAGACCACTTACTTGCATCGAGTATTAAAATTGGGCAAAACCTATTGGGCATTCTAGACCACAAAACCTATTGGGAATTCTAGACCATAAAACCTATTGGGCGTTCTAGACCATGAAAGTGGTCTAGAATGCCCAATATTTTGCTACTAATAATAACTTCATGATCCAAACCAATCCTTAGATCGATAGAGATGCAGCAATTTTAATAAAGACATAGTTAAGTTGCCATAGCAATATGCTTGGGAGATGCTGTTAAATTAATAATAGCTCTATGAACAAATCAATCCTTAGACCGACAATAATGATACTAGCCTTAGCTATAAAATACCCTCAAAGTAATTATATTACAAACACAGTCAAATAGTTATAACAATAAAGTCAAGAGTGGTAAAAATGGGGTAAATAACCTAGAAGTAATCTTAATGAAGACCTGGTTAAATAGTTAACACAATATAATTACGAGAGGTAAAATATGTTAAATAACCTGGAAATAATTTTAATGAAGACCTGGTTAAATAGTTAAAACAATAGTTATTAGTCGAGAAATTAGGAAAATAAATCTTAAGGTAAACGTAGATAGAAATCAACCTTAGCTGAGCCTGTAAGAAATATAGGTGAAGAATAAAACCTTACACTAGAAACGTACTATACCCTACAAAACAGTGTATCTACCTATACCTATTCTAAAGCCCTATTCTCTGTTCTGCAAACTAGGAGATTTTCTCCACATTGTTACCCGGTCAGGTACAGAAGTTCGCCCTAGGGGATTTTCAAGTGAAACAAGAATTATATTATAACAATAGGTTTTTATTGAAATAAAAGCTCCCTAGGACGACTAGAGACTCTAGGTCGTAAGTTCGTTATTCTTGTGCCTAATTCCTAACTTGAGTCAATTAACGTGATCGCTCGCACTCCCCTGGCCGTGACCCGACGTGTAGTAGTTTAGGCTTGAGGTTCGGCAGGTCTCCGTAGGCTGCAAGGGCGTAGAAGGCTCGGCAAGGGTACGGTTGTCCAAGTAACCGGCTGGTAGCAGCTCGGTCAGGGTACAGTGTCCAAGTAACCGGCAAGAGGTGCCCTGCAGGTGGCTCGAGGATATGCGAAGCTTGGGGAACGTGAGCCCGTAGGTAGTTAAGTAGTCCGAAGGTAATTGGGTAGCCCGTAGGTAGATGGGTAGCCCGTAGGAAGTTTGGTAGCCCGTAGGAAGTTTGGTAACCCGTAGGTAGTTGGGTAGCCCGTAGGAAGTTGCCCTGTAAAGATTTAGTGCTTTACAGGCTGGCCACTAGCGGGAACTGATGCCATACTGAAGCTCGAGGAGACGAGAGTCCAACCAGGGAGCTAGAGCTCGCCAAGTTGTAATGTGGCATCAGTTCGAAAGGTTTACAGGTGGCAAGGTAAGGAAGAAAAAGCTAAGTTACATTTAGAAAGAAAGAAATAGTGAAGTTAAAACTCAGTGACGGTTACGGTTTGAAATTTCAATGTGCGACCGTTGAAAAAGTAGATTTAAATTAATAATTATTACAAAGACTTAGAAATTTACAGAAAGAAGTTAAATAAACGGTCGCAGGATTTAAGTTAGAACAAATTAAGATAGAAATAAATTAAATACAATCTGAAAGAAACACATACACGAAAAATACAATTTTATAAAAACAATTTAGACAGTTATTAGCAGAGAGAGAGCTTACCAGTTGGGCAGAGATTTCACCGTTTAGAGGTGGTTGTAGTGATGTAGAAACATAGTGTAGAAAATATGAGCTCTCTGAGAGCTGCAGGGGCTTTTATGGCCCAAAACCTAGGCAGCCCTTCCAAAGGAAAGGGGTTGTAACTAATTCAAACAAACCCCGCCCCTAACGATTCTAAATGATGCCAGCGCTTATTTATACCGATTGGTAAAGTAAACGCTGGCTTTAGCAGCGCCCTCTAGTGTGGCTCGAAGTGATATAGCACAGCGTAACAGTTCCCCTTTTCCCCGGTAAAGAAAATTAAAACTCATTTTAATTTTCGCTAAAGGTCTTACGACGTCGCAGCATTCATCAATCGCCTTTCTTACTATCCACATATATACATCATTCTTTCAGAGTAGGTCCGGCTATAGGGCTAGTCTGACCTTCGCGTCTGGTAGCAGAAGGCGCGGGGCGTGCTCGTAATATATTTAATTTGTCGCGAAAGTCCAAGGATTACCATCCGTCCTTGATAGGTTAACATCCAGATAGGATATGGCTTTTATTTAACGGGTTCCAAGACCGCCCGATGCCTGGATGCTAACATTAGGGCGTTTTTAAGAGCAGGCGCGACCCTACTGGTATTTAGGCTTTTAGTTTTAACTATTTGCGACTATTTTTATATGAGCAACGATCTGTGGTACTATGTTTTACTTATGTGCTGTGAGATTAAGATTATAACGTGCTGCATAGGTTAAACTGGCGGTTTAACGCAGTTTATTATTTTATAATTACGTATTGCGGAGAATGCGCGCGCGCATTTGCTGCATGAATGAATTAACTTAACATGGCGCGCGTGCAACTCGCTCGAACGCGTCGGCCGACTGAACTATCGAGGTCACTGGGTCATCGCAGGAGACGGCCAGCGTGTTACGTAATTAATAAGAATGCTAACGCTTAAGAATTAATGCGACAGGGTTGTAGAACCTCGCCGTAGAAACTTGAATTTTGATTTGTATTTAATTGCAATCATTTAGGATTGTTTTTAAGTTAATTAAAAGTACTCAATTTGCATGACCGTACTTCATTATGTCGTAGGGTTACTATCCGCCCTACATAAGTTAACAACATTACAAAGTAGTAAGGGCTTATTTTTACGAGTTACTATCCGCTCGGAGTAGGTATGCATGCTGTTAGGGTAGGTGAATTTAGGCTTATTTAACCAGTCTTCAGAACCGCTGGAGTAAAAGGCTTTAGTTTTTAACATAATAGAGTTTTGGTGCATTAATTATTTATTAAATAATCAAATTGAGTGGTAGTAGTTAGTTAGGTTAAAAAAAAACGATTAATTAAACTAGTTAAGAGTATTTAAGTATTGTAAAAGTTAAAGAGCATATTATAAATGTTTCTATTTAGTTACGCGAGTTTAGTTGTTGTTGTTGTTTTTTTTTTTTTTAACGTTAAAATTGAGGGCTAGTTGTTAGGGTAAGAAATGTAGATTAATTAAAATAGTCACGAGTATAAAGTATTTTCTAAGTTTAAGAGAATATTTCCAAGTATTGAAGTTAGTCATTTTACTTTTTAGATATGAGAGTTTATAGTTGCTGTAGGCAGGAATCGTTTATTTATTAACTTTCATTTTATAGAACAATTTTTTTTGCAAGGACAAATACGAGTATTTAATATTGTTAAGTTCCATGACGAACAGTAGTTAATTTTACCCTCTGTAGTTAAGTTAAACATTTAAGTAGTCTCAGTTATCGGCGCGACTTTAAGATTTACCCGCTTTAAAGAAATACTACCGATAGTATATAGTGATCCTTAAGCGCGCGCGATAAGGTCTTCGTACAATAGAACAGTGCCTGTGGCCGGAATGCAGGTGGTTGTTGAACACTTATGTGTTCAGTTAAAATAGTTAGTGAGACGCGCTCACAAGGAAGGTGATAACTTAGGATGTAGAACTCTCTCTGCTAACACTGGATGCTAGACCGTATGAGTACAATAGAAAGTGAAGTATAATTACAGAGTTACAATGTACTGGATTGGATATCGCAGTAATAGTGCAGTGTTATAAAATAAAAGTGCAGTTACGTTAACGAAGTTAAAATTTAAAATAATTAAAAAGTGAAGCTACTAGATGTTAATAAAATTTAGTGGTTTTGCCAAATAAATCCAAACTAATTTTGATGAAATGTCGATATTCAGTGGTTGTTGTTTCAAGATAGAAGAGTAATTTTAAAACAATTGTAGTGTTAATTAAAAAATATATACCGTCGGTTTTTAAGGATTATTAAATAGTTAGGTACACTTCTGTGCAAGTCGTCTTTTTAGAAGAGCGAAGTTAGTTGTACCGAGTGAGATAGCTAGCAAATCGTTATAGTTAATTTAGTTAACTACAGCTGATTCTTAGGCGCTTAGTGGCAGTTGAGGTTTTTAAATTCGAACCCGCGGTTAATTGTAGTTGACGGTTACTAAGTAAATTTAAATTAACAGTTACGCCGTTAGGATTTAAATTGATCGCGATAGTGCGATAATTTAAATTTAGTATGTACGTTGTGTTGTTAATTTAAATTGTTTTATGTAGAAAAGTTACGACAAATTTGGAGTATTAGCGATAAAAATTTAGAAAAATAGACGTTAAAATTTGAAAAAAAAAACCGTTAGAATTTGAACAACAACCCTGATTTTCGGCAAAAACGCCGTTCATTCGCCTTTTACGAATACCAGGCCGGTTTTGCGGTATTCTTGGCCCGCCACAAAACGGGTGGACAAGTGAATTTAGAATTAATGCGGTATCCAAGACAAGAAGAAAAATTATAGAAAAATCACCAACACCAACAACTTTAGCGTAGCTAGCTGACTCAAGCAAGAACTATAGCACAAGAAAACCCGTTGGCGCCACTGTTACCCGGTCAGGTACAGAAGTTCGCCCTAGGGGATTTTCGAGTGAAACAAGAATAAAATTTTAACAATAGGTTTTTATTTAAATAAAAGTTCCCTAGGACGACTAGAGACTCTAGGTCGTAAGTTCGTAATTCTTGTGCCTAATTCCTAACTTGAGTCAATTAACGTGATCGCTCGCACTCCCCTGGCCGTGACCCGACGTGTAGTAGCGTAGGCTTGAGGTTCGGCAGGTCTCCGTAGGCTGCAAGGGCGTAGAAGGCTCGGCAAGGGTACGGTTGTCCAAGTAACCGGCTGGTAGCAGCTCGGTCAGGGTACAGTGTCCAAGTAACCGGCAAGAGGTGCCCTGCAGGTGGCTCGAGGATATGCGAAGCTTGGGGAACGTGAGCCCGTAGGTAGTTAAGTAGTCCGAAGGTAATTGGGTAGCCCGTAGGTAGATGGGTAGCCCGTAGGAAGTTTGGTAGCCCGTAGGAAGTTTGGTAACCCGTAGGTAGTTGGGTAGCCCGTAGGAAGTTGCCCTGTAAAGATTTAGTGCTTTACAGGCTGGCCACTAGCGGGAACTGATGCCATACTGAAGCTCGAGGAGACGAGAGTCCAACCAGGGAGCTAGAGCTCGCCAAGTTGTAATGTGGCATCAGTTCGAAAGGTTTACAGGTGGCAAGGTAAGGAAGAAAAAGCTAAGTTACATTTAGAAAGAAAGAAATAGTGAAGTTAAAACTCAGTGACGGTTACGGTTTGAAATTTCAATGTGCGACCGTTGAAAAAGTAGATTTAAATTAATAATTATTACAAAGACTTAGAAATTTACAGAAAGAAGTTAAATAAACGGTCGCAGGATTTAAGTTAGAACAAATTAAGATAGAAATAAATTAAATACAATCTGAAAGAAACACATACACGAAAAATACAATTTTATAAAAACAATTTAGACAGTTATTAGCAGAGAGAGAGCTTACCAGTTGGGCAGAGATTTCACCGTTTAGAGGTGGTTGTAGTGATGTAGAAACATAGTGTAGAAAATATGAGCTCTCTGAGAGCTGCAGGGGCTTTTATGGCCCAAAACCTAGGCAGCCCTTCCAAAGGAAAGGGGTTGTAACTAATTCAAACAAACCCCGCCCCTAACGATTCTAAATGATGCCAGCGCTTATTTATACCGATTGGTAAAGTAAACGCTGGCTTTAGCAGCGCCCTCTAGTGTGGCTCGAAGTGATATAGCACAGCGTAACACATTTAGAAAGAAAGAAATAGTGAAGTTAAAGCTCAGTGACGGTTACGGTTTGAAAATACAATGTGCGACCGTTGAGCAAGTAGATTTAAATTAATAATTATTACAAAGACTTAGAAATTTACAGAAAGAAGTTAAATAAACGGTCGCAGGATTTAAGTTAGAACAAATTAAGATAGAAATAAATTAAATACAATCTGAAATGAAAATGAAAATGAAAATGAAAATGAAAATGAAAATGAAAATGAATGAAGAGAGCTGCAGGGGCTTTTATAGCCCATTTCCTGAGCTTCCCTTCCAGAGGAAAGGGGTTGTAACTAATTCAAACAAACCCCGCCCCTAACGATTCTAAATGTTGCCAGCGCTTATTTATACCGATTGGTAAAGTAAAAGCTGGCTTTAGCAGCGCCCTCTAGTGTGGCTCGAAGTGATATAGCACAACGTAACAGTTCCCCTTTTTCCCGGTAAAGAAAATTAAAACTAATTTTAATTTTCGCTAAAGGTCTTACGACGTCGCAGCATTCATCAATCGCCTTTCTTACTATCCTCATATATACATCATTCTTTCAGAGTAGGTCCGGCTATAGGGCTAGTCTGACCTTCGCGTCTGGTAGCAGAAGGCGCGGGGCGTGCTCGTAATATATTTAATTTGTCGCGAAAGTCCAAGGATTACCATCCGTCCTTGATAGGTTAACATCCAGATAGGATATGGCTTTTATTTAACGGGTTCCAAGACCGCCCGATGCCTGGATGCTAACATTAGGGCGTTTTTAAGAGCAGGCGCGACCCTACTGGTATTTAGGCTTTTAATTTTAACTATTTGCGACTATGTTTAATATGAGCAACGATCTGTGGTACTATGTTTTACTTATGTGTTGTGTTGCAATATTAACGTGCAGCATAGGTTAAACTGGCGGTTTAACGCAGTTTATTATTTTATAATTACGTATTGCGGAGAATGCGCGCGCGCATTTGCTGCATGAATGAATTAACTTAACATGGCGCGCGTGCAACTCGCTCGAACGCGTCGGCCGACTGAACTATCGAGGTCACTGGGTCATCGCAGGAGACGGCCAGCGTGTTACGTAATTAATAAGAATGCTAACGCTTAAGAATTAATGCGACAGGGTTGTAGAACCTCGCCGTAGAAACTTGAATTTCGATTTGTATTTAATTGCAATCATTTAGGATTGTTTTAAGTTAATTAAAAGTACTCAATTTGCATGACCGTTCTTCACTATGTCGTAGGGTTACTATCCGCCCTACGTAGGAAACAACATACTAAGTAGAAAACATGCTGTTAGGGTAGGTGAATTTAGGCTTATTTAACCAGTCTTCAGAACCGCTGGAGTAAAAGGCTTTAGTTTTTAACATAATGGAGTTTTGGTGCATTCATTATTTATTAAATAATCAAAGTGAGTGGGTAGTAGTTAGTTAGATTTAAAAAAATCGATTAATAAAAATGCCGTGCCGTGGGGTACCGGCTTAGAAATGCCGTGGGGTACCGGCTTAGAATAGTACTTCCCCATCTCTTCCCATGGGTGCCGTAAAAACCGGCTAAGGGGTTTCTTCTCCAGAAGGTGGGCAGCAGCGCCTTCTGCTCGACACGTAAATACTGCGCTCGCCAACCCGCTTGCCAAGCGTGGTGAGTATGGCAAAACCCCTCCAAAGGAAACTAAAATGACTTCACAACAAAGGACCAGGCCCCCAGTCCCCGGCGGCTCCGCTATTCCGGGCCACGGTAGCAGCCTCGGTAACGGCGGAGCAGGGGGTGCTAAGAATCCCCGGCAGACGCCCAGCTACCACTCCTAACCCAAAAGACGACTGGCCCTGGTAACACACAACATTCGGACACTGAGAACTGACGAGAAGCTAATCGAGCTGGAAGAGGAGATGAGTAGGTTGCACTGGGATATTTTGGGGTTATCCGAAGTCCGTCGAGAGGGTGAGGACACGATAACTCTGAAATCCGGCAACCTGCTCTTCTACCGGGAGGGTGACAAGCGGTCCCAAGGTGGTGTTGGGTTTCTCGTTCACAAGTCCCTTGTAAACAACATTCTCACCATCGATAGTGTGTCGAGTAGGGTAGCGTACCTGATACTCAGAATATCTAAAAGGTATTCGCTGAAGGTCATTCAGGTGTACGCGCCGACCACGTCACACTCCGATGAAGAGGTAGAGGCAATGTATGAGGACATTAGTAGGGCCATACATACCTCTAAGACCTATTTCAATGTTGTTATGGGGGACTTTAATGCAAAGCTGGGCGAAAAAAGCGATAGTGACCTGAAAGTGGGGCTATTTGGTTATGGACAACGGAACCAAAGGGGTCAGAGGTTGGCTGACTTTCTGGAGAAAGAGGGACTCTTTATGATGAACTCTTTCTTCCAGAAGCCACCTCATAGGAAATGGACCTGGTTAAGCCCTGATGGTTCCACGAGAAATGAGATCGACTTCATATTGACTACTAAGAAACAGATATTCAATGATGTCTCCGTGATCAACATGGTTAAAACCGGAAGCGATCACCGCATGGTTAGAGGCAAATTGAATATCGATGTTAAACTTGAGAGGTCTCGTCTTATGAAGTCCACGCTCCGTCCTTCTCGCGGCCATATCCAAAACCCCGAAAGCTTTTAATTGGAACTCGCAAATCGCTTTGAGTCGCTAGACAGCTATGCATCGGTGGACGAGATCAATAACAGGTTAGTGGAAACTGTCCGTATGGTTGGCGCTAAGTTTTATAAGCCCAATCGTACCAATAGACCACAAAAACTCTCAGACCATACTCTCGACCTCATGGCTGAACGACGCTTGTTGCAACTGCAGTCCTCTCACGACGCGAAGTCATATAGACAGCTCAATAGACGCATATCAAGTTCCATGCGGCACGACATCCGAACCTTTAATACAAATCGTATTAAAGAGACGATTGAGCGGAATAAAGGCTCCAAAGTGTTCGCAAAAGACTTGTCTATTGGGCAGAGCCAGCTGACGAAGCTGAAGAGGGAGGACGGTAGTATAGCGTCGACCAAAGCAGAGGTGCTGAGGGAGGTTGAGAGGTTCTATGGACAGTTATACACCTCGGTCTCAAAACCTGTTAGCAGCCTGGCCAAAGATCCAAGAGCCAAGCTGACCCGACACTATACCGAAGATATCCCGGACATCAGCCTGTACGAGATTAGGATGGCCCTGAAACAGCTTAAAAACAACAAGGCGCCGGGCGAAGACGGAATCACATCAGAGCTTCTGAAAGCGGGTGGAACACCAGTACTTAAAGTCCTTCAGAAGCTCTTTAATTCCGTGGTGCTCTGAGGTGCAACGCCAGAAGCATGGAACAGAGGGGTGGTGGCGCTGTTCTTCAAGAAAGGGGACAACACTTTTCTGAAGAATTATAGACCCATCTCGCTTCTGAGCCATGTTTATAAGCTGTTTTCCAGGGTCATCACGAATCGTCTCGAACGCAGGTTTGATGACTTCCAGCCTCCCGAACAAGCCGGCTTCCGAAAAGGCTTTAGTACCATAGACCACATCCACACGCTGCGGCAAGTTATACAGAAGACCGAGGAGTATAACATGCCATTATGCTTAGCGTTTGTGGACTATGAGAAGGCCTTTGATTCGATCGAGACGTGGGCGGTGCTTGAGTCTCTCCAGCGATGCCGTATTGACTATCGGTATATCGAAGTGTTGAAGTGTTTGTACAATAACGCCACCATGTCGGTCCGAATACAAGACCAGAGGACGGAGGAAATTCCATTGCAAAGAGGTGTGAGACAGGGAGATGTTATCTCTCCGAAACTGTTCACCAACGCAATGGAAGATGCCTTTAAGCTTCTGGAGTGGAAAGGATTCGGCATCAATATCAACGGCGAGTACATCACTCACCTTCGATTTGCCGACGATATAGTAGTCATGGCAGAATCGATGGAAGACCTTAGCACGATGCTCGAAGACCTCAATCGGGTTTCCCAACGGGTGGGCCTTAAGATGAACATGGACAAAACGAAAGTCATGTCGAATGTCCATGTAGTGCCCACCCCAATAGCAGTAGGAAACTCAACTCTCAAAGTTGTTGACGAATACGTCTACCTAGGACAAACAGTCCAACTAGGCAGGTCCAACTTTGAGAAAGAGGTCAATCGTCGAATCCAACTCGGCTGGGCAGCGTTCGGGAAACTGCGAAATGTCTTCTTGTCCAATATACCTCAGTGTCTGAAATCGAGAGTGTATGATCAATGTGTGTTACCAGTGATGACTTATGGCACTGAAACGTGGCCGCTTACTATGGGCCTTATAAGAAAGCTCAAAGTCACGCAACGAGCTATGGAGAGGGCTATGCTTGGAGTTTCTCTGCGTGATCGAATCAGAAATGAGGAGATCCGCAGACGAACGAAAGTAACCGACATAGCCCAGCGGATTAGCAAGTTGAAGTGGCAGTGGGCAGGGCACATAGCACGGAGAACTGATGGCCGATGGGATCGGAAAGTTCTCGAATGGCGGCCGCGTATTGGCAAGCGCAGCGTAGGACGACCAGCCACAAGATGGTCCGATGACCTCGTACAGGTGGCAGGAAGGCGCTGGTTGCATTCTGCTTCCAACCGGCCACTTTGGAAATCCATGGAGGAGGCCTATGTCCAACAGTGGACTTCTTGTGGCTGAGATGATGATGATGATGAATAAAAATAGTTAAGAGTATTTACATATTATAAAAGTTAAAGATGATATTAGCAAGTATCGAAGTTAGATGTTTTACTATTTAGTTATGCGAGTTTTTAGTTGCTATAGAGAGTGGACACTTTCACTTGTAGTTTGGTGTTAATTTCAAATCCTTAATGTGCCATTCCCCGAGATTTTTCCCCGCTAAGTCCTGAAGTACGTAGACTAAAGGAGATCGTTTAGCTATTATCTTGCATTTTATAAACTTTGGGGCCAGTTTTTTACTGAAGTGACGTGAGCTGTCGCTAAGATAGTAGGTCCGTTTCCAGACTGTATCACCAAACCTCAAAGTTTGCTGGCTTACGGCGTTGATTATAACGCTTTGTACTGCTTTGATGAGCTTGAAAAAGTGTTAACTGTGTTACCCGGTCAGGTACAGAAGTTCGCCCTAGGGGATTTTCGAGTGAAACAAGAATAAAATTATAACAATAGGTTTTTATTGTTTAATAAAAGCTCCCTAGGACGACTAGAGACTCTAGGTCGTAAGTTCGTAATTCTTGTGCCTAATTCCTAACTTGAGTCAATTAACGTGATCGCTCGCACTCCCCTGGCCGTGACCCGACGTGTAGTAGCGTAGGCTTGAGGTTCGGCAGGTCTTCGTAGGCTGCAGGGCGTAGAAGGCTCGGCAAGGGTACGGTTGTCCAAGTAACCGGCTGGTAGCAGCTCGGTCAGGGTACAGTGTCCAAGTAACCGACAAGAGGTGCCCTGCAGGTGGCTCGAGGATATGCGAAGCTTGGGGAACGTGAGCCCGTAGGTAGTTAAGTAGTCCGAAGGTAATTGGGTAGCCCGTAGGTAGATGGGTAGCCCGTAGGAAGTTTGGTAACCCGTAGGTAGTTGGGTAGCCCGTAGGAAGTTGCCCTGTAAAGATTTAGTGCTTTACAGGCTGGCCACTAGCGGGAACTGATGCCATACTGAAGCTCGAGGAGACGAGAGTCCAACCAGGGAGCTAGAGCTCGCCAAGTTGTGGTGTGGCATCAGTTCGAAAGGTTTACAGGTGGCAAGGTAAGGAAGAAAAGCTAAGTTACATTTAGAAAGAAAGAAATAGTGAAGTTAAAGCTCAGTGACGGTTACGGTTTGAAAATACAGTGTGCGACCGTTGAGCAAGTAGATTTAAATTAATAATTATTACAAAGACTTAGAAATTTACAGAAAGAAGTTAAAGAAACGGTCGCAGGATTTAAGTTAGAACAAATTAAGATAGAAATAAATTAAATACAATCTGAAAGAAACACATACACGAAAAATACAATTTTATAAGAACAATTTAGAACAGTTATTAGCAGAGAGAGAGCTTACCAGTTGGGCAGAGGTTTCACCGTTTAGAGGTGGTTGTAGTGATGTAGAAAATATGAGCTCTCTGAGAGCTGCAGGGGCTTTTAAAGCCCATTTCCTGAGCTTCCCTTCCAGAGGAAAGGGGTCGTAACTAATTCAAACAAACCCCGCCCCTAACGATTCTAAATGTTGCCAGCGCTTATTTATACCGATTGGTAAAGTAAACGCTGGCTTTAGCAGCGCCCTCTAGTGTGGCTCGAAGTGATATAGCACAGCGTAACAACTGTACTTTATCGAAAATTGTTGCAAGGAAACCTTTATTTTGCGCATAAATGTCCCGTGGTAAGAATAGCAATTCGTCCCCAATGTCATTATCCACGTAGTGAGAGCCACAAGTTACCATTTCTCTGCCGTAGACTAAAAATGAGGGAGTGTAACCCGTTGTTTCATTAACCGCGTTATTTATGGCCGACTGTACTTTGGGTAAGTTGACGTCCCATGTTCTGTGGTCGTCGTTTACGAAAGTGGAAACGCAGGTCATAATTGTTTTGTTATAACGTTCTGTTAAATTTATGTGTGGTGAATAACGTGCGATTAAAAATTTATTGGGAACCTTGTATATCGAAAAACGCTTTTATTTCACGGCTAGTGAAGCAGGTGGCATTGTCCATGTATATTGTTTGTGGAATACCATGTACTAAGAACACCGATTCCTCTAAATGTTTAATTACTATAGCCAAAGTCGCGTTTCGTACGGGAAACATTAAGCAGTACTTAGAGAAGATGCAATTTACTACCAACAAATATGAGTTTTGTTTTCTGCTAGTAGGTAAAGGACCCATAAAATCGAGAGATATGACCTGAAATGGTCTTGAACACTGTTTGGGACGGCCCATTTCGCCTAGGGTGGCGTGTGTTGGGTTCTTATATGCGGCACATGTGTTGCATGAAGCGATGAACTTAGCCACATCCTTGTACATACCTACCCAGTAGTAGTTTAAGGCTAGTCGGTGATAGGTTTTAAAGGTACCTAAGTGTCCGGCCGTAGGCTGTGCATGGTTTTCGCTAATTAATTGTTCGCGAAATTCCTCTGGCACGACCTCTTTCCAGGCAAATTCAGTGTTGTATCTAGTATTTGATTTAGTTAGTCTGTATAGTCAGTTATTTGTGATTTTATAGTTAGGAAAACCTTGAGGCGCATTGACGCAACTATTGTACGTATCTTTGTACCATTTATCTCGTGTAGTGAGATGTGCGTTTGCGATAGAGATTGCAGATACTGGGACGGCTCGGGATAAGGAGTCGGGTATCACATTGTCGACCCCCCGTCTATGAAGGATTTCAAAATCGAAAGCAGACAGTCTTACACCCCAGCGAGCTAGTCGTCCCGTCGGATTGTTAAGGGCTAAAAACCACTTCAAGGACGAGTGATCTGTGTAAACTTTGAAGGTTTTCCCATTCTCGAGGTAACAACGCCAGTGTTCAAGTGCATTTAACACTGCAAGAGTTTCACGCTCAGTTACGCTATAGTTCCGTTCGCCTGCGGTCAAGGATCGACTCATATAAGCTACCGGATGTAATTGATCGTTGACGTATTGGCAAAGCATTGCCCCTACTCCGTAGTTACTGGCGTCACAGTGTACCTCGAATGGTAAATTGTAATTAGGGCAAGAGAGTACTGGCGCGTTGACAAGGCACGCTTTTAATTGTTTGAATGAGTGCTCCGCCTCAGGTGACCAAGAGAAAGCCGGCGCATTCTTTTTATTTGAAGTTAGCGTGTTTAAGTTAAGTTCTAACGTTCGGTTTAGTAGTATTACATTTTGGACATTCCGTAGCTTTTACGCCTGCGTTACCGCAACGAAAACAGACGATAGTACGTGGTGCCTTACAATTATCTAGTGTGTGTGTATGCGTTCTACAACGTACGCAAAATGGTTTAGTGTTAGTGTAGATTTTGGTGCTTAAGGCACTTACTGGGTAACGCGGCCTATAGTGCGTGCCGTGTTGCTTGCCAGTGTTGGCATAGTTAGCCGAGAGGCCCCCGCCATGGGGTTTGTTTTGGTATGACTGCTTGTTAAAAGGTATGTTATTTGATTTTTTATTAAAAGCAAATTCTGGAGAAAGTGTTTCAGCGGTTGGACACGGTGGTTCTCGGAATTGTGCCATGCGAGCGTGCACAATTTCATAGTTACGACATAATAATCGCAAAGCGTCTATGCTATCTATATTTGTAGCGGTAGCTATGACTGTAGCGAAACACGGACGAATATTATGCAGTACAATCTCCAATTGCTCCGCGTCAGTTAGTGGTACGGTTAATCGAGAAAACATTGCATGCATAATTGATAGGTAAATAGTTATATTTTCTGTTTCACCCTCCATACGCGCACGGATTTCCGCCTTTAAACGGTAGTCGTAGTCATGTTGAGAAAATACAGAAATTAATTGCATGGAGAGGTCGTGCCAGTCTACTATTTTGTCTTGTACCGAGCGGTACCAATGTAGGGCATCCCCTTCGAATACTTCTGTTGCAAAAGATAGAAAACGTTCCGGTTTTAGCTTCCGAGCCGTAAGGAATTCTGTTACCCTTTGCACGAAGGCTCGTACACAGGTCTTACCATTATAACGTAATTTAGAAAAATCTGAGGAAACCCCTCGGTCGCAAGTTACCGCTATGTTTGGTAACGAGTTATGGCCGCTTACGGGAGTGCTATTTGCAAGGACTGAGTGGTCTTCATAGGGTACAAAGCTGTCCGCCTCGCCCTGGTCTAACCTTGGACGTAAGTCAGTCAGTTCTTTGTAAAGCGCGTGATATTTATTGTTACAAGATTAAAATGCCTCCTCAGTGCCAGCAGTACAAGGCGTTATACGTCGCAGTCTGTGGTATAAATGATTGCATAGGTTTTCCGCTCGGTTATACAAATTATCATCAAACTTTGACTTTAAAGTGATTACATTGTCTTGCAACTTAATTAAAGTGTCGCTTACGCCTTTTAGATCCTCCTCGGGGTCCAAACCTGATTCCAAAATGTCGTGCGCGGGTAATAATGGTGATAATTTCACAATTTGAGTACGTAAGTCTAGTACCGTTGTAGCCGGTGTAGTACCACGGATCGCTACCGCATATGTTAGCTCGCTCTTTTGCAAGGACAAATATTTAATATTGTGAAGTGCCAATATGAACAGCAGTTAAATTTACCCACAGAAATTAAGTTGTATACTTTAAGTAAGTCTGAGTTATCGGCGCGACTTTAAGATTTACCCGCTTTAAAGAAATACTACCGATAGTGTATAGTGATCCTTAGGCGCGCGCGATAAGGTCTTCGTACAATAGAAGAGTGCCTGTGGCCGGAATGCAGGTGGTTGTTGAACACCTATGTGTTCAGTTAAAATGTTTAGTGAGACGCGCTCACAAGTAAGGTGATAACTTAGGATGTAGAACTCTCTCTGCTAACACTGGATGCTAGACCGTATGAGTACAATATGAAAGTGAAGTATAGTTACAGAGTTACAATGTTCTGGATTGGATATCGCAGTAATTTAGTGAAGTGTTATAAAATAAAAGTGAAGTTACGTTAACGAAGTTAAAATTTAAAATAATTAAAAAGTGAAGCTACTAGATGTTAAAAAAATTTAGTGGTTTTGCCGCATAAGTCCAAACTAATTTTGATGAAATGTCGATATTCAGTGGTTGTCGTTTCAAGATAGAAGAGTAATTTTAAAGCAAATTGTAGTGTTAATTAAAAATATATACCGTCGGTTTTTAAGGATTAAATAGTTAGGTACACTTCTGTGCAAGTCGTCTTTTTAGAAGAGCGAAGAGAGTTGTACCGAGTGAGATAGCTGTAAGAGAATCGTTGTAGTTAATTTAGTTAACTACAGCTGATTCTTAGGCGCTTAGTGGCAGTTGAGTTTTTTTAAATTCGAACCCGCGGTTAATTGTAGTTGACGGTTACTAAGTAAATTTAAATTAACAGTTACGCCGTCAGGATTTAAATTGATCGCGATAGTGCGATAATTTAAATTAAGTATGTACGTTGTGTTGTTAATTTAAATTGTTTTATGTAGAATAGTTACGACAAATTTGGAGTATTAGCGATTAAAATTTAGAAAAATAGACGTTAAAATTTGAAAAAAAAACCGTTAGAATTGAACAACAACCCTGATTTTCGGCAAAAACGCCGTTATTCGCCTTTTACGAATACCAGGCCGGTTTTGCGGTATTCTTGGCCCGCCACAAAACGGGTGGGCAAGTGAATTTAGAATTACTGCGGTATCCAAGACAAGAAGAAAAAAATTTAGAAAAATCACCAACACCAACAACTTTAGCGTAGCTAGCTGACTCAAGCAAGAACTATAGCACAAGAAAACCCGTTGGGCGCCACTGTTACCCGGTCAGGTACAGAAGTTCGCCCTAGGGGATTTTCAAGTGAAACAAGAATTATATTATAACAATAGGTTTTTATTGAAATAAGAGCTCCCTAGGACGACTAGAGACTCTAGGTCGTAAGTTCGTAATTCTTGTGCCTAATTCCTAACTTGAGTCAATTAACGTGATCGCTCGCACTCCCCTGGCCGTGACCCGACGTGTAGTAGCGTAGGCTTGAGGTTTGGCAGGTCTCCGTAGGCTGCAAGGGCGTAGAAGGCTCGGCAAGGGTACGGTTGTCCAAGTAACCGGCTGGTAGCAGCTCGGTCAGGGTACAGTGTCCAAGTAACCGGCAAGAGGTGCCCTGCAGGTGGCTCGAGGATATGCGAAGCTTGGGGAACGTGAGCCCGTAGGTAGTTAAGTAGTCCGAAGGTAATTGGGTAGCCCGTAGGTAGATGGGTAGCCCGTAGGAAGTTTGGTAACCCGTAGGTAGTTGCCCTGTAAAGATTTAGTGCTTTACAGGCTGGCCACTAGCGGGAACTGATGCCATACTGAAGCTCGAGGAGACGAGAGTCCAACCAGGGAGCTAGAGCTCGCCAAGTTGTGGTGTGGCATCAGTTCGAAAGGTTTACAGGTGGCAAGGTAAGAAAGAAAAGCTAAGTTACATTTAGAAAGAAAGAAATAGTGAAGTTAAAGCTCAGTGACGGTTACGGTTTGAAAATACAATGTGCGACCGTTGAGCAAGTAGATTTAAATTAATAATTGTTACAAAGACTTAGAAATTTAGAAATTTATATAACAAATTAAGATAGAAATAAATTAAATACAATCTGAAAGAAACACATACACGAAAAATACAATTTTATAAGAACAATTTAGAACAGTTATTAGCAGAGAGAGAGCTTACCAGTTGGGCAGAGGTTTCACCGTTTAGAGGTGGTTGTAGTGATGTAGAAAATATGAGCTCTCTGAGAGCTGCAGGGGCTTTTATAGCCCATTTCCTGAGCTTCCCTTCCAGAGGAAAGGGGTTGTAACTAATTCAAACAAACCCCGCCCCTAACGATTCTAAATGTTGCCAGCGCTTATTTATACCGATTGGTAAAGTAAACGCTGGCTTTAGCAGCGCCCTCTAGTGTGGCTCGAAGTGATATAGCACAACGTAACAACATTTACTGTTAAACGTGTAATGTGTAATGTATAGCTTTCCGGAATGACAGGGAAAACTCCTAACTTAACTAGCTGAACGAAAGAAGGTGGCTGTGGCGTAACCATGTGTCTAATAAGCCATGTGTGCGTTGCTCTCAACACCAGGCCGAGGCTATGGTTCAGCGCGAAAGCAGAATACCTAAGGGGTGTAATATATATATAAATACCAATAAGACCGACTGCAATAAACCACATACGCAGATTTACGGGTGCCTCCACTGGGTCCGCCCGTACCTTGTATATGTGTTTTAGGGAGCCGGGGCCTGGGCATGGCGAGGGTGCTAAAATACCCCAGCATAACGCCATGAAAAGGGTCCAGCCAGTACCCAATTTTAACCCGCCTACACAGACTCTAAAACCAAGAGCTTCGTTAACACCGCATGGTATCAACTCCTGGCCGGCACTTCGCCGCACAAGCTAAATTCCGTAGATAGCCCGAAGACTCCTCAATCCTTAACAAGTGCTTCTAATTAACACGATCCAACCCCATTATTAAGTAAAATAAATAATTAAACCCACAACACAAAATGAAATGCAAAACTTACGCGAGCCCAGTTACGTGATAGAATCATAACTCACTGAATTTAAAGAACACATACAATAAAATAATAGAAATATAACGCAATCCTACCTACATTATTAAATTAGATAAATTAAACCCACAGCACAAAACGAAATGCAAAACGTACGCGAGCCCAGTTACGAGATAGATAATTACAACCAAAACTCACTGAATTTAAAGAATACTCACAATAAAACAAAAGAAATATAATCCTTAACAAGTGTTTATAATTAACGCGATCCTACCCCATTATTAAGTTAAATAAATTAAATCCACAACTCAAAATTAAATGCAAAACTTAAACCAAAACTCACTGAATTTAAAGAACAATAAAATAAAAATAAAATAATAGTAATATAACAGCAAACCGGCAGAGCTTTGCCGTAAGCAAGTAATTAAGCACACCTGCTGAGGATGGAGCAGAGTCTCCGACGCTCGATGAGTGAAGAATGGAAAAAGCCCAGATTCTGCTCAACCCTCGTCTTTTATACCACTTGCCCCGCTGGTCGCAGACTGTTGATGAACCCTCTTCACCGACAATCCTTGGTTCGCAGTCATATCTATTTTTACTGACTAACCTAAATCTTAGCACCTTAGGTTTAGGACTGAATTTCCAATGTGGCCTGATGGCACATAAACTCTTTAATATCTCAAGCACGGCTGTTAACTACCCTATCTAAGCTAACTCTTAACGTTATAGAAATAAGGATGAGTTTCTAATGTAGCGTGATGGCTTATAATCTCTTTAAGAATGTACCACCTGATATGTTCGCTCTGCTCACTACCCTCATTTTGTTTTAACTTAGAGATCCTTAGGACTGTATTTTTAGTGGTAAGAAAACCATTATTCTACAACACATTTCTAAAAGGTTCCGTCAACGTATTTGTACATAGATATATTTTTTTTCTTTTCTTTCAATAAATATAGCTCTATCTGAACCTACTAAGACCATTTATAAATAAATAAATAAACAAATCCCATAAGTTTGTGAATTAAACGGCCAAGCAGAGGCTGGACCGTTACAGTATGAACATTCAAAAACCTAGCCAAATTGGCCAGATTTTCGGCTGCGTTCATACATTCAGAAAACAAATTTTACTAGATTATATAAAAAAAGAAAAACATAGGGACACTGCCAAAGCCTTTCTTTAATTTTTAATGAAAAAAGTAGTTAAATCGGTTAAGTTTTGGAGAAGGAATCAGGGGTCTACGAATCGTTGATTTTGTGTACTTTAAATAGGTATTTTCAGTCCAAGCTGCGGCTGTCTCTATTGCGCTCTGCGGGGGGAAGCTTGATAGATGGAGGCAGCAATAGATTTTACAAATACCTATTTTTCAATTCTCTAGGCCTTGGTGTTTCCTCTTAAAGTAACCGTATCGCAACCCGTGAAATACTTAGTAACGAATAGTTCCGAAGACAATCTGTGGTCTTCAACATCAGTTCTACTTCACCAAATGGTGCTTTCCGACAGCAAATGCACGAGTTACCAAAAAATACCCGAATCGCTATAGGTGTGAATAATGATATCTGAAGAGTTTCCTCGATTTCTCCAGAGTTCTTTCATCAGATCCTAACCTGAAGACAATGGGATCAACTTGAAAGTATAGCCTTTCAAAAAGGATTTTTCAAATCGGTCCAGCCACCTTCGAGTAACCGGGGAACATACATAAAAATTTTAAAATATCCCAACGAATTGAGAACCTCCTCCTTTTCTTGAAGTCAGTTGATAGTAACAATTTTCTTTCTATTTTGGTTTTTTTCTTTTTCCTTCTTCTTTTTTTACCCTTTTCTTTTTCTTTTTTTTTATTTTGTTTTGTTTTCATTCCGGTTTTCGTCTTGTTTTTATCAAATAGTTTTTTTTATACCTTTTTTTTCTTTTTACATACACATTCGCCTAATTTATCCATTTTTTTCAATGCCACACACGCAACGACCGTAGATTGCAGTGTGGAATTTCAACGATCGTAATCATCCCTTTAACCGACTCGACCCCTGTTTCTCCAGCCGATGATTTGGTAGTGGCAAGTTTGACTGCTCAACTGATCTCACACTGAGCTCGCCAGTCTGTCGGCTCATCCGTCAACCTGGTGGCTGGATCCTCTCCAGTGTGGCCTGACATTCGTTGGCCTCTTAAACCCTTCCGTTTTCGCTTGCATACTGTTATCACTCTGAACGCGCAGCCACCTTTGCTCTCCGATTTAGAGAGTTCGCGACTCGTGGTTATATTTCTTTATGCTATACCCGATTCTTTCAATCGTTCTCATCTACAACGACGATCAAGAAACGTTTCATCAGTGAAGATGTTACACTGGTACGCGGCAGTACCCGTTATTTGATTCATTTGGTATCTGTTACATTTTATTTTTTGATCTAACATCAGGCATTCTGGGGAGAATACAATTGACTCGTGAACGGTAAATTTTGAGTTTTAATTCTGCTCACACCACCCTAAGACACTTTTCCTACCTAAATACCTACTTACTCTTGCATGCAAAACACGTCATTCTCACGAGTAGTTTTGTAGTGATGGTCCTTCTCAGACAGGCGTTATCCTCACATTCGCTTGCACATACACATACATTACACGTAGTAGAAGGACCGTAGTGGGAGGCAGTACCGCTCGCGTCCGTAGGACTTACCATACATATTAGATACCCTACACGTGCCTCCTGGGTGGTGCTAAATGAGCGGCATCTATTGCTTATCGCAATCTAATAATGTGCTTTTAATTTCTCGGCGGAGCCGACTTGAAGGAGCGAAACCAGCAGAATTGCCTAAGAAGGAAAGGCGCGCTACCACGACTTCATAGAATCCCTTGGCGCCATCAAAGTGAACACCACCGACTTGACAAAAAATTTCAAAATGAGATAGATCATCATCGCAATACGGTATGTATTCATGAAAATGTTATATTGAACTTTTACTCAAACTGGTAGACTAAAATAAATAAGTGAGACCCCATTTAGTTCATCGAATTAAGTGCAATGACGAGCGTAACGAGGACGAGTGTGTTAGTTACTTTCCATCCACAACGCGCGAGTAAAGCGAGCGTGCCACGGCAGCGGCCAGCGAAGCGCCAGATCGAAATTCAAACAAAACGTCAATGTTATAAACTTTGAAATCAAATTTTGTTCCGATAGGCGTCCTTTATAAACAACAATTGAATAATTAAATGTGAATGTTAAAATAAATTGATAAAACTGTTTCACTTTTTATTATAGATACAACCATCGACGCAGAGGTACAACAGAAGACGATTGGTCGACGGCTGTGTCGTGAACTACAGCTTCCAATAATCCCTCAGGTTAGTATGCATACATTTAAAACGTCTTGGCACAAGGTCACAGCAGAATACAACATTAACTAACATGTTTAGATTGTGCCTCTCTCGATTCGTATTGTAATTCAATATACTGCATTAAAAACCAACTTTAACCAGCGCATATTTAAATGCTATATTTTGCGACGATGCAGTGCTGGTATCGCTAGGATATTACAGTGAGCGGTGAGTGTTGCCTTGGTTTTTAATTTAAATGGCCACTTGCTTTCCCCTGCCACTTGACAAGCTCACTTGACAAATTTAGACGCATACGATCAACCTTAGAAGTAGCTGAACTTTTTAGTACCTTGTCGCTGTCAGTGATGTGACAAATATGAGCATTACTCTCTCATTACATACGTTACTATGACAAGGTTCTTAAACGGTAAGCTACTTCTGAGGCTGACTATACGACTTAAATACACGAGTAGCTGTCGTATCATAACTCAAACGCCTGACAATTTCAGTTTGATTGCCCGTTTCTGAGCGATTTTACGAAATAAGAATAACAAAAGATGTGCGGTGCGAGCTTATGATATATGGCCACTCCATCTCGTACCTTACTTAGCATCGTATGATCCACCAATACGGGTTGAGCTTCCAATAAGCAAATTGTGAGTGCATTAAATAGTAGTCCGTCCGGATCGCTACCACCATCTTGCTCGCTAATCCCACCGCTAAGCAGCAGTGCTTGCACTCTTGTGTTCCGGCGTAAAGAGCAAGACAGCCGGTGTAATTACTGGCACAAGAGGTGTTCCACCTTAGCCCTCTGGGTTGGCAACGCATCTGCAATCTTCTTGGTATTGCGGGTGTCTATAGGCGGTGGTGATCACTTGCCATCAGGTGACCCACTAGCTTGTTTACCTTCCTATTTCAATAAAAGAAAAAAAAGTAGTCTGCTATCAAACTATCGAGTCGCACAACACTGTCTTTATAGATTTAATTCCTCTTCTCATTCTGCGATACCATTAAAATATGATAATGAAATAATTTATAATTTACAAATTACGATAATTTTCTTTCCAGATCATCATAAGAGCTGCAGTCTGATGAAGTCACTCCGTGTCCAACGTTACGCAAGACTCGGGCGGCGGCCACGCGACACACAATTTTGCGCTTTTGAATGCGCAACTATGTGCTCGCGTCCTACTAAAAATAGTCAGATGTCCGTCTATCTATCTGAATTCGCTTTAAGACGGTGCGTGACCACCCTGTAATGCAAACACAATTATGTATTCCCTTTAAGATGCATTGTTACGTGTACCGCCGTGTATTGCTGAAAGGAAGGATAAACCCTTCTTACGCAAACTGCAATGTCCAATTATTGAAACCGAAAATATTTCAGTTAACCTTTTACATTACATTATCTTAAAATTTGTCGCGAAATGTATTAAAATGCATTATGCAAAACATTGGCACGCAACGCACCCCAGCTATAGTAGCACGCTAGCGTTTATCGCGCACATAAACACTTTGATCCCTCTCGCACACGAATACTGGTTAGAACGGGATAAAAGCTTTATTTCCTCGACAAAGGCTAGCGTGCTTGACCCACAGATCCAGATACGACTGACAGACAATGGACTAATTTTGGTATGACGCGTATACAAGCATCAATTTACTCTTTAACTTTTTAGTTGGTAAGGCAATGGCACCAGCGCATTATACGCGTGTTGTATTGTCATTATTGATAATTTGATTTGAAAATGAAGTGGCGTCATCTATTTGAGAATAGTTGAAACGCATTTTGCATAATTATCGACGAATGTTAATATAGCAAAAAGCATATTTGGTAGCGAACGTGCAAAGCGAGCAAGCACGATGGATCGGGGCAGAAGCGACTCGGATAGGTTAGGTTCAGAAGGCTAAGGCGGGAGCGAAGCGAAAGCGAAGCTCCCGCCTTAGCCTTCGATGTTAGGTTTTTTTTTTATCAATCCAGAAAATCTTGCTTGCTTGCCAGCTCAAACTCTACCCGCCTATAGTTCCGGTACATAGTACCATACCATTAAAACAAACAGAATATTTGAATAATGCTATGGCTATGTTATGGGTATATGTGTTAGGGGAATACTCCTTGCAACGATTTGAATTATCAGTATGTATGTAAAGTTTGACTATGCTGTAACATACATGTAGTCATTTATGTTTTAAACTTAATTAATGGATGTAATGGAGATTTGACTGTAACGATGAGATACTAAATTGTTAAAATATTTATGACGGTGACTTTTTTTTTAATTCAGTTAGAAGTCTAAAATAATTGTATATTGATGTTTTTGTTACATGATTGTCAGTGACATACTATATCAATATCTTATCTCTGAATAATAAATGCTATATAACTAATTTGTTTTTTATTATTTCACGTGATGAATTGAAAACTTATATTGCTGTACTAAGCGATTGACCTTATAATGAGACCCCCTTATGTAGAAAACAAATGCATTCACCGTATGACAAAGTAACAAGCCAGTTTTCTGCATTATTAGTGTCATCATACGGTCAGCAGTAAAAGTAGCTTATTTAAAAGATCAAAAGAATCTACACTATTAGTTCTGGCTACTACTACAACTCTAAATCTAAGAGTGCCAGTCCCCAACCGTTGGTACTTTTTCGAGTCGTCTCAATAGCATACGTACGACTTCATGAATACCACATTAACAATTTCACAGTTACAAATAAATCTGAATTATAGGAATCCAAAAGGCGGGTCGCTTGACAGTGATCTCTTCCAAACAAGCTTTGGATAGAGATAAAAATTAAAACTAAGATAACAAAATGATGGTGGACTTTATGTGAAGCGCGAACGTCGGAACCTGTAGCACAACACAGGACGAGCTGCAGTGTGAAGTTGGAACTCATCCCCCCCTTCCTCCCCCCTCCTAAGGCAGCCCGACTCTATCTCGAGGCTCTATCTCGGAAACCGAAAATGCTAGACCCCTCGTGTTGGTACTCTTTCGATTCGTCTCGATACCATCTTTACGACTGAATGTGAAGTTGGGCCTCCAGATCTGAGGGCACGACACCCTCCGCGGGCCCCGTGGGGCCCGCGGCCCCCACGCGACATCTAGTTACTATATATATAGCTCGATTACCACTCACTGACTCACTCACTCACTTGGTCATTGACATGCTGTTTTGGAGAGATGTGAAGGGGTGGGGAAAAACTGGAGCTACTATCGCATAGAGGGTGCTCCAACGAGTAGACAAAAAATACGAAACCGACCTGAACGTGGAAAGGGACTGGATGTGAGGTGCGGATCTCGGAAACCGTGACAGTTACGGCCAAGTTCCAAAACAAAAGTCATAGGGAACTGCCGGCCGATGGGTGAGCCGGTCGAAAAATTTTCAAAATGGCCGAAACAAGATGGCCGCCATACAAACTTTAAACGGGAATATCTCGAAAACCGTACGACTTAGTGGGGGGGTGCTCGACCAAATGTCACTCAGGGGGAAGGGGGAAACTTGACGGAGTTGAAAAAAATCCAAGATGGCGGATCCAAAATGGCGGCCGAAATTTTTTTTTGTCCGATCGGGATGAAATTTTGCACCCGGGGGCTCTGGGGGCCGCTGGTTCCGATTCCGGGAAAAGTTTTTCGATTCCGCCATTTTCCAAGATGGCCGCCATACAAGGGAGTTTCGAAAGCGAGCCCGCAGGGCGAGCTCCGCGTAGGCGCTTGCGCCGGAGCGTCCCATCGGTGCTCCCGAGTCGCTTGCGAGCCCGAAGGGCGAGCTGTGGTGTGAAGTTGGAATTTTTACCCCACCCCCCCTCTCCCAGCGAGCCCGAAGGGCGAGCTCCGCGTAGGCGCGTGCGCCGAAGCGTCCACTGGACGCGAAATACTCTCGAGTCACTTGCGAGCCCGGAGGGTGAGCTGCAGTGTGATGTTGGAACTCACCCCCCCCCCCTTCCCCCCCCTCCTAAGGCAGCCCTACTTTCTCTTGGCTCTATCTCGGAATCCAAAAGTGCTAGACCCCTCGTGTTGGTACTCTTTCGATTCGTCTCGATACCATCCTTACGACTGAATGTGAAGTTGGGCCCCCAGACCTGAGGGCACCACAGCAAGTCGGAATAACCTCCCCCCCCCCCCCCAGCGAGCCCGAAGGGCGAGCTCCGCGTAGGCGCGTGCGCCGTAGCGTCCCTTCTGAGGCAGTTCTCCCGAGTAACTTGCGAGCCCACAGGGCGAGCTGCAGTGTGAAGTTGGAACTCATCCCCCCCTTCCTCCCCCCTCCTAAGGCAGCCCGATTTTCTCTTGGCTCTATCTCGGAAACCAAAAATGCTAGACCCCTCTTGCTGGTACTCTTTCGATTCGTCTCGATGCCATCTTTACGACTGAATGTGAAGTTGGGCCCCCAGACCTGAGGGCACGACACCCTCCGCGGGCCCCGTGGGGCCCGCGGCCCCCACGCGACATCTAGTTACTATATATATAGCTCGATTACCACTGACTCACTCACTCACTCACTCACTGGGTCATTGACATGCTGTTTTGGAGAGATGTGAAAGGGTGGGGAACAACTGGAAACAATTTTGTATAGAGGGTGCTCCAACGAGCAGAGGAAAAATACGAAACCGACCTGAACGTGGAAAGGGACTCGATGTGAGGTGCGGATCTCGGAAACCGTGATAGGTACGGCCAAGTTCCAAAACAAAAGTCATAGGGAACCGCCGGCCGATGGGTGAGCCGGTAGAATTTTTTTCAAAATGGCCGAAACAAGATGGCCGCCATACAAACTTTAAACGGGAAAATCTCGAAAACCATCAGAGATAGAGGGGGGGTGCTAGACCAAATGTCACTCAGGGGGAGGGGGAAAGTTTGATGGAGTTGAAAAAAATTCAAGATGGCGGATCCAAAATGGCGGCCGAAATTTTTTTCTGTCCGATCGGGATGAAATTTTGCACCCGGGGGCTCTGGGAGCCGCTGGTTCCGATTCCGGGAAAAGTTTTTCGATTCCGCCATTTTCCAAGATGGCCGCCATACAAGGGAGTTTTACAAGCAATGACATGCTGTTTTGGAGAAATGTGAAGGGGTGGGGTAAAACTAGAACTAAATCCAGGTAGAGGGCATTCCAGTGAGCAGAAAAAAATACGAAACCGACCTGGACGTGGAAACAGACCTGGGGTGGGGAGCGGATCTCTGCAAGTATGAGTCCTAGAGAAAAGTTCCAAAACCAAAGTCGCAGAGAACTGCCGGCCAATGGGTGAGCCGGTAAAATTTTTTCAAAATGGCCGAAACAAGATGGCCGCCATACAAACTTTAAACGGGAATATCTCGAAAACTGTATGACTTGGTGGGGGGATGCTCGACCAAATGTCACTCAGGGGGAGGGGGGAAATTTGGTGGAGTTGAAAAAAATTCAAGATGGCGGATCCAAAATGGCTGCCGAAATTTTTTTTTGTCCGATCGGGATGAAACTTTGCACTCGGGGGCTCTGGGGGCCGCTGGTTCCGATTCCGGGAAAAGTTTTTCGATTCCGCCATTTTCCAAGATGGCCGCCATACAAGGGAGTTTTGAAAGCGAGCCCGCAGGGCGAGCTCCGCGTAGGCGCTTGCGCCGGAGCGTCCCATCGGCGCTCCCGAGTCGCTTGCGAGCCCGAAGGGCGAGCTGGGGTGTGAAGTTGGAATATTTACCCCTCCCACTCCCAGCGAGCCCGAAGGGCGAGCTCCGCGTAGGCGCGTGCGCCGAAGCGTCCACTGGATGCGAAATACTCTCGAGTCACTTGCGAGCCCGGAGGGCGAGCTGCAGTGTGAAGTTGAAACCCATCCCCCCCCTCCCTCCGCCCTCCTAAGGCAGCCCTACTTTCACTGGGCTCTATCTCGCAAACCGAAAATGCTAGAACCCTCGTGTTGGTACTCTTTCGATTCGTCTCGATGCCATCCTTACGACTGAATGTGAAGTTGGGCCCCCAGACCTGAGAGCACGACACCCTCCGCGGGCCCCGCGTGGCCCGCGGCCCCCACGCGACATCTAGTTACTATATATAAAGCTTAATTACCACTCACTCACTCACTCACTCACTCACTCACTTGGTCATTGACATGCTGTTTTGGAGAGATGTGAAGGGGTGGGGAACAATTGGAAACACTTTTGTATAGAGAATGCTCCGACGAGTAGACAAAAAATACGAAACCGACCTGAATGTGGAAAGAGACTTGATGTGACGTGCGGATCTCGGAAACCGTGATAGGTACGGCCAAGTTCCAAAACAAAAGTCATAGGGAACTGCCGGCCGATGGGTGAGCCGGTCGATTTTTTTTCAAAATGGCCGAAACAAGATGGCCGCCATACAAACTTTAAACGGGAAAATCTCGAAAACCATCAGAGATAGAGGGGGGGTGCTCGACCAAATGTCACTCAGGGAGAGGGGGGAAATTTGGTGGAGTTGAAAAAAATTCAAGATGGCGGATCCAAAATGGCGGCCGAAATTTTTTTTTGTCCGATCGGGATGAAATTTTGCACGGGGGGGGTCTGGGGGCCGCTGGTTCCGATTCCGGGAAAAGTTTTTCGATTCCGCCATTTTCCAAGATGGCCGCCATACAAGGGAGTTTTGAAAGCGAGCCCGCAGGGCGAGCTCCGCGTAGGCGCTTGCGCCGGAGCGTCCCATTCCTCCTCCCGAGTCGTTTGCGAGCCCGAAGGGCGAGCTGGGGTGTGAAGTTGGAATTTTTACCCCCGCCCCCCCCCCTCACAGCGAGCCCGAAGGGCGAGCTCCGCGTAGGCGCGTGCGCCGAAGCGTCCACTGGACACGAAATACTCTCGAGTCACTTGCGAGCCCGGAGGGCGAGCTGCAGTGTGAAGTTGGAACTCTTCCCCCCCCTTCCTCCCCCTCCTAAGGCAGCCCGACTTTCTCTTGGCTCTATCTCGGGAACCAAAAATGCTAGACCCCTCGTGTTGGTACTCTTTCGATTCGTCTCGATGCCATCCTTACGACTTAATGTGAAGTTGGGCCCCCAGACCTGAGGGCACGAAAGCAAGTCGGAATACCCCCCCCCCTTCCCCCAGCGAGCCCGAAGGGCGAGCTCCGCGTAGGCGCGTGCGCCGTAGCGTCCCTTCTTAGGCAGTTCTCCCGAGTCACTTGCGAGCCCGGAGGGCGAGCTTCAGTGTGTAGTTGGAACTCATCCCCCCCTTCCTCCCCCCTCCTAAGGCAGCCCTACTTTCTCTGGGCTCTATCTCGGAAACCGAAAATGCTAGACCCCTCGTGTTGGTACTCTTTCGATTCGTCTCGATGCCATCCTTACGACTGAATGTGAAGTTGGGCCCCCAGATCTGTAGCACGACACCCTCCGCGGGCCCCGTGGGGCCCGCGGCCCCCACGCGACATCTAGTTACTATATATATAGCTTAATTACCACTCACTCACTCACTCACTCACTGGGTCATTGACATGCTGTTTTGGAGAGATGTGAAAGGGTGGGGACCAACTGGATATACCATCGTATAGAGGGTGCTCCAACGAGTAGACAAAAAATACGAAACCGATCTGAACGTGGAAAGGGACTTGATGTGAGGTGCGGATCTCGGAAACCGTGATAGGTACGGCCAAGTTCCAAAACAAAAGTCATAGGGAACTGCCGGCCGATGTGTGAGCCGGTCGATTTTTTTTCAAAATGGCCGAAACAAGATGGCCGCCATACAAACTTTAAACGGGAATATCTCGAAAACCGTACGACTTAGTGGGGGGGTGCTCGACCAAATGTCACTCAGGGGGAGAGGGGAAATTTGGTGGAGTTGAAAAAAATTCAAGATGGCGGATCCAAAATGGCGGCCGAATTTTTTTTTTGTCCGATCGGGATGAAATTTTGCACCCGGAGGCTCTGGGGGCCGCTGGTTCCGTTTCCGGGAAAAGTTTTTCGATTCCGCCATTTTCCAAGATGGCCGCCATACAAGGGAATATTGAAAGCGAGCCCGCAGGGCGAGCTCCGCGTAGGCGCTTGCGCCGGAGCGTCCCATCGGTGCTCTCGAGTCGCTTGCGAGCCCGAAGGGCGAGCTGGGGTGTGAAGTTGGAATTTTTACCCCCCCCCCCCCCCCCTCCCAGCGAGCCCGAAGGGCGAGCTCCGCGTAGGCGCGTGCGCCGAAGCGTCCACTGGAGGCAGTTCTCCCGAGTAACTTGCGAGCCCGGAGGGCGAGCTGCAGTGTGAAGTTGGAACTCATCCCCCCCCCCCTCTTCCTCCCCCCCTCCTAAGGCAGCCCGACTTTCTCTGGGCTCTATCTCGGAAACCGAAAATGCTAGACCCCTCGTATTGGTACTCTTTCGATTCGTCTCGATGCCATCTTTACGACTGTATGTGAAGTTGGGCCCCCAGACCTGAGGGCACGACAGCAAGTTGGAATGCCCCCCCCCCCCACCCCAGCGAGCCCGAAGGGCGAGCTCCGCGTAGGCGCGTGCGCCGTAGCGTCCCTTGTGAGGCAGTTCTCCCGAGTAACTTGCGAGCCCGGAGGGCGAGCTGCAGTGTGAAGTTGGAACTCATCCCCCCCCCTTCCTCCCCCCTCCTAAGGCAGCCGTACTTTCTCTGGGCTCTATCTCGGAAACCGAAAATGCTAGACCCCTCGTGTTGGTACTCTTTCGATTCGTCTCGATGCCATCTCTACGACTTAATGTGAAGTTGGGCCCCCAAACCTGAGGGCACGACACCCTCCGCGGGCCCCGTGGGGCCCGCGGCCCCCACGCGACATCTAGTTACTATATATAAAGCTCGATTACCACTCACTCACTCACTGACATAGTCATTGACATGCTGTTTTGGAGAGATGTGAAGGGGTGGGGAAAAACTGGATCTACTATCGCATAGAGGGTGCTCCAACGAGTAGAGGAAAAATACGAAACCGACCTGAACGTGGAAAGGGACTCGATGTGAGGTGCGGATCTCGGAAACCGTGAAAGGTACGGCCGAGTTCCAAAACAAAAGTCGTAGGGAACTGCCGGCCGATGGGTGAGCCGGTCGAAATTTTTTCAAAATGGCCGAAACAAGATGGCCGCCATACAAACTTTAAACGGGAATATCTCGAAAACCGTACGACTTAGTGGAGGGGCGCTCGACCAAATGTCACTCAGGGGGAGGGGGGAAGTTTGATGGAGTTGAAAAAAATTCAAGATGGCGGATCCAAAATGGCGGCCGAAATTTTTTTTTGTCCGATCGGGGTGAAATTTTGCACCCGGGGGCTCTGGGGGCCGCTGGTTCCGATTCCGGGAAAAGGTTTTCGATTCCGCCATTTTCCAAGATGGCCGCCACACAAGGGAGTTTTGAAAGCGAGCCCGCAGGGCGAGCTCCGCGTAGGCGCTTGCGCCGGAGCGTCCCAACGGTGCTCTCAAGTCGCTTGCGAGCCCAAAGGGCGAGCTGGGGTGTGAAGTTTGAATTTTTACCCCCCCCCCCCTCCCAGCGAGCCCGAAGGGCGAGCTCCGCGTAGGCGCGTGCGCCGAAGCGTCCACTGGACGCGAAATACTCTCGAGTCGCTTGCGAGCTCAGAGGGCGAGCTGCAGTGTGAAGTTGGAACTCATCCCCCCCCCCTTCCTCCCCCCTCCTAAGGCAGCCCTACTTTCTCTGGGTTCTATCTCGGAGACCGAAAATTTAGACCCCTCGTGTTGGTACTCTTTCGATTCGTCTCGATGCAATCCTTACGACTGAATGTGAAGTTGGGCCCCCAGACCTGAGGGCACGACACCCTCCGCGGGCCCCGTGGGGCCCGCGGCCCCCACGCGACATCTAGTTACTATATATATAGCTCGATTACCACTGACTCACTCACTCACTCACTCACTCACTTGGTCATTGACATGCTGTTTTGGAGAGATGTGAAGGGGTGGGGAGCAACTGGAAACACTTTTGTATAGAGGGTGCTCCAACGAGTAGACAAAAAATACGAAACCGATCCGAACGTGGAAAGGGACTTGATGTGAGGTGCGGATCTCGGAAACCGTGATAGGTACGGCCAAGTTCCAAAACAAAAGTCATAGGGAACTGCCGGCCGATGGGTGAACCGGTCGAAAAATTTTCAAAATGGCCGAAACAAGATGGCCGCCATACAAACTTTAAACGGGAATATCTCGAAAACCGTACGACTTAGTGGGGGGGTGCTCGACCAAATGTCACTCACGGAAAAGGGGGAAATTTGATGGAGTTGAAAAAAATTCAAGATGGCGGATCCAAAATGGCGGCCGAAATTTTTTTTTGTCCGATCGGGGTGAAATTTTGCACCCGGGGGCTCTGGGGGCCGCTGGTTCCGATTCCGGGAAAAGGTTTTCGATTCCGCCATTTTCCAAGATGGCCGCCATACAAGGGAGCTCTGAAAGCGAGCCCGCAGGGCGAGCTCCGCGTAGGCGCTTGCGCCGGAGCGTCCCATTCGTCCTCCCGAGTCGCTTGCGAGCCCGAAGGGCGAGCTGGAGCGTGAAGTTAGAAATCAGCCCCCCCCCCCCTCCCCCAGCGAGCCCGTAGGGCGAGCTCCGCGTAGGCGCGAGCGCCGAAGCGTCCACTGGACGCGAAATACTCTCGAGTAACTTGCGAGCCCGGAAGGGCGAGCTGCAGTGTGAAGTTGGAACTCATCCCCTCCCTTCCTCCCCCCTCCTAAGGCAGCCCTACTTTCTCTGGGCTCTATCTCGGAAACCGAAGATGCTAGACCCCTCGTGTTGGTACTCTTTCGATTCGTCTCGCTGCCATCTTTACGACTGTATGTGAAGTTGGGCCCCCAGACCTGAAGGCACGACAGCAAGTGGGAACACCCCCCCCCCCCCCCCCCAGCGAGCCCGAAGGGCGAGCTCCGCGTAGGCGCGTGCGCCGTAGCGTCTTTTCTGAGGCAGTTCTCCCGAGTCACTTGCGAGCCCGCAGGGCGAGCTGCAGTGTGAAGTTGGAACTCATCCCCCCCTTTCTCCCCCCTCCTATGGCAGCCCTACTTTCTCTGAGCTCTATCTCGGAGACCGAAAATGCTAGACCCCGCATGTTGGTACTCTTTCGATTCGTCTCGATGCCATCCGTGGATCTCAGTGTGAAGTACGAGTGACGGACCTAAGGCTACGGAACCCTTCACGGACCACGTGGTTCAAGATCCGCGAGCCCGTAGGGCGAGCGTGGTTAATCTAGATTCCAACTCGATCGTATCGGGACGTAACTTCAGAGTCAGAAAAGCGAGCGATGGTGTGAAGTTGGAATGCACCCCCCCCCCCCTCCCCCCCTCTATTGCGAACGTACTTTTCTTTACGTTCCATCTCGGAAACCAAAAATGCTAGACCCCGCATGTTGGTACTCTTTCGATTCGTCTCGATGCCATCCGTGGATCTCAGTGTGAAGTACGAGTGACGGACCTAAGGCTACGGAACCCTTTAGAACTCGGAGTGTCAAGCGTAATTTAGATTTTTCAACTCAACAGCGATTAATTGGGTAAAGATTTTTTTTTGTTATGAAATAGAACTTATTTAAGGCTTATTAATAAAGCGGATCACTCACGTATTTTTGCGTCGGGAAATGCCCGACATGTTTCGGACCAGTCCGTGGTCCTTAATCATGAGCCCCCGCGGCGGTGGCGCGACGACGACTGCGTACCGAAGCCCTGACAGCTCGGCTACTCGGCACAGGCGGCTCGGGCGGCGGCGAACAACTACCCTCGTTTGCTTCATTATTTTTAATGTCAAATATAGGGTTGCACACTACACTAACCACATCACTCTCTAAAGGCTCGGACACACCCGTCTCCGACGTAGTACTCAACACCGTTTTCCAGCTGGATGGCACCGACCATCCACCATCACGATTAAAATTCGGATGACGTCCAATTTCAATAGCCTCCCGTACTTTCCGCGGCACAAAAAACTTTTCCCTCGCCAATACGGACACCTTATCGAAACGGATAAAATGCGTCGAATCCGAATTTAATGAATGTTCTGTCACTGCCGAAGCCTGGCTGTCCTGTTTCTTCATACTACGTATGTGCTCCGATAACCTTGTGGATATGTTCCGGCCAGTCTCACCTATATAGTTTTTGCCACAGGAGCAGGGAATCATGTATACCCCGGGGACATTCAGAGCCTCCTTATCCTTTGGTGAGCGCACCAACTGCCTAAGCTGCATGTGAGGTCGAAAAATCGTCTTGATGCTATATCCGCGGCGCAACAAGTGCCCGATTCTATCCGTTACGCCTTTGATATACGGAAGGTATACCGGCAGCCTCTCCACTACAGCCGGTCTCAGACGCGGGGATGCGCTCACAACCCGATTACACTGCCTCCAGTTATATCCGTTGTCTTCCAGCACATGCTTTACATGACAGAGTTCACGGCTCACGTATTGTGGATCACACAGACTCAGAGCTCGATTGATCAACGTCCTAGGCACAGAAAACAAATGACATGGATGATGGTGTGAATCTGCCCTAAGATACCGGTCAGTATGCGTAGGCTTACGATATACCGTAGTCAGTAATCCACCAGAGGGTTTACGCATGACCAAAACATCCAAAAATGGCAGAGTTCCTTCATTTTCCCTCTCCACCGTGAACTTGACTCTACCATGCAAAGTGTTAAGGTACTCCGTGAAATCCAACAGACTGTCCCTTGAGACCACTGCAAAAACATCATCCACATACCGCCACCAATATCTTGGTGTTACAGCTGGGTTACGTAAAGCTTTCTCTTCTAACCACTCCATAAAGATATTGGCGGTCACGGGAGCTATTGGTGAGCCCATGGCCACTCCATCAACCTGCTGATAGTAATCGCCATGCCAAACGAAATAGCCACTCTTCAGACACAACTTGATTGCTTCCATGTACACGGCAGGCAAATCTGTGGCACTCATTAGGTCTGAAATAATTTCAATTGTCTGATCTACCGGCACATTGGTGAACAGAGATGTCACATCAAAACTCACCATAAGTTCGTCTTCTCGCAGCTGGATATCACTCAGTAGGTTAATGAAATGCCTCGAATCCTTAACATGACTCGCTGTCTTCCCCGTAAAATCCATTAAAACCGATGACAAATGGCGGGCAAGCTTATAGGTCGGCGAGTCGATCTGACTGACTATGGGTCTTAGGGGCCAATCAGGCTTGTGGATTTTAGGTAAGCCATATATTTTAGGTGACGTTGGATTTTGTGGCCTTAATTGTTTAATTAAACCTTTGTCGGGAAAATCTTGCAGCAATTTATTAACTTTCGTCGCAACTCTAGAGGTGGGGTCAAAATTTACCTTTTTATATGTATTGCCATCACGCAGTAACTCAACAATCTTGTTCTCATACGCTACAGTGTCAACAATAACAGTGGCATTACCCTTATCAGCCGGAAGCACCAACACATCCATATTATTTCGTAGATCCCGCAACGCTCTCAGCTCAGCGTGCGGCATGTTGCACTTAGGAGGACGGGACTTACGCAGCATAGAAGCAATATCCTGCCTGATACAATCCGCATCACTCAGTGGAATTCTATTTCGCATAATTGTATCTTCTATGCTCGCGATAATGACCTCAGCAGGTATACGACTAGGCGCTGGAGCAAAATTCAGACCTCGTGCTAAGGCTTTCTTCGCAACCTCGCTTACAGTGCATGACGACAAATTAACCACAGTGTCGGTCATAATTTTCGGAACAACATTTTGCGAGGGTAGTTTATTATTGGTCAACTTGGTAAGTTTCCCCTTATGCCTATGTATCGTCTCATTCAAAATGTGTTCTGACCTACTGTATGACATTGCATCCAGACACGTCCACAGCTCCACATCCAAACGACCACTTAGCTCCAAATGCAAACTGTACAATTCTACATTAATAAATGCGATTTTCCGACGGTAGTCCGAAATAATTCTCGCCAAAAATTTTTTTCATATCCACAAGGTTATCGGAGCACATACGTAGTATGAAGAAACAGGACAGCCAGGCTTCGGCAGTGACAGAACATTCATTAAATTCGGATTCGACGCATTTTATCCGTTTCGATAAGGTGTCCGTATTGGCGAGGGAAAAGTTTTTTGTGCCGCGGAAAGTACGGGAGGCTATTGAAATTGGACGTCATCCGAATTTTAATCGTGATGGTGGATGGTCGGTGCCATCCAGCTGGAAAACGGTGTTGAGTACTACGTCGGAGACGGGTGTGTCCGAGCCTTTAGAGAGTGATGTGGTTAGTGTAGTGTGCAACCCTATATTTGACATTAAAAATAATGAAGCAAACGAGGGTAGTTGTTCGCCGCCGCCCGAGCCGCCTGTGCCGAGTAGCCGAGCTGTCAGGGCTTCGGTACGCAGTCGTCGTCGCGCCACCGCCGCGGGGGCTCATGATTAAGGACCACGGACTGGTCCGAAACATGTCGGGCATTTCCCGACGCAAAAATACGTGAGTGATCCGCTTTATTAATATGTCTGAGTCTCACGGTAGTTTCATGTTAAAAATTGCAAATCTTTACGGAGAGATATGGCAAAATAAAGTGAAAGTTATTTAAGGCTGTTTAATTATTTTCCTTTTTGATCGTATTTCGGCAACCAGACATGCTAGATCCATTATGTTGGTACTCAAATGAAACGTCTCAACGCAATCTATCCAGCTGTCAAGTCAGTTTTACTATTGAGTGGATCTCGGCAACCAGTCATGCTAGACCCATCATGTTGGTACTCAAATGAAACGTCTCGACGTATTCTATCCATCTGTCAAGTCAGTTTTACTATTGAATGGATCTCGGCAACCAGACATGCTAGACCCATCATGTTGGTACTCAAATGAAACGTCTCGACGCAATCTATCCGTCTGTCAAGTCAGTTTTACTTTTGAGTGGATCTCGGCAACCAGTCTTGCTAGACCCATCATGTTGGTACTCAAATGAAACGTCTCGACGTATTCTATCCATCTGTCAAGTCAGTTTTACTTTTAAGTGCTTCTCGGCAACCAAACATGCTAGACCCATCATGCAAACTCATGGATACCTATATGCATTCTCGCGATCCTCACCTACGGTGCGCAGACTTCTCCACAAATTAACATATTCCACAATTTCCATATCCACATATATCCACAATTTAACATATTCGTTACAATTTTGTATGAAAAACTCTACAATTATGTCAAATTGTAGCACTTGTCATTTTTGTGGTGAGTAGGCAACGGAGGTTGGTCTTTGACTGAGGCTCAGAACTTAAGGTTTACCAGAGAGCCATGGAGTACAGTATTTTAGGCGTTAAATTGAAAAACTGTGTTAGGATTACAGCCTTGCAGAAATCAAAATACGTAGTTGACGCATGACGTTGATAAGGCAATGTAGGTATTGATGAAATACAATAAATAGTTTTTAAAACTAAAATGCCAGCAACATCAGGCATGACAGGCAATAGCAGTGAGTAAAACAAGTCAAGTTTCATTAGGTAATAAATGGTTAAAAAATAGGAATAGTTGTAGGAAAATACTTAAGTGGATTAGGGTACCTTTTGTCACATACTTGGTTAATAAATATGTATAACTAGCTGACCCGGCGAACTTCGTACCGCCTAATTATTGGAGGCATATTTGCTCACCGTTTAGACCTACCCTGGACTACGACAAACATTTTAAAACCAAAATCAGCTCAATCGGCCCAGCCGTTCTCGAGTTTTAATCAGACTAACGAACAACAATTCATTTTTATTTATATAGATAATAGAATTCTGATTGTTTCACTTAGTTACATTTCAAGATCAAGGGATAGAAGTACAGCTTGAAGCATTTTTGCAGGTGGTAGGACTTTGTGCAAGCTCCGTCTGGATCACTACAACCATCTTGCTCGCTAATCCTGCTGCTAACCAGCAGTGCTTGCACTGTTTTGTTCCGGCATGGAATGTAAAACAGGCAGAACAATTACTGGCACAAGAGGTATCCTATCTTTACCCTCTGGGTTGGCAACGCATTTGCAATTTCTCTGGTGTTGTGGGTGTCTATGGAGAGTGGTGATCACTTACCACCATGTGAACCCCTTGCTCGTTTGCCTTTCTATTTGCCTTCCTATGTTGTATATAAAAACTAAAAACAAAACAGCTGACCAGTTTAAGATTTCATACCTGTTGAGAGTTTGCGAGACTTCTCATTCTGTAGTTAATAAGAAACTGTTAAAATATTTAAAGTACTTATGGTATTGTTATTCTATGTGCACTACAGGATGGATTAATTAAAAATACATGATTAGCTAAGATTTAATTATTTTATTTGATATTATGTTATTTGGTGTCATTTTTGTCCATAACACTTAACAGCGTTTTAGTGATTGGATGGCAGCATTGTTAACTAATGGACAAACAACTTTTTCTAAATTTTATTAATTCACATCTTCTAATGTTCAGCCCTTTTTCAGGACAGTTGTGTCAGGCACATTTGCATCCATTAATGTTGCGATCTGAGGTTTACAAAGAATCACATCATAGGTTTTTGATATTGAAGCTCATACCATGCAGAACTTTTATACTTTCTTATTATGTTAGCCTTACCACATTACCGACATTATTTTCTGTAACATTGGACACATTATTTTATTTATAAATTTATCACACCCATTTTCAGCTTTAAATCTGTAGCTTAATCTGAACATCTAAGTGCACTATCATAATCTGATTGATTTTTGCTTCTTCCACATTAAAAAAGTGACTGCATGTTTGCAGCTCCCTTAGGAGGCAGGGCAGTCATGACACTGGACACTCCATAAACATAGGTGTTGCCTCCCTTTTTAGTTGGACACACTCTACCCCGTCATCACAATATAGTCTTGAAGATCTGAAATAAAAAACATAACCGGGTTAAGTACTAATTTTAAAACAGTGTATAAAACGTTGTGAATATTTGAGGACGTTTTATAACCTGGGAAATATTCATTTTGTATTTATAATAAATTATGTTGTATTATTTAGGTACTTACAAGAAAGTTTTGCATCCGAAACTCGGCAGAACAAAAGTTAGGATTATCAACTCAGCGATTCAACTTTGGGCAGACTTGCACTATCTGCTTTTATGTATCCAGGCTCCATTTCGTGAAACATACTGACAAGCACAGATCAACAAATTTTAGTCTTGCGCTAATTTTACCAAATTATTATCACACCCCGCACACCCGCAGCAAACAGCAAGACTTCAACTTTTTTGTTAATGGCAACCGGTCGCTTTTAGGGTAGCGACCATTACTGCCAATGACTCCTGAAAACAGCGTAGTGTATGACGTGATTGACCGGTTTTTAAATTGTGGCCGAAATGGGGTTGAGTGATGAGTGCCTGTTGTAGACCCTGGAAGAGACGGACACAAGACATTTAGACATCACAAAACATAAAAACAATACAAAACATATGGACACAATACAAGACAATAGGGAATGACAAAAGCAAGGCGAGCAACAAGTCAGAGTTTAATTTTTTCAGAGTGGATATATTTTATTAAAGAATTTAGGACTTTTTTGTTTGTTGATGAGAGAAGCAGAAGGGATTTAAGGTTAATAGGTTTGGGGACACAAGAAGGGAGGATTTCATACAGGGACACTGTTCTGTTTGGGCAGTTGAAGAGAATGTGCTCTGCCGTACCCTCTTCAAGGCCACATATACAGATGGGGGATTGGATAATACCCCATCTGTGCAGGCGTGAGGGGGTACACGTGTGTCCAATACGTAGTCTGCAGATAACGGACGTCGTTTGTTTGTCCACCTGACGGTACCGAACGAACCATGGTTTAGGAGGGATGTTGGGTTGAACATCACAATAAAAGCGGCCTTTAATTGATTTTGAACGATCGTAAAAGAGTTGCCAGCTCGAGTCAAGGTCAGATTTGGCCACAGAAAAGAGATCGTGAAAGTAGCAATGAAAGTGATCCAGGGTGCCAATCTCTATAGCTTCCTTAGCACAAGCGTCGACAATTTCGTTGCCTTGAATCCCCGAATGGCCGGGAATCCAAGCCAGCGCAACCTCCATGTTACGAAGGTAACATTCAAACAGTGACTGCCTGATCTGTAGAACTAAGGGGTACATTTTTTTAGACGCAAACTGGTTGGCTTTAATGGACTGTAAACCGCTTAATGAGTCTGAAAAGATAATTGTCCTATTGATCCCGTGAGCATTTACGTATTTGATAGCTTCCAAAATTGCCACTAATTCCCCAGTGAACACCGAAGTATTTGGGGGACATTTGAAGCTCAAGATATTGGAATCTTTAGGGATCCATACAGCTGAGCCCACTGAACCTTGGGGAGTTAGTTTAGAAGCGTCCGTGAATATCATCGTCCAGTTTTGCCAAAAACAATTGAAATTTCTATTGAATAGTGTATTGGCTCCAGGTTGTTTTTTCGCAATTCCAAAATCAAGGACTATATTCGGTTGAGAAACTAAGGCATCGTAAGACGTGGTGAAAAGTGGAAATAAGGAGCAAGAAAAAGATGGGTTAGGAAGATTGTTAAATTTACGGAAGCTATTTATCAAGCACGGAATAGTTTTGTTAGACCAGTATCCATCGTTAGAAATCAGTGAGTTAAGCTCGTGAAGTTTCGGGATCAAAGGGTGACCAGAAATTAACGCCAGTCTGTAGAGAAATCGATCGGCCAGGTATTGACGCCGAAGGGATAGAGGGGAATCCGCTGCTTCTACTTGAAGGGAGTTAGTCGGCGAAGATTTCATAGCTCCTAGAATGGTTCTTAAAGACTGGAACTGAATTTTATCCATCTTTGTTAAAGAGACTTTGCTGCAAGGTTCCAAAATGAAGGAGCCGTAATCCAGGACGCTGCGAACTATGGCATTGTATAAAAGTTTTTGCGAGTATGGGTGGGCACCCCACCACACACCCGATAGACACCGAAGAATATTAATGTTTGACTGGCATTTTTGGACCGTATAGTTTATGTGGTGAGTTCCGGAAAG